>CM073465.1:24576593-25176593 GCA_037074535.1 Gleditsia sinensis
AATCATTGTGATGACATCTATTGTTGGGAAGTCTGGATAAAAGATGAAAGTATAATCATTAAATTAGATATAATGACAAATAATGAAAAAATACACATTTCCTTTATGTGTTCCCAAGTGCTAATCTAATCCAAATTTGACTATCTACATCCCTTCTTCCCCACTGAAAATCTTATGGTGTAAAATAAGCTTCCTTAATATTTAGACATACAGATGAACTAGAGGACAGGGCATATGTGGTATGTGAAGGTAAGGTAGGGCCAAATGTACTTGAAAGATGAGAAGATTTGATAGTTGAATGCTCTGCTTATGAATAAGGAGATATGTCACACCCCCCCATTAAAATGAACGTGATTGTTATGAGTAGCAGATAACTTTACCCTTGTTTTATTGCATACATGCTCCAAGTATATCACATATCAGGAATAATATCATACGTTTACAAGTTTTCCAATATAACCAAATATACAGACCAAGTCTTTATACATATATTACAGTAAAAGTAGGGATCCTGCCTGTGGCGTTCAGAGCATACTCTAGAATACAAGTTCAAAATGATTTAAACATTGTAAGTCTTGGAAGCAACGTACGCTCACCCAAAGAGTGTGACATCTAGTAAATCACATAGTAGCAGGACCAAATTGTGTATCCTTATCTTTAAAAAATGTAAATATCGTATAGTGAGTTTGACAACTCAGCGAGTAGATAATATATCCTATAACTTCTTAGGTCAACATATAGATGTACTTATACATTAAAATTTATCATATAAAAAGTTACAGTTCAGAGGTACATCCATATGGGACCCGTATTTCAAATATTCTCAATTCAAACCACATTCAGATATTTGAAACCATATGCGATACGGTATGATCGTTAATCAAATATTGATATGCATCAAAAGATTTCTCATGAAAACATTAGGAGTATTCCATATCAAAACCACCATATCAGAGTTTTAGCCCTTCCGTACTTTGGCAGTGTAGGATTTGCCTAAAATTAGCATCCTAGCTAAAGTTTTCCTTACCACCATTCATGAGGACACGTGAAAAGACTCTAATATGGGCATTTCCTAAGCACACAGCAAAGAAGGGAAAATCACATATCATATAGTCGACATCTTGCCTAAATAAGAGGCATCTCGCTCTCCTTCACATATCATATCCCGTGTGTTGTCTGTCACACAAGGCTAGCATCACCCCTACTAGCTGAGGTATCAAGGTGCACCAAGGATAACATCACCTACTGTTAGCAAATAGTATGTCAAATATGATTCCTCCATAGAAATCACTATTTGCATATATGTCATATAGTTGAAAACAAAGGTTGTAGCAAAATTCAAAATTTTTAGTCTTAGTACAATTCCTCTGTTAGAAACCTTCCAATTGGGGTTATCACATATACATGCCCTTTACCAAGGAAATCTTATAACTTTACATATCAATGCCACGTGCACAATATATTTTCTTTACCATAAGATGAGAAATACATTTAGAATCGCATATTCAATTTGTTCAAAAATTTATTTTTAAAACCATACTCATCTTGAACTATATGCTAGATAGTAAACAATTCAGGTAATTTAATCCATTTGAAAGACATATAATGTCACACCCTACTGACTAGCATCTTATTTCATACATCCACATCATAGAATATTCCACTTAAGAGAATTTAGTATTATACATTTTTTTATCTATAAATTTCTAGCAATGTCTACCTAGCCCATCAATTAACCGATTCACTTATATTGTTTGTTATCTTTCTTAGGTAAGCATAAAAGTGCTTCAGGCTATTCCAAGCATTTTCAAATTTCATTTCTATATAGGCAACTAACTAGGCATGATATGCATTACTTACAACAAAAAGGCTCTCATGCCATAAAAGAAAATGGTACGGTCCATAACTTATTTTACATCACATCATAAGCTGTCTAAAAGGGACTTGGCACTCAACTAAGCCATCCCACAAATATTACACAACCAAAGAAAATACAATCCATATCCATAATCAGATGAGTCAACCTTAAGACCCATGTTGCTCACTTCTTACTGGAGTACCTGGAATGTGATTATATGGACATAAAAAGATGAGATGAAAATCTCAATAGCTAGCAAATTTTTTAGAAAAAGAGTACACATTCCATTCCTTGAAACAACTCAATTTATTTCACTGAAACATAAGAAGTGACTACACATACATACATCATCTTGGTCACACTAGGGACCCATAACATTTTGGTATACTTACCTAATGTAGTCCCATACCTGGAAAAGGGCTATCCATATCCTATTATTGGCCAATATGTGGGGGAAATGGGGCTTACTTGGCACACTTTGGGAACCCCCTTAATTCCCGAGAACGCATACATGACATATCTTTAGACCATCATTCATCATAGAATAAAAGTCAAGCAACCAGTTAAAATTGATATATTCAAGTTCATAAACATAAAGAGTGTTTTAAGGAAAAGATAGCTACCTCAGTTCCAGCACAATCACTTCCTTTCCAAAGCTGCCAAGGTTACTACCAGTAAATCAAACTAAAACAGATAAGAACTATTGGTTAATGCATGCATATTAGCACCAAAAGTCATAAGTCTCTAGTTTAAGAACTTATGCTCCCCAAAACAAAACTGTGATTCTGTTGAGATTTGGAGTTATTATTAAATATGACAAAAGTTCTCTAAAAATTATAAAATTGTTTATGGAGCTACCTTTACATATGTATTTTATTTCGTGGTTCTCTCAGCCCTTAACTCTTCCATTTAACCCCAAGAACTACATCCATAACCTCGAATAGTGCAGATTGGTTTCAGTTCCATTTCTATTATGTTTTGCATTCCTTTGGATAGGTAAAAGTTCTTCAAAATTCGTGATATTTTATATGAAGATTCTAGATATGTTATATAATCATCATAAAAATTTCAAGTAAAAAAAATTCATTTGAGCCCTCGAATATCCCAAGTTTTAAAGGATGTCCTCAATTATGGTCTGTTCTGACTCACTTCCTGTCCTCTAGAATTTATATATTTTATAATATGCCTTAAACTACCTAGAATTCCCTCAAACTTTGTGGGGATCTTAAATAAGATCCTTTTCACATGTCATAAAATTCTCATACAAAGCTTCAACATCTAACCCCTTCAATTTTTAGTATTTTCATCAACAACCTAGGCTGCCCTGCAAATTTTTTTTCTCAGCATGGTTTGATTGCAAAAGGCCTAGTTGTAGGTTCTAAAAAATCATGAAAATTTTCAAAATTTATTATGAACATTTTAAGACTTTTATAACCAAGATTTAGAGAATTTAAAGTCAATTTACTCAATTTACCAAGCCAATAGTTTTAGGTGCAAAAGGTTTCTGTGTTCTCGAGCCTAACCCTTCTGTGCTCTATGACATTTACTCATTAATCAGAACATAAATAACTCATATGGACTCCAAATTGGGTGATTCTAGTGGCTATTTAACCGTGAGAAATATATCTACACGTTTCATGTGAACCATATCTCCATATTCCTTATAGGTTAGACCCAGAAATTCGAAAACCAAGCTATTCTCATTATTCTGAATTTCAGACCCGATTCTGACCTCTCATCACTCCCTGGACTATAACTCTCTCATATTAAATTCGATTGATGTGATTCTAAAGGCTATGGAATTATAAGACATAGGGCTCCAACTTCTATGTTGAACATGTTTTCATATTTTATACAATTATTAGCCAAAAATTCCTCCATGCAGAACCTAAAGTTAGCCTAATAAACTCTAAACCAGATTTTTACAAGAAGCCAAACTTACCTTGTGCAAACCTACTCTTATGGCTCTCAATTTTGAGCTTGCTTCTCCTCTTGGTTTCCCTTGCAACTCAACTACGTTTTTTTATACAAAATATAGGGTGATCAAAGCTTCAAATTTCAGCACTCACTCTCACTCTCACTACCTTATGGTGAGGGAAGAAAGAAGAAGAAACTCTCAATATTTTCTGGTTGCTTTCTCTCTCTTCCTCCTCCCTCAGATTTTTTTCTTCTTCCTGGCTATTCTCTTTCTCTTTCTTCCTTTTTTCTCTTAAGTTTTCTATCTTCCTTCCCTCTCTTTTTTCTACTGCTTTCGTGAGGCAAGGGTGGTGTGAACCTGCTGCCCTATTATTGAAATGCAGGATTCTGGCTGCTATTATTGAAGGGATTCCCTGGGTTCTGCAAAGCAGGGAGGTAGGTTTCTTGCTGCTTCTCCACATAATTGCATGCATACTTATATATATTATAATATGCATAGTAGAGGTGGGTGAAAATATATGTATAACACGTAAAAGGAAAACAATTATACTTGCCTTAACATATGCTACCACATAACTTAAGTGCATGCATGAGTGCTTCTGCTTGCCTTATGGAGCAAATGATGGGGCATGATTTTGCTTGCCTTATGAAGCAGATGATGAGGTGTGATTTTGCTATTCCAAGTCTCACATGCATGCATATGTATATATATTATGATATGCATAGTAGAGGTGGGTGAAAATTATATGTATAAACACGTAAAAGGAAAAACAATTCTACTTTCCTAAACATATGGTGCCACATAACTTAAGTGCATGCATGAGTGATTCTGCTTGCCTTATGGAACGATGATGGGGCGTGATTCTGCTATTCCAAGTCTCATGTGCATGCATATGTATATATATATATATATATATATATATATATGTATATATATATATATATATGTATACATATATATATGTATACATATATATATGTATACATATATATATGTATATATATAATATGATATGCATAGTTGAGGTGAGAGGAAATATATATATATATATATATATATATATATATATATATATATTGATAAAGGGATATTTTGAGCACTTAATGGCTATATTTTATCCTCTAATTCATAACAAACTTGTGGTTATTTCCCTACTTTTGGTTATGCTTTTCTTTGGATACTGCTTTGGTTGTTTTAATGCTTACAGGTGAGCAAAAGAGGCCAAGAAGCAAGGGAAAAAACTCATGAGAAGTACCAAATGGATATGGAATATGTTGAGGAGGAAGCAAGGAGCAAGCCCACCAAAAATTGGCAAATTCTGAGCATGGCAGCATGCAGCACGGCCAGGCTGTGTCCTGGAACACAGCTGTGCTGCGGGTCTGCGAACTCCAAATTTTTTAGGGTTCTGGTCGCCCAAAGTGTTATACATTGAAGGGGTTACGCAGCCAAACGTAGGGAACAAATTTCAGACCTTCTCCACTTCGTTTTAGGGTTAGGAAACACCTTAGGATTAGTTTGAGAGTAGGATTAGAGTTTACTTTCATGTTCTTAGCTTAGATTTGACAGTAATTTCTGCTTGTATTTCATTCTCCATCTAGGTTTTATCGTTCTATCTCTGCACTCATCTCTATTCCAACTCTTTCTCTTGGTTTGTATTGGATATTGATGATTTACTTAATGATTATGCCTTTGATTTATCTTTCTATCATGCTTAAGTAGTTTTGATCTAGGGTTTTGGTAACCCACTTATGGTGTGATGATACACTGTGCATATTGAATCATTGGAACCCTAATTGTGTTATTTATGGTTAATTAGGATTGGCTACTATGCATTGGTTATAGGAGTTGATGAATGTTTGGCCAATATTTATCACGTCTTAGGATATTAATTGATGGACTGAAAGGTGAAGATTAATACCAGAACTTAATAGTTAATTAGGGGTATCTTAATCACGAAAGTAGTTTAAGGTTCTCTAGGAATGAATCAATTAGTGGGCACAAGAAAACCGATTAATTGTATTCCATGGTTGGCATAGAACTTAATGGACTTAGGTTGAACTAAGAATCATGAAAGTAGGCAATTGGATTAACCTAAGTACGATTGGTAACGCTTGAAAGAGTTTGCTAGTTAATTAAGGCTAAACCATCCCTAATAACCTAGAGAATTGCAATTAGAGGTACTTAGTAGTTGTTGAGTATCATAAGTGTGGTGAACCATAACCATAGGCTTTGTTAATTGAATTCTTAATTGTGACAACTCTCTATCGCTTTACATCGATCTAGATAGCTCGTTTTGCATAATTCTAGTAGTTGACATTGTTCTCTGTGGGATACGACCTGTACTCGATTGACTAGCTACAGCTACGCCATGCACTTGCGCTAATTAGTAAAACATACAGACAATAAGTTTTTGGCGCCGTTGCTGCGGAGCAATCGTCAATATTAGATATTTTGCGAAATTGCTAGACTAGATTACTTTCTTTTTATTTTTCTGCATAATTTTCTTTTGCTGGTTTTTGCACCTTTTTCATCCTTCATAGGTGTGTAGCTATTATATGCGAAGAGTGGACAAGGACCTTGTTGAATTTGACCCAGAGAATGAGCGCACCTTGCGAAGGAGAAGAAGATTACAACAGCAAGAAAGTTCTGCATCTACCGTAGGTGAGAGAGATAACCAATCTCTAAAGGATTTTACTGCCCCGGACACTCATGGCCTGAACCCCAGCATAGTCAGGCCAGTTGTTGAAACTAATAACTTCGAGCTGAAGCCATCTCTCTTGCAGATGGTTCAGTAGAATCAATTTGGAGTGTCACCTACTGAAGACCCAAATCTCCACCTGTCAATTTTCTTGGAGTACTGTGACACCCTGAAGCTGAATGGGGTATCCTCAGATGCTATAAGGTTGAGATTGTTCCCTTTCTCATTAAGGGATAAGGCTCGTGCATGGTTGCATTCTCTTCCATCGGGGTCCATCACCACTTAGCAGCATCTTTCTTAAGCTTTTCTCGCCAAGTACTTCCCGCCAATCAAGATGGCCCACCTTAGAAATCAGATCACTACATTTTCTCAGAAGGATAGGGAGTCATTATATGAGGCTTGGGAAAGATTTAAAGAGCTTCTCAAAATATGCCCACACCATGGATTGGAGAAGTGGCTTATAGTCCATACATTCTACAATGGATTGATTTACAGCACTTGATTGTCTGTGGATGCTGCAGCTGGAGGGGCCATTATGAATAAAACTGTAGATGAGGCATATGAGCTAATTGAAGATATGGCTCAAAATCACTACTCTTGGTCTAGTGAAAGGCAGCCGAGGAAACCAGCAGGTATGTATGAAGTAGATGCTTTTAATCATCTTACTTCTAAGGTTGATGCATTAATTCAAAAGTTAGATAAATTGAGCATCAATGCTATTGGTTCTTCTTCATCTTCTACATGTGAGATCTGTGGGTGTGTTGGCCATATGGCCAGTAATTGTCAACTTGGAAATTCTGTACCTCAGGATTGTGAACAGGTGAATTTTGTGAATGATAACCAGAAAAGCAATCCCTACAGCAACAACTACAATCCAGGTTGGAGAAACCACCCAAATCTCTCATATAAGCCGAATGCAAATCAGCAGCCTCAGAATAACTTTAGACAACCTCCTGGGTTCCAAAATCAGAGGCCATTCAACCCAGCTCCTCAGCCAAAGTCAAATTTGGAGGCTCTAATGGAAAATTTCATCACTACACAGAGTAAGCAGAATGATGAATTTAGAGCCCAAAATTATTCTATGAATGAGGTTATTAAAGATTTAGCGTCCAAGGTAGACTCACTTGCTACTCATAGTAAGATGATGGAAACTCAAATAGCACAGCAAGCAAGTCTATCTATTAGGAACTTTGGCAGACTTCCAGGCCAGACTGAGAACCCTAGAGAGCATTGCAATGCCATTACTTTGAGAAGTAGTAAGCAGTTGGTTGAATCTGAGAGAAGTGGGGACGTAAAGAAAAATGAACCTCAGGCTGCATCTGAGAAGAAAAGAGAAGAGGATCAAGAAGAAGAGGAAAGGAAGGAAGAAGAGCCAAAATATGTGGCTCTTGAACCATACAAGCCACAAATTCCTTTTCCTCAAAAGTTGGTTAAGGACAAGTTATAGAAGCAGTTTGGGAGATTTCTGGATGTGTTGAAGAAGCTGAATATCAATATCCCATTTCTAGAAGCCATCTCCCAAATGCCATCCTATGCAAAGTTCCTGAAAAAGATCCTTTCAAACAAGAGGAAAATTGAAGAGCATGCTGTGGTGGCACTGACAGAGGGATCCAGTTCTTTAATTCAGAATAAGCTTCCTCAAAAGCTTAAGGATCCCGAAAGCTTCTCCATTCCTTGCTCCGTAGGAGATATGAAGATTGATAGAGCCCTATGTGACCTTGGAGAAAGTGTCAGCCTCATGCCTCTCTCGGTGTACAAAAAGCTTCAGATGGGTGAATTAAAGCCTACCGCCCTTTCTCTTCATTTGGCTGATCGATCCATCAAGCACCCGGTAGGTATATTAGAGGATGTTCCTCTAAAGGTAGGTAACTTTTTTATACCGGTCAATTTTGTTATTTTAGAGATGGAGGAGGATGATAAAATCCCCATCATTCTTGGAAGGCCTTTCCTAGCTACGGCTAGTGCCAATATAAATGTGAAAGATGGAAAGTTTTCTTTGAATGTAGGGGATGAAAAAGTAGAGTATAATTTGAATGATGCTATGAACCCCCCATCTCTAAGTGGATCATGCTGTAAGATTGGCTTAAATGAACCTCATGTGAATGATAATGCCATGACTTTTTCTCCTTCTAACCCACTTGAGTTATGCTCTGTGGAAAGTTCTTTGGTTTATGTCAAACAGGGGGAGGAAAAACAAGACATTAAGGAGGAAGTGAAAGATACAAAGCTTGAACCCAAACCACCTCCTCAAAGCTTGAATGGAGCAAAGGAAGAAAGGAATGAGCCAAAAAGACCCTTCAAAGCAAATAGGCAAAGCCTCATGCACAATACTAAGAGGCAATGGATTAAAAAAAGAGTTATTCAAACTCTCTTCAAGCCTCCTTGAGTGAAAGCATGAACAGGAAGTCGAGCTAATGACTTTAAACAAGCGCTTTGTGGGAGGCAACCCACATTTTAATTTTTTTAAGTTTCTTTTTGTTTTGTTTTCTAGTTTTTAGTTTAGTTTTTAACTTTAATTTTAGTTGATTTCTTAGGTTATAGTTTATTGAGTGTTTCCATATGATTTATAGGTCCATTCCCATGTGCCCAAGGTGATATAAAATGTTTAAAACTAAGGGAAATCAAGGAGAGTCAAAAGCTGAGCAACAATTCGAGGATTTTCAGTTTCCAGCCAGCAACACGGCTAGGCCGTCTCCTACACCACGCCCGTGCTGCAAGCATGGGCCAAAATCTGCAAAATTTGGAAAAACCAGCGAGAAGCACGGGCAGGCCGTGTCCTAGGAGATGGCCGTGCCCCAGGCAGATAAAAAAAGAGAGAAAGAGAAGAAGGATCATCCAGATAAAAGCATAAGTGGGCCATGTAAGCAAGTAAGTTACTTCTCCCTTTGCCTGTACTTTCATTGATATTGACATTGAGGACAATGTCAAGTTTAAGCATGGGGGAGTGACTTTAACTTATGGTTTTTACTGGTTGAATATTTTATCTCCTATTTCATTGTATAATCATAAAGTTTGCTATTTTAGAGATAGGTTGGCATAATATAGGTTGATTTTAGCTCATGAACATGTGATGCACAATAGGATATAAAATAGGTAGTTATAATTTGAGTCTTTCTCTTCTAGGATTAAACCTCTAATTTTTTGAAAAATATCTCTTTATTGTGCTGTGAATGGTATGCTATTTTTGATTTTAACACTATGAGAGTGTGAAGGTAGGGAGAGGTGAAAAATGAGGGAATGTGCACCCTAAAAAGTTTTCACTCTGAGTACCCCATCAAGGCACCTAAAAGGCCTTAGTATGAGTACCTAGATGCCTTTACCCTAGTGAGATGGAGCAGAAAATGTACTCACTGTATATTTCAAAAAAAAATTAAATGAATGAAAAAGAAAAAGAAAATGATGGAAAGTAAAAGAGTTTGAGTGAGAAAAAGAGTGATAAAATAGAAATAAGGGTAAGACAATATAAGGAGATCTAAAGGATGAGGTGGCCTACTTGAGTGTACAAAAATCAATTGTATGCATATGTTTGGTAACAATAGAAGTAGATATATAATAGAGGAATTTTTGGTTTGGTTTTAGAAGGACAGAGACTATCTTGTAAATGTATATTCGTATATCTATTGTGTGCACACTGATTGAGTGACCAATTATCTATATTGTATTTTTTTATCTTCTGGAATCTGATTACATTTTTCCCCCTTCCTGATATGATCTGTTATTTGCTTGAGGACAAGCTAAGGATTAAGCATGGGGGAGTTGATAAAGGGGTATTTTGAGCACTTAATGGCTATATTTTATCCTCTAATTCATAGCAAACTTGTGGTTATTTCCCTACTTTTGGTTATGCTTTTCTTTGGATACTTGTTTGGTTGTTTTTATGCTTGCAAGTGAGCAAAAGAGGCCAAGAAGCAAGGGAAAACACTCATCAGAAGTGCCAAATGGATATGGAATATGTTGAGGAGGAAGCAAGGGGCAAGCCCACCAAAAATCAGCAAATTCTGAACATGGCAGCATGCAGCACGGCCAGGCCGTGCTTGGTGGCATGCAACACGGCTAAGTCGTGCTCTGTGCAAGAGGCTATAGAAAATCCCAGAAACCCGCCCGAAGCACAGCCAGGCCGTGTCCTGGAACACGGCCGTGCTGCGGGTCTGCAAACTCCGTATTTTTTAGGGTTTTGGCAACCCAAAGTGTTATATATTGAAGGGGTTACACAACCAAAGGGGGGGAACACATTTTAGACCTTCTCTACTTAGTTTTAGGGTTAGGAAACACCTTAGGATTAGTTTGAGAATAGGATTAGAGTTTACTTTCATGTTCTTAGCTTAGATTTGACAACAATTTCTGCTTGTATTTCATTCTCCATCCAGGTTTTATCTTTCTATCTCTGCACTCATCACTATTCCAACTCTTTCTCTGGGTTTGTATTGGATATTGATGATTTACTTAATGATTATGCCTTTGATTTATCTTTCTATCATGCTTGAGTAGTTTTGATCTAGGGTTTTGGTAACCCACTTATGGTGTGATGATACACTGTGCATATTGAATCATTGGAACCCTAATTGTGTTATCTATAGTTAATTAGGATTGGCTACTATGCATTGGTTATAGGAGTTGATGAATGTTTGGCCAATATTTATCACGTCTTAGCATATTAATTGATGGACTAAAAGGTGAAGATTAATACCAGAACCTAATAGTTAATTAGGGATATCTTAATCACGAAAGTAGTTTAAGGTTCTCTAGGAATGAATCAATTAGTAGGCACAAGAAAATTGATTAATTGTATTCCATGGTTGGCATAGAACTTAATGGACTTAGGTTGAACTAAGAACCACGAAAGTAGGCAATTGGATTAACCTAAGTATGATTGGTAACACTTGAAAGAGGTTGCTAGTTAATTAAGGCTAAACCATCCCCAATAACCTAGATAATTGCAATTAGAGGTACTTAGTAGTTGTTGAGTATCATAAGTGTGGTGAACCATAACCCTAGGCTTTGTTAATTGAATTCTTAATTTACTTAATTGTGACAACTCTCTATCGTTTTACATCGATCTAGATAGCTCGTTTTGCATAATTCTAGTAGTTGACATTGTTCTCTGTGGGATACGACCCGTACTCACCGAACTAGCTACAGCTACGCCGTGCGCTTGCGGTAATTAGTAAAACATACACACAACATATATATATATATAGCATAACGTAATGCTTCTGCTTTCCTTAATATGTTACTAATCCTAAATTAGTAGCATCATAAGGAATATATTTGTATCATATTCCTCTCATTTATGCTCTAAAATTTTTTATTTATATTACTTCTAACCATGGAAAGGTACGACATATTTTATAAAGACTTTATTTTCAAAAAACTACACATTTTAATTCTTGTTCATATATGTCTTAATTTATTACTAATTCTAGATTAGTAATGTCTTAAAAATGTATTTGTGTCCTCTCTCCATCCATTATGATCCTAAGAATTTTATTTATATGATTCAAGATTAACTATGTAACCTATTTTATACTTTCCTTATTGTCACATAACTAAGCATCTTAATTACTTGTCATTTATATTTCTATTTATTCTTAAATTTATCTAACTTTATTAGAGGCTTAGGATGTTACATTTCCTTCGCCCCAAAAAATAAATTTGTCCACAAAATTTAACATACCTTATTCAAATAAATGTGGATAGGTCCTCTTCATTTCTTCTTCTGTCTTCCAGGTTGCTTCCTCAGAGGATAGTCCCTTCCAGACCACTTTAACCAAAGTGATGTTCTTATTCCTTAGTTGTTTAGTCTTAACAACAATGATCTAATCTGGCCTTCTTATGTATGATAGATTATCTTGTAAATGCATTGATTCGTGTTCTATGACATGTGAAGGGTCTGGGATATACTTTTTAAGCTGGGAAACATGGAATACATCATGAATTTGAGAAAGGTTTGGAGGAAGCGCAAGTTTATAAGCTACTAATCCGATCCGATCAAGAATTTGGAAATGACCGATGTATTTGAGACTGAGCTTTTGGTTTTCAAAGACCTCCCCACCCCCGTGAACGGAGTTACCTTAAGAAAAACATGGTCGCCTGTTTCAAATTCTAGGGGCCTTCTTCTTTTATCTGCATAGCTCGTTTGTCTACTTAGGACAGTTAGCAGTCTCTCTCTGATAAGTTCAATGTGCCTTATGGTTTGGTCAACCAAATTAGGGCCCAAAAGTCTCTTCTCGCTTAGCTCTACCCAACACAGAGGTGACCTGCACTTTCTTCGATACAAAGCTTCAAAGAGAGCCATCTAGATACTAGAATGGTAACTATTATTATAAGCAAATTCAACTAAAGGTAGATACACATCCCAGTTTCCTTTCATTTCTAGTACACAAGCCCTAAGTATATCTTTTAAAGTCTGAATTGTTCTCTCTGTCTACTCGTCAGTTTGCGGATGGTAAGCTGTGCTAAAGCTAAGTTTAGTACCTAAGGCATCTTGCAAGGATCTCCAAAATCTAGAAGTAAACTTGGGGTCTCGATAAAAAACAATACTGGTAGGTATCTTATGGAATCTGACAATTTCATGAACGTACACCTATGCCAACTTGTCTAGAGAATAGGTAGACTTAATGGCGAAGAAGTGGGCAGATTTGGTCAGTCTATCCATGTTTACCCAAATTGCATCATAGCCAGATTAGTAAGTAATGGTCAGAAAATGGTTAATCAGGGAAGAATATGTTAGGATAACTTCTGTGTTTTAATTTCTGGAAACATTTTGTAGGAAATTAAAATAATTGGTTAACATAAAAAATTATATCTATATGTGTCACAGATTTTTAGCCACTGGAATCACTCAATTTGGAATTCTTATGAGGGAGATATGGATATATTAGTAAGTAGAGGTCAAAATCTACCCAAAAAGAAATCACCTGTATATTGAGGGAGTAATATCACCATGATTCCTTAATCCTTCGCTACACTGTTCAACATAATAGTTTTAGATAATTGTTTTATCTTTAAATTAACACCAAGATCACCTAAATCCGAGTTAAAACGGAGGAGTTATGCTCTAGTTAGTAAGAAAAGGTGAGATAGGATGAAAACCTGCATCAAGAAAATAATGAAATAAAAATAATATTTAAAAAAGAATAAGAATCTTATAAATGAGAATAATAAATTACTAGTATATGCCATAGCCATTGCCATTGCATGAATTCTTACCATCTTAAGTGTGTAATTTTGACATGAAAATATTTTATAAAGTGATATTTGAAATGGTTATGTTCATGACATGAGTACCAATGATTTTTGGTAATAATTATATTTTGATGAACATACTTGTTATTGAAATCATATTTGTGGCTATTATTGTGAAAAGAAAAGAAATGAGCACGGTCACATGGCAATCCGTGTGGTGCACCAGTAGGGGATGCCCTATCAACGGTTATGATTTTGTTAAGGAGAAAAGAAAGAGAAAGTGTGCCATGTCGGACGGAGTGAGAAAATCCCGTACCGAAGAGTAGAAAATAGTCACCCTGACCGGGGTAGCTTGATATGAGAATAAATTGATGATATTTTAAAAATAGTTAATCCTATGATACATGTCATTACTGTACGATTTTCATGTTCATAGATAAAGTGCATTCATGTGGTCAAAGATATTTGCTGTAGTTTATACATATGAACATGACGTGTTAAGCTATATTGATGATGATTTATTGTTGAACTTATTGGGATTTAATTCTCACTATATTTCCATGTCATGTTTCGAAAATTAGTTATGAAGATTTTTCTATGGCTTTAGGTTTTAGTGCACGTTGGATCGAGTTACTCAATAATGGGCAAATCTCATAAACAAATAAAATGTTTGTGGTTGATTTGGCTTAAATCCCGGTGAAGATGCAACCACCCACACCTGTATCTCCAGAATTGGTCAACCAGAATAAATAAGTTGTAGTTATTTATGTGTTTGATATGTTGTACGTACATTTTGATTAATGACGTGTATGTGAACTCTATATTGTATAATAATAATATATAAAAAAAGTTGTTCCATAATTGGTATCAGAGTAGGTCGATCCTATATGACTAGTGGATGGATGGTTATCTGAATCGATCTTATAGTATCTTGAGTATGTTTGTGGTTGTGCTGTGTAGGGAATTAGTGAATTCATATAGGTAAGAAATTACTAGTGTTTCCTATCTATATGCCGAGGTGGTGTTTTGACTGCTGTTAAATATTTTTGAAACTAACTATTGGGCTTAATACCTCAATAGTTGCATAACTTTGTTTTTACCACAATAGGAAATGGCACCACTAAGGAGGAATCCGGCAAACAATGCACAACCTTGCCACGGTAATTCGAGACCAAGTCACGACCACCAATCAAATTCTACAATACCTCCAGAATGCTAATAACCTGAATGGTGAGAATGGTGTTAATAACTGGATGGTAGGGAATGATAACGGCATATCTGAGTTTCTAAGGACTAGACCACCTTGTTTTCAAGGCGGCTTTGACCCAAGTGTAACTGAAAGGTGGATAAGGGAACTAGAGAAAATCTTTGAAGTGATGGGTTGTACTGAGGAGCAGCAAGTTATCTTTGCTGCATATATGCTGAAAGATGAAGCAGAATACCGGTGGCGTGAAGCTAAAGAACTTTTAGCTCACCAGGGAAGACAGATCACCTAGAAGGTGTTCAAAGACACTTTTTTAGAAAAGTACTTCCCAAGTACTGTGCGAGCAGAGAAGGACATTGAATTTCTCCAACTCAGACAGGGCAACATGACCATAGACCAATACATCACGAGGTTTGAGGAGTTGTCTAAGTTCTCCTCTTACCTATGTTTTAACCCCGATAAAGCATGGAAGGTTGTTAAATTTGAAGCAGGATTGAACCCAGAGATAAGGAATCCAATTATATCTATGGAGATAGGGAGTTTGTACCTTTGATAAATAAATGCAGACTCCTAAAGCTTGAAGGCAGTGGAGGATGAGAAACAAAGATGGAATTTCTGGACATGGAAGAACAGTCCAGAAAACTCTGGCAGAAATGTTAGGGGAAAAGGACAAGGTACTAGCAAAAGGCCAATGATTGTAAGTCTCTGACCCTTCCAATAGAACTTTTCCACAGTCAAGTGTACTAAGTGCGAACATATGCATGGTAACCGGCCATGTTACATAGGATCAGATGTTTGTTTCAATTGCAGACAAAAGGATCATTTTGCAAGGAACTGCACACAAAATTTAGGGAAGCAGCCGGAACAAAAGCCTCAAGTGAAAGGAAGGGTTTTCACCCTGAACGACCAAAAGGAAACTCAATCCCCCAAAATGATCCAAGGTACATGCTATATCTATGAATTTGCTATTATTGTGTGACATGCTATAAATTAAGCATGTATTTAGCATATTTTATGTTACTTTTTATTTTATTTAAATAGTGAATAAATAGGATTTAATTAATTTTTGTGTTTTATGTTTTAGGAATAATAAAGAAGAAAAGAAGAGAAAAACAGAGAAAAAATCATGAAAAATGCTGATTTCTGACCTTTCATCACTAATGGAGGACTATCTCGCTCATTTGAGCTCCAATCAACGTGATTCTAGTGCTATGGAAAGAAGAAACATAGTGCTACAACTTTTGTGTTCGGCACTTTGGCAAATTCTAGAGTTTTCTGGGCACTGCGGTGCTCACAAGTTAGCGCCACGTCGGCCCGTCATGGCTAGCTCGGAGCGCCGCGGCACCCCTCCCTAGGAACCATAGAGCACCGCGGCGTTGACTGAGGGTACCGCGGCACCTCGTGACATATTCTCCGTAGCGTCGCAGTGCCCGCCACCGTACAGACTTGCTGATTTCGCAATTTTAGGTCTTTTTCACTCAAATTGAAGCCCGATGGACTGGGATTTGACCTAAATACAATCCTAATTCGATTAGGAGGAGTTAATCTATAAAAAGGGAGGAAAAAAAGTAGAGAATTCATTCAATCCTTCATCCAATCTTTCATCTAAGTTCTGAGTTACATTCTTCAATTCTTCTTTTGATTTTCTTATGGCCTTGCGTGGCTAGTTCTTTTTAGTTGGTTGAGGTAGATTGAAACCTCAAGGGATTTTCATATATTGTGAGATTTGGATTTGATTTTATTGTTTCAATTTGAAGTGAGTATTGATTATTCATATGTTCTTCTTCTTAATGATTATTCATATGATTGCTAGGAGGCCTACTAGTATATTGTCTATCTTAATCTACCACTGAATTATGTTTTGAACAAAGTCTTCAATTCTGCGATTCATGAGGCAAATAGGTTTGAGGATTTTGGATTATAAATCATTTAACCTATGATGAATGATTAACTAAATTAGATATAGCCGATGTGTTTATATTTGTTTAGCTCTGTCAGTTTCTCTAGTTCTTCATGCAGTTAACAAGTTAGGTTTTACCGATGTGTTAAAGGATTACTTGTTAATTAGGGTTTAATTAGTGCGATTGTCATTAATTTACTAGACTTAAGGAGAAACAGGGTTAGAACCCCAATGATAGATATTCAATTACAGATTGATTATGTTGTCAATGATCAATGTAATCCTTTGACGGTGGATATCAACCGAAATCAACGTCTTTATCATTAATTACTTTCATTATTGTCTACTTGATTTTATTCACAATTATCAATTCCCTCCTTTTTCAATCACATAAGGTAATACCAGTCTCTATGGGATTGACCCTTACTCCCACTACTACAGGTTAGTTTTGAGGTAAGGTATCAATTTGGGTGTACTTGCGACAGTGCGCACCAAATTTTGGCGCCATTGCCGGGGACTGCGTCATTATTTTTTGTGCTTTATTTATTTATTTATGCATGTAACTCATTCTTCTAATTCTCAACAGTTCAATGCAGATATTGGAAAATCTATATACAGGCACAGAAGAGAAATTCAAGAAGACGTTGATCAGGATAGGGAGGAAGTGATCATGGCCAGACACCCCACTCTGAAGGAGCTTGCAGCTCTTGATTTGCATTAGCAACTCTTATGCATTACTTTTCCTAATCTTGATGATAATGTTAATTTTGAGTTGAAATCTGGATTAATTCTTCTCTTACCAAGTTTTCATGGTCTTGCAGGTGAAGACCCGCATAAACATCTGAAGGAGTTCCATGTGGTATGTACTAGTATGAAGCCCCCTGGAGTAACTGAGGAACAAATAAAACTCAAGGCTTTTCCTTTTTCCTTAAAAGATTCAGCCAAAGATTGGTTGTATTATTTGCCCTCTGGTACTATCACTACTTGGAATGAGATGAAGAGAATGTTTTTAGAACATTATTTTCCTGCATCTAGAGTCGCTACTATTAGGAAAGAAATATGCGGCATTAGGCAATTGCATGGTGAAATGCTTTATGAATATTGGGAGAGGTTTAAGAAACTTCGTGCAAGCTGCCCACATCATCAGATTAGTGAGCAGCTACTAATCCAATATTTTTATAAAGGTCTTTTGCAGGGAGATAGGAGTATGATAGATGGAGCTAGTGGAGGAGCACTAGTAGATAAAACTCTTGAAGCAGCCAGAATCATGATATCAAATATGGCTGCCAATTCACAACAATTTGGCATTAGGCATGATCCCCCTATTAGGCATGCCCATGAGGTAAGTACTCTTTCTCTACAGAATCAAATATCTGAACTTACATCTCTTGTGCGCCAAATGGCTACAGGTACACTACAACAAGTTAAAGTATGTGGAATATGCTCAGCCACAAGGCACCCAACTGACATGTGTCCTACACTTCAAGAGGAATCCACAGAACAAGCGAATGCTGTAGGAGGTTTTCCTGGCCAAGCAAAAAGGTATGATCCATATGCTAATACATACAATCCTGGATGGAAGGATCATCCCAATTTCAAATATGGGAATGTACAAAATAGGCCTGCAGGACAAAATTTTCAACAAAATCAGCAAGCCTATTATCCTAGACAGAATGCATCCCAGGATCACCAAGTAAGTAATCGTTGGAAGATATTGTGAAAAATCTTGTACATAATTCTCATCAATTTCAGTAAGAGACAAGAGCTATCATTCAGAATTTGACAACTCAAATAGGTCAGTTAGCAACTACAGTGAGTCGATTGGATGCTCAGAACTCAGGTAAGTTACCTTCACAAACTATGGTGAACCCCAGAGAGAATGCTAGTGCAACTGTTTTAAGGAATGGTAAGGAGATTGAAAGTCCACTAGCACCTTCTTCTCCTAAGAAAACTGAAAAATCAATTAAGGAGAATGAAGCACCTACAGGTAAGTCTCCTTCTAATTTAAATTATGAAGTAGTGCCTCCTTTTCCAGAAGCTCTTAAAGAGAATAGGCTAAATGAGAAAACTTCTAAATTGTATGACATCTTTAGAAAATTTGAAGTTAATATTCCCCTCCTAGATGCTACTAAGCAGGTACCAAGATATGCAAAGTTCTTGAAAGAATTATGCACTCAAAAAAGAAAGCAAAAATTGAAGGGGTTTGAACAGGTTCAAATAAGTCAGAACGTATTTTCCATGATACAAACAAAACTCCCCACTAAATGCAAGGATCCAGGTATGTTTACTATTCCATGTAAAATTGGGGATACTCATGTTGAAAAAGCTATGTTGGATTTAGGAGTCTCCATATATGTCATGCCATATTCTATATATGCTTCCTTGAAATTAAGACCATTGAACTCTACTAATGTGGTCATTCAATTAGCTGACAGGTCCACTGTATACCCTAAGGGAGTAATTAAGGATGTTTTGGTACAAGTAGATGATTTGGTTTTCCCTGCAGACTTTTATGTACTAGACATGGAAAATGGGGATTTTACATCCCCAATATTATTAGGGAGACCATTTTTGAAAACCTCAAAAACTAAGATAGATGTTCACAATGGCACAGTCACTATAGAATTTGATGGTGAAGTAATAAATTTTAATATGTATGAAGCTATGAAACATCCAGGTGATGATACTCCTGTTTATTCTATAGATATCTTTGATTCCCTAGTACATGATGTATTTAAATTAGATGGACAGGATAAATTGGACGTGATTGTGAGCAAATCCATAGACGAGGATGATGGTAAGATAGAATTGGATGAAGAAACAAAAGAGGAACTGGCTGCACTAAATGGTTTTTCAGAAGAACCACCAATAGGTAATGTTTCTTATATAGAATTACCAATTTCTAATACTTCTCTTCTACCTTCTGTTGTGCAGGCTCCTACTTTTGAACTAAAGCCACTCCCTGATCACCTCTAATATGTATTCTTGGGAAAGGGAGAAACACTTCCTATTATTATCTCCAACAAGCTTGAAAATGATCAAGAGGCAAAACTAATCCAAGTTCTTAAAGAACACAGAACTGCAATAGGTTGGACCATAGCTGATCTTAAGGGAATAAACCCTTCTATATGTATGCACAGTATATTGATGGAAGAAGGAGCTAAACCATCTAGACAACCCCAAAGAAGGCTAAATCCACCTATGATGGATGTAGTGAAGAAAGAAATTCTTAAATTGTTGGAGGTTGGGGTAATATACCCTATTTCAAATAGTCATTGGGTGAGCCCAGTGCAAGTGGTTCCCAAGAAAACAGGAATAACTGTGATAAAAAAATCAAAAGGAGGAATTCGTACCGACCCGGATTCAAAATGGGTGGAGGGTTTGTATAGATTATAGAAAATTAAATTCTGTAACCTGAAAAGATCATTTTCCTTTACCTTTTATTGATCAAATGCTTGAAAGATTATCTGGTAAACCTTACTACTATTTTCTTGATGATTATTCAGGCTATTTCCAAATTGCAATTGCTCCCGAAGACCAGGAAAAGACAACCTTCACTTGTCCATTTGGGACATTCGCATAAAGGCGCATGCCATTTGGGCTTTGTAATGCCCCTGCTACTTTTTAAAGGTGTATGGTTAGCATATTCTCCAATTACCTTGAAAAATCATTGAGGTATTTATGGATGATTTTTCAGTTTATGGGAATTCATTCGATGATTGTTTGCATAACCTTTAACTAATTTTGAAAAGATGTCAAGAAACTAACCTTGTTTTAAATTCTGAAAAATTTCATTTTATGGTTGAACAAGGTATAGTTTTAGGCCATGTTGTCTCAAAAAGAGGAATAGCGGTAGATAAAGCAAAGATTGATATTATACAAACTCTACCTTATCCTACTTGTGTGCGGGAAGTTCGTTCTTTTCTTGGCCATGCAGGTTTTTATAGAAGATTCATAAAAGACTTTTCCAAGAAAGCAGCACCTATGTGCAAATTGCTTCAAAAAGATGTCTCTTTTGAATTTGATGAAGAATGCAGGGAAGCTTTTGACAAATTGAAAGAGTCTTTGATTTCAGCTCCAATCATCCAAGCACCAGACTAGAACATCCCTTTTGAAATTATGTGTGATGCCAGTGATCATGCAGTTGGAGCAGTACTAGGCCAAAGGATTGAAAACACATCCCATGTGATATATTATGCCTCCAGAATACTAAATGATGCCCAGAAGAACTATACCACCACTGAAAAAGAACTCTTAGCTGTAGTCTTTGCATTAGAAAATTTTAGATCATATTTAATATGCACTAAAATTATTGTTTTTACTGATCATGCAGCTTTGAGGTATTTGGTGATGAAAAAGGAGGTTAAACCTAGGATAATTAGATGGGTGCTACTGCTTACAGAATTTGATTTAGAGATTAGAGACAAGAAAGGGTCTAAAAATAATGTAGCAGATCACCTAAGCCGCCTGACACATGTGAAAGAAAAATTGAAAATTAAAAAATCATTCCCAGATGAAAATTTATTTTCAATTTCAATTCATATGCCATGGTATGAAAATATTGTAAATTATTTGGCCACTAATCAGTTACCTCCTCTTTTGACCAGGGCAGCTAAAAATAGGATCAAGAGTGACGTTAAATACTTTATATGGGACGATCCTTACCTTTGGAAGCAATGCTTAGATCAAATTATAAGAAGGTGTATTCCTGATTCTGAAGTTTTATCAATTCTAACTTTTTTTCCATTCTTATGCATGTGGTGGACATTTTGGAGCAACAAGGACAGCAAAGAAAGTATTAAATTGTGGTTTTTACTGGCCTACCATATTCAAAGATTCATACCACTTTTGTAAGTCGTGTACAAACTGTCAAAAAATAGGTAATATCTCCAGGAAAAATGAGATGCCTCAAACACCAGTATTATTTTGTGAAATTTTTTATGTTTGGGGCATTAATTTCATGGGACCTTTTCCTTTGTCAGCTGGATATAATTATATTTTGTTGGCTGTGGATTATGTCTCAAAGTGGGTAGAAGCTAAACCACTAGGACTGATGATTCTAAAGTGGTTGCAGATTTCATTAAATCTCATATCTTCTCAAGATTTGGGATTCCAAGAGCTTTGATAAGTGACAGGGGAACACATTTTTACAATAGGACTATCGAAGCTCTATTAAAGAAATATAATGTCACTCATAAATTGTCAACTGCATATCACCCCCAGACCAATGGGCAAGCTGAGGTATCCAACAGAGAAATCAAAAATATCATTAGTAAGACAATAAATCCCAACCGTAGGGATTGGAGTCTCAGATTAGATGATGCTCTATGGGCATACAGAACAGCCTATAAGACTCCAATTGGTATGTCTCCATACAGGTTAGTATTTGGAAAAACTTGTCATGTTCCAGTTGAATTGGAACATAAAGCATTTTGGGCTATAAAGAAATTTAACATGAATGTGGAAGAAAGTGGAGAATGTAGGAAATTACAACTTCAAGAATTAGAGGAAATTAGAAACGAGGCCTACGAAAACGCAAATATTTATAAGGCCAAAAGTAAACTCCTACATGATCGTATGATTTCACACAAGCAGTTTACCAAAGGACAAAAAGTCCCCCTCTATAATTCTAGGCTCTGATTGTTTCCAGGTAAATTCCGTTCTAGATGGGAGGGACTGTAACATCCCTAATTTCGTTTCTTTTATTGATAAATGTACATAAAAAATTTAATAAGGAAATAAATTTATTAGACAATATTTTAGATATCTAAGGAAATATAGTCCTTAGAAATTCTTCACCTTATGTATATCCATAGAAAATGTTTCTAGCATTAAGAGAACAAATAAAGAAGGAAAACCTAATAGGAAAGAAATTAGAAATAACATACTAAAGAGATGCAAAATTCTTGGATAAGGAAGATAATTTTTTAGAAACAAGTAAATGTCTTAAAATTTCAAGAACATTGAATTAGGGTAATTTTTCCTAATTCAAGAACTAGAGTTACTAAGTTTAAAATCTTTACCCATACATTGGGCTTTTACCTATGGACACTTCATATAGAGTCTTTCCACTTCACATAAGTTTCTAGCAAGCCATTGGATAACCTAAGCAAGAAATAAAACATAGACTTGGACTAGGATATAGTAATTGGACCAATAGCCCAAAAATTATGAAAATGTGACCAAGCCCTCCAAGAAAGGTAGAATTTTATCCAAAGCAAAGAAAATGGGTAGGAATAAGCCCAAAATGGGTAGAAATAAGCCCAAATCCAAGAGGAAAAATAAAATAAAATAAATTAGATGATGATATAATAATAATAAAAAAGATTAGGTTACATGGCATTAAGACAAAAATTTAGCAAGTGGTGTGATTCTACATTCATCATTTTGGCAAGTGGCATAATAATACAAGGCTTTAAGACAAAAACATCTATATCCTACACTTATAATTTTAGCAAGTGGTATGATAAGACATAGCATTAGGACAAAACATCTCAATCCCACATAAATAATTTCAACCAAATAATGGAGATTGAAGGGCTAGAAATTTGCCACTTAAAAAGGCAACCTATCATAATTGATTAAGACAAAAGAAAAAGTAAATGAATCACTAAATCAAAGGGACCTTGTCCCATATCTTAAGAACATATCATCATAATTTTCAAAATACAAATCTCCTTTTCCTATGCATATCTTGACTAAGGAAGAGGAAGACAAGAACATAAGTTGTTTGTTTTCCAAAAATTCAACAAAGTGTATCCTAATTGGGATAAGGTAGACCCATGATCAAGAAAGGTGAATTATTTGGTGGTCTATATAAGAAAACCCACCCTTACAACATTAGAATTTCGTCCAAGTGAGGGAGAGGGAAAATAGAAGCAAGGTAGAGTGAGGAAAGGAGAGGAAGAAAGGAAGAAATAGGAAGGAGAAGTCTAAGGGACTAAGTGCTCCAGGTAAGTTTAACAACATTTCTTTTTGAAGAAAACTTTTGAAACTTATAATATTTATATGAGATTTTGATCTTAGAACTTTGATGATTGGTCATGGATGTTGCTATATCATGTTACATATTGATCTTGCATTTGATGTATGTTTGAATACTTAGGTTGGTGTAGATAGTTCTGCATGGTTATGGCTATGGGTAGCAGAATTTTTAGCTTCGGTGTTTTAATTTCTGAGAACAATATATAAGGAATCAAAATAAATGGTTAACACATGAATTATAGATATGTGTGTCATGGATTTTTTGCCACTGGAATCATCCAATTTGAAGTCCATATGTGGTAGATATGGTCTGATTAGTAAGAAAAGGTCAGAAAATGGTTCATCAGGGAAAAATATGTTAGGATAGTTTCTGTGTTTTAATTTTCTGGGAATTATCTGTAGAGAATTAAAATAAATGGATAACATAAGAATTAAAGATATATGTGTCACGGATTTGTAGCCACTGGAATCATTCAATTTGGAGTCCATATGAGGTAGATATGGTCCGATTAGTAGTCAAAGGTCAGAAAATGGTTCATCAGGGAAGAATATGTTAGGACAGCTTCTGTATTTTACTTTTTGGGAATTATCTCTATGGAATTAAAATAAATGGTTAACATAAGAATTATAGCTATGTGTGTCATGGATGTTAAGCGACTGGAATCATTCAATTTGGAGTCCATATGAGGAATATATGAGCTGATTAGTAGTCAAAGGTCAAAAAATGGTTCATCGGTGAAGAATATGTTAGGAAAGTTTCTATATTTTAATTTTTGAGAATTATTTGTATTTTATTAAAATAAATGGTTAACATAAGAATTATAGATATGTGTGTCACGGATTTTTAGCCACTGGAATCACTCAAGTTGGAGTCCATATGAGGTAGATATGTTCCAATTAGTAGGTAGAGGTCAGAACCTATCCGAGAAGAAATAACCTATACATTTAGGGAGTAATCTCACCTTGATTTCTTAATATTTCGCTACAATGTTCAACATAATTGTTTTAGATAATTGTTTTATCTTAAAATTGACACCAAGATCACCTACATCAGAGTTAAATTGAGGGAGTTATGCTCTGATTAGTAAGAGAAGGTTAGATAGGATGAAAACCTGCATCAAGAAAGTAAAGAAATAAAATTAGTATTTAAAAAAGAAGATGAATCTTAATAAATGATAGTATAACTATAGCCATTGCCATTGTATGAACTTCTTACCCTCTTAAGTGTGAGATTTTGACAAGGAAATATTTTATAAAGTGATATTTGAAATGGTTATGTTCATGGCATGATTACCAATGATTTTTGGTAATAATTATATTTTGATGAACATACTTGTTATTGAAAGCATATTTTTGGCTATCATTGTGAAAAGAAAAGAAATGAGCACGGTCACATGGCAATCTGTGTGGTGCACCAGTAGAGGACGCCCTACCAACGGTTATGATCATGTTAATGAGAAAAGAAAGAGAAAGTGGGCCATGTCGGACGGAGTGAGAAAATCCTGTACCGGAGAGTAGAGGATACTCACCCTGACCGGGGTAGCTTGAAATGAGAATAAGTTGATGGCCATCATATGATATTTTGGAAATAGTTAATCCTGTCATACATATCATTACAACATGATTCTTATGTGCATAGATATAATGCATTATGAGACCAAATATATTTTCTGTAGTTTATACAGCTGAACATGATGTGATGAGCTATATTGATGATGATTTATTATTGAACTTACTGGGATTTAATTCTCACTATATTTCCATATCATGTTCAGAAAATTAGTTATGCAGATTTTCTATAGCTTTGGCTTTTAGTGCACATTGGATCGAGTTACTTTATGTTGGACAGATTTCAGAATCAAATAAGATGTTTGTGATCAAGTTGGCTCAGATCCCGGTGAAGGTGCAACCACCCGCACCTGTATCTCTGGAATTGGTCAACCAAAATAAACCAGATGTAAATATCTATGTGTTTGATATGTTGCATGTACGTTTTGATTAATGATGTGTATGTGAACTCAATATTGTATAATATTAAAGAAAAAAAAAGGTTGTTAGTTAATTGGTATCAGAGCAGGTCGATCCTAGATGGCCAGTGGGTGGTTGGTTATCTGAATCGATCTTATAGTATCTTGAGAATGTTGTGGTAGTGTTGTGTAGGGGATCAGTGATTTCATATAGGTAATAAATTACTAGTGTTTCTTATCTATATGCCGAAGTGGTGTTATGACTGTTGTTAAATATTTTTTTTGAAACTAACTATTGGGTTTGATCACCTCAATGGCAGCATAACTTTATTTTTGCCACAGTAGGAAATGGCACCACCAAGGAGGAATCCGGCAAACAATGCAGAGGAAACCCTGCACAACCTGGCCACGGCAATTCGAGACCAAGTCATGACCACCAACCAAATTTTACAACATCTCCCGAATGCTAATAACACAAATGTTGAGAATGGTGCTAACAACTGGATGGCTGGAAAAGATAAAGGTATATCCGAGTTCCTGAGGACTAGACCACCTTGTTTCCAAGGTGGCAATGACCCAACGGTAGCCGAAAGGTGGATTAGGGAATTAGAGAAAATCTTTGAAGTGATGGGATGTACTGAAGAGTAGCAAATTATTTTTGCTGCATATATGATAAAGGATGAAGCAGAATACTGGTGGCGTGGAGCTAGAGAACTTTTAGCTCATCAGGGAAGACAGATCACCTACCAAGTGTTCAAGGACATTTTTTTTGAAAAGTACTTTCCAAGTACTGTACGGGCAGAGAAAGAGATCGAATTTCTCCAACTCATGCAAGGTAGCATGACTGTGGACCACTATATCGCAAGGTTCGAGGAGCTGTCTAAGTTCTCCTCTTATTTGCGATATAATCCAGATGAAGCATGGAAGGCGGTTAAGTTTGAAGCGGGACTAAACCCGGAGATAAAGAATGCTATTATAGCTATAGAGATCAAGGAGTTTGTACCTCTGATAAATAAATGTAGACTCCTAGAAAAGAGTTTAAAGGCAGTGGAGGACGAAAAGCAAAGGCGAAACCTATGGAAAAGGAAGAAAAATTTTCCCAACCCTAGAAAGAACGTGAGAAGAAGTGGATATGGAGCTGGTAAGAGGCCATTGATTGTGGGTCCTAGGCCTTTTCAACAAAACCTTGCCTCAGTCAAGTGCGCTAAGTGCAGACGCATGCATGGTAACCGGCCATGCTACATGGGACAAGATGTCTGCTTCAATTGTGGACAAAAGGGACATTTTGCGAAAAATTGCCCACAGAATGTGGGGAAGCAGTTAGAACAGAGGCCTCATGTGAAAGGAAGGGTTTTCACCCTGAGCGGCCAAGAGGCAGCCCAATTTTCTGAAATGATTCAAGGTACATGCTATATCTATGGATTTGCTCTTATGGTGTTATTTGACTCTAGTGCTAGTCATTCATTTATATCGGAAGAATGTATTAGGAAGTTTCAATTCCCTATTTCTGAAACTCCCTATGAGCAATCCGTAGTAACCCCTACAGGGGAACGGGTATTAACTTCCTTTGTATGTAAGGACTGTCAAGTCACCATCCAGGAGAGAACTTTTTCTATAGACCTCGTCTGTTTACCTTTAAGAGGTATTGAGGTCATTCTAGGGTTAGACTGGATGTCTAGAAATCGAGTCTTGTTGATTATTGTAACAAGACCGTTGAATTTCTACCTTCTACTCCAGAAGAGGAGGTCCAGTTATTGATGCTAAATGCCAATCAAGTTAATAGGGAGTTGAAGACTGGAGTACTTGGATACATTCTCTTGTATTTATCAAACCTAGAAGTTGAATCAAAACTTGATGAAATCCTAATAGCCAATGAGTTTCCTAAAGTATTTCCATCAGATATTCCAGGCTTACTTCCCAAGAGAGAGATAGAGTTCTCTATTGATCTCCTACCTGGGACAGGGCCTATCTCTATTGCACCATATCGAATGGCCTTGAAGGAACTACAAGAACTAAAGAAGCAGTTGGAGGAACTATTAGACAAGCAATTCATTAGACCGAGTGTATCACCTTGGGGAGCTCCTGTATTATTTGTTAAGAAGAAAGACGGGAGCTTGAGACTATGCATAGATTACAGACAGCTGAATAAGGTGACTATCAAAAACAAGTACCCTCTCCCTAGGATAAATGACTTATTGGATCAATTGAAGGGTGCCTCCATCTTTTCTAAAATTGACTTGAGGTCAGGATATCATCAGATTAGGATTAAGGAGGAGAACGTACCAAAAACTGCCTTCAGGACTAGGTATGGGCACTATGAGTTTCTCGTAATGCCCTTCGGGTTGACGAATGCACCTGCAATTTTCATGGATTACATGAATCACATTTTTTGACCCTACCTAGATCAATTTGTTGTAGTGTTCGTTGATGACATCTTGATATATTCTAAGAGTGAGAAAGAACATGAACAATATCTCTGAATCGTGCTGCAAGTGCTAAAAGAGAAAAAGTTATATGCCAAATTGGAGAAGTGTGAATTTTGGCTGTCAGAGGTGAAGTTTCTCGGACATGTCATCTCTAATAGTGGGGTAGCCATAGATCCTAACAAGACGGAAGCAGTGATTCAGTGGGAGAGACCAAAGACGGTTACGGAAGTCAAAAGTTTCCTGGGTTTGGCAGGATACTACAGGAGGTTTATACAAAACTTCTCTCGTATAGCCTTGCCGTTGATTAAATTGACCAGAAAGGGAAGTCCTTTCAAATGGACTGATCAATGTGAAGATAGTTTTTAGGAGCTTAAGACAAGACTGACCACTCCTCCAGTTTTAATTATTCCAGAAGCCACAAGACATTTTGAAGTGTATAGTGATGCTTCAAAGAAAGGGCTAGGGTGTGTGCTAATGCAAGAAAAGAGAGTAGTTGCTTACGCCTCTAGACAACTAAGACCCCACGAAGGAAACTATCCAACCCATGATCTTGAATTGGCGACAGTAGTGTTTTCTTTAAAGATTTGGCGACATTACTTATACGGAGCAACCTTTGAAGTATATTGCGATCACAAGAGTCTTAAATATCTCTTTGATCAAAAGGAGTTAAATATGAGGCAACGAAGATAGGTGGAATTTCTCAATGACTACAAGTTTGAGACAAAGTATCATCCAGGAAAGGAGAATGTTGTAGCTGATGCCTTAAGTCGAAAATCTTTACACAGGGGCCAGATGATGTTGTATGAGATCCAAATGCTAGAGGAGTTTCGGAATTTGAAGCTGGACACTACTTTTTCCTCAAAGAAGCTAACCATTAATGGTTTAAGTATAGGGTGTGACCTTAGAGCCCTGATCAAAGAGGCTCAAGCTCATGACCAATACTTACAGGATCATAAAGACCAAGGTAATTTTTCTATCATAGAAGATGGAGCAATCATGTATCAGGGAAGGATTTGTGTCCCTCAAGAATGAGAGTTGAGGACTAAGATCCTACAGGAAGCGCATCAGAGTAAATACACAGTCCATCCTGGATGCACTAAAATGTACCAGGATTTAAAAAGGATGTATTGGTGGCCAGGGATGAAAAAGGACATTGCTGAGTTTGTGGCGAAATGTCTCATTTGTCAAAAAGTGAAGGTGGAGCATCAAAAGCCAGCGGGATTTCTACAACCTCTTGAGATCCCTAAATGGAAATGGGATAGTATCTCGATGGACTTTGTTGTAGGTTTACCTAAGACTTCAGTGGGACATGACTCTATCTGGGTAATAGTTGACAGATTAACCAAATCTGCTCACTTTTTACCCATAAAAATTAACTTTTCACTAGATAAATTAGCCCAATTGTACGTTCAGGAAATAGTTAGACTCCATGGGATTCCCTTAAATATTGTTTCTGATAGAGATCTGAGGTTCACGTCGAGGTTTTAGAAGGCGTTGCAAGAAGATTTTGGTACTCAGTTGCGGTTCAGTACTGCCTACCATCTTCAGACAGACGGGCAGACAGAACGAACCATTCAAACTATAGAAGATATGTTGAGGGCCTGTGCGATAGAGCAAGGTAAAGGATGAGATAAGTACCTACCTTTAGTAGAGTTTGCTTATAATAATAGCTATCACTCTAGTATTAAGATGGCCCCCTATGAAGCTTTATACGATAGAAAGTGCCGATCTCCACTATGTTAGTTCGAGGTAGGAGAAAAGAACTTGTTGGGTCCTGATCTAGTTCAACAAACCACTGAACAAATTAGGATGATACGAAACAAAATACTTACAACTCACAGTCGGAAAAAGAGTTACTACGATAAGAGACATAGACCTCTAGAGTTTGAGGAAGGAGACCATGTATTTCTGAAACTTTCCCCGACTACTGGAGTTGGTAGGTCTCTCAAAACAAGAAAGCTAAGTCTGCAATTTTTGGGACCCTACCAAATTCTGAAGAAAATAGGGACATCAGCATATCAAGTTGCTCTCCCACCTAATTTGTCCAACCTGCATAATGTTTTCCACGTATCATAGCTGCGGAAGTATCTTCCAGATTCATCACATGTAATACAGGATGAACCAATCCAAATAAAGGAGAACATGACATACCAGCTAGTACCTGCATCCATATTGGACACTGACGTGAAGCAACTAAGAAATAAAACCATTCCCCTAGTTAAGGTGTTATGGGAAGGTTTGACACCAGAAGAACCAACTTGGGAGTTGGAAGAAGTCATGAGGAAGAAATATCCGCAATTGTTCTTATAAGGTAATTTTTAAAATTTTGAGGACAAAATTTCTTTTAGGGGGAGAGAAATGTAACATCCCTAATTTCGTTTCTTTTATTGATAAAGGTACATAAAAAATTTAATAAGGAAATAAAATTTATTAGACAATATTTTAGATATCTAAGGAAATATAGTCCTTAGAAATTCTTCACCTTATGTATATCCACAGAAAATGTTTCTAACATTAAGAGAACAAATAAAGAGGGAAAACCTAATAGGAAAGAAATTAGAAATAACATACTAAAGAGATGCAAAATTCTTGGATAAGGAAGATAAATTTTTAGAAACAAGTAAAGGTCTTAAAATTTCAAGAACATTGAATTAGGGTAATTTTTCCTAATTCAAGAACTAGAGTTACGAAGTTTAAAATCTTTACCCATACATTGGGCTTTTACGTATGGACACTTCATATAGAGTTTTTCCACTTCACATAAGTTTCTAGCAAGCCATTGGATAACCTAAGCAAGAAATAAAACATAGACTTGGATTAGGATATAGTAATTGGACCAATAGCCCAAAAATTATGAAAATGTGACCAAGCCCTCCAAGAAAGGTAGACTTTTATCCAAAGCAAAGAAAATGGATAGGAATAAGTCCATAATGGGTAGAAATAAGTCCAAATCCAAGAGGAAAAATAAAATAAAATAAATTAGATGATAATATAATAATAATAATAATAAAGATTAGGTTACATGGCATTAAGACAAAAATTTAGCAAGTGGTGTGATTCTACATTCATCATTTTGGCAAGTGGCATAATAATACAAGGCTTTAAGACAAAAACATCTATATCCTACACTCATAATTTTAGCAAGTAGTATGATAAGACATAGCATTAGGACAAAACATCTCAATCCCACATAAATAATTTCAACCAAATAATGGAGACTGAAGGGCTAGAAATTTGCCACTTAAAAAGGCAACCTATCATAATTGATTAAGACAAAAGAAAAAGTAAATGAATCACTAAATCAAAGGGACCTTGTCCCTTATCTTAAGAACATATCATCATAATTTTCAAAATACAAATCTCCTTTTCCTATGCATATCTTGACTAAGGAAGAGGAAGACAAGAACATAAGTTGTTTGTTTTCCAAAAATTCAACACAGTGTATCTTAATTGTGATAAGGTAGACCCATGATCATGAAAGGTGAATTATTTGGTGGTCTATATAAGAAAACCCACCCTTACAACATTAGAATTTCGTCCAAGTGAGGGAGAGGGAAAATAGAAGCAAGGTAGAGTGAGGAAAGGAGAGGAAGGAGAAGTCTAAGGGACTAAGTGCTCCAGGTAAGTTTAACAACATTTCTTTTTGAAGAAAACTTTTGAAACTTATAATATTTATGAGATTTTGATCTTAGAACTTTGATGATTGGTCATGGATGTTGCTATATCATGTTACATATTGATCTTGCATGTGATGTATGTTTGAATACTTAGGTTGGTGTAGATAGTTCTGCATGGTTATGGCTTTGGGTGGCATAATTTTTAGCTTCGGTGTTTTAATTTCTGGGAACAATATCTAAGGAATTAAAATAAATGGTTAACACATGAATTATAGATATGTGTGTCATGGATTTTTAGCCCCTGGAATCATTCAATTTGAAGTCCATATGTGGTAGATATGGTCTGATTAATAAGCAAAGGTCAGAAAATGGTTCATCAGGGAAAAATATGTTAGGATGGCTTCTGTGTTTTAATTTTCTGGGAATTATCTGTAGAGAATTAAAATAAATGGTTAACATAATAATTAAAGATATATGTGTCACAGATTTTTAGCCACTGGAATCATTCAAGTTGGAGTCCATATGAGGTAGATATGTTCCAATTAGTAGTCAAAGGTCAGAAAATGGTTCATCAGGGAAGAATATGTTAGGACAGCTTCTGTATTTTAATTTTTGGGAATTATCTGTATGGAATTAAAATAAATGGTTAACATAAGAATTATATCTATGTGTGTCATGGATGTTAAGCCACTGGAATCATTCAATTTGGAGTCCATATGTGGAATATATGAGATGATTAGTAGTCAAAGGTCAGAAAATGGTTCTTCAGGGAAGAATATGTTAGGACAGTTTCTGTATTTTAATTTCTGAGAATTATTTGTATTGTATTAAAATAAATGGTTAACATAAGAATTATAGATATTTGTGTCGCAGATTTTTATCCACTGCAATCACTCAAGTTGGAGTCCATATGAGGTAGATATGTTCCGATTAGTAGGTAGAGGTCAGAACCTATCCGAGAAGAAATAACCTATACATTTAGGGAGTAATATCACCTTGATTTCTTAATATTTCGCTATAATGTTCAAGATAATTGTTTTAGATAATTGTTTTATCTTGAAATTGACACCAAGATCACCTACAGCAGAGTTAAATTGAGGGAGTTATGCTCTGATTAGTAAGAGAAGGTTAGATAGGATGAAAACCTGCATCAAGAAAATAAAAAAATAAAATTAGTATTTAAAAAAGAAGATGAATCTTAATAAATGACTAGTATAGCCATAGCCATTGCCATTGTATGAACTTCCTACCCTCTTAAGTGTGAAATTTTGACAAGGAAATATTTTATAAAGTGATATTTGAAATGGTTATGTTCATGGCATGATTACCAATGATTTTTGGTAATAATTATATTTTGATGAACATACTTGTTATTGAAAGCATATTTTTGGCTATCATTGTGAAAAGAAAAGAAATGAGCACGGTCACATGGCAATCCGTGTGGTGCACCAGTAGGGGACGCCCTACCAATGGTTATAATCATGTTAATGAGAAAAGAAAGAGAAAGTGGGCCATGTCGGACGGAGCGAGAAAATTCCGTACCGGAGAGTAGAGGATACTCACCCTGACCGGGGGTAGCTTGAAATGAGAATAAGTTGATGGCCATCATATGATATTTTGAAAATAGTTAATCCTGTCATACATATCATTACAGCATGATTCTTATGTGCATAGATATAATGCATTATGAGACCAAAGATATTTTCTGTAGTTTATACAGCTGAACATGATATGATGAGCTATATTGATGATGATTTATTGTTGAACTTACTGGGATTTAATTCTCACTATATTTCCATATCATGTTCAGAAAATTAGTTATGCAGATTTTCTATAGCTCTGGCTTTTAGTGCACATTGGATCGAGTTACTTTATGTTGGACAGATTTCAGAATCAAATAAGATGTTTGTGGTCGAGTTGGCTTAGATCCCGGTGAAGGTGTAACCATTCGCACCTGTATCTCTGGAATTGGTCAACCAAAATAAACAAGATGTAAATATCTATGTGTTTGATATGTTGCATGTACGTTTTAATTAATGACGTGTATGTGAACTCAATATTGTATAATATTAAAGAAAATAAAGGTTGTTACAGGGACCATTTATTGTTACTGATATTTTTTGTCTTGGTGCAGTTGAAATAAAAAGCATGGATAACCAGAATAGCTTCAAAGTCAACGGGCATAGACTCAAACCTTACTATGAAGGATTTCAACAAGAGGAATCACAATGGACAACTCTTCAAGACCCTCCTTGATTTTTTTTAATTTATGTCGAGCCAACGACGTAAAACAAAGGTGCTGGTTGGGAGGCAACCCAACAACCATTCTTCTTCTTCTTATTTTTTCTATTCATAGTTTAATTTTTCTTTATAAAAAGAAATTTGCAAAGCTGCGGACGCACATGCGCCACGGCACCCAAATCGAGCGTCGCGGAACTACTAACCCATAATGGGTGAGCGCCGCGACGCTCTCTATAAGAGGGTCGCGCGCCCTCTTCTGCGATTTTGCATCCTCTTCACCTCTAAATCCACTTTCTTGCCTTAAATCAACCATACCCACCTCTCATTATGTTATCTTGCTTACCTTCCATGATTTTTCATCTTCTTTTGCAGGATTATACACCTCTTCCAGCAATTGAGTCGGCTTCCAAGGAATTTTTCTAGGATTCTAAGGCACATTTCATCTTGCCATCTCCAGCCACAAACCAAGCTAAATTGGGTACAGTTCTCTTCTTTTTCCTACTACAATTGATCCCCATACTTAATTGCTACTGGTCTGCACTGAATTGGGACTTCTACTTGAGAATTAACCGTTCATTCTTCCAAGTTTTTAAAAGCGCCCACAAGGTGTTCGATAAAACGCCTTAGCAAACTTTCCAAGCAAATGGCTCCAAAAACTTCTAAGTTGAGTATCTAAAAAAGGAAGACTAGAGCTGAAGAGGTTTATCAGCACCACATCAAAGAGGTGGTGCATAAGCCTATCGTTCCAGAATGTGGATTTATTATCACCGAGGGGCTACCTCATAGAGACAATATCCTCCATAGGCATTGGGAGATTTTCTGCAGGAACCCAGAACCAGGAGTTATTCCCGTGGTACAGGAGTTCTACTCCAATGCTACAGTTCACCAACGTTATAAAGCACAGGTTAGAGGCAAGATGCTGCCATTCACTCCGCATGCCATTAATGAATTATATTCACTGCCTGATATTGAGGATGATGAATATACGGCGCTTCTTCAATCATACATTGACTTTGAAGACATTATATGCACTCTTTGCTACATGGGGCCTCCTGGAAATTGGATAGCAATGGCCAACTGATATACTTTGCTAGGGCTGATATGAATAAAGTGGCTAATGCATGGTACTATTTCGTGTCAACAAGATTCATGCCTAGCTTCACACATGAGTTAAGTCAGGAGAGACAGGGCCATTTTGCTTTATGCAATACTAAAGGACCTTTCTATTGATGTAGGCAAGATTATTCATAGGCAGATGCTCAGCTGTATTAGTGCTAGACATGGATCCCTCTTTGCCCCTAGTTTAATTATTGGTCTATGTCAGAAGGTGGGAGTAAGCTGGGATTCCACTGAGGCTCTCATTCACCAAATGAGACCTATTTCCTATGTAGACATACAAAAATACAAAGGCCATGAAAAAGCAACAGAGGAGGAGCTAGGGATTCAGCCAATACTTACAGAGGAACCGGGCAGCAGCTCAGCTCCACCACCATCCCAGCATACCATTGAAGATTTATGGGAGTGCACAAAGTGTCTGAGCCACCAAATGAACGATCTGGCCCTCTACCAATACTATATTGCACAACATCATCATGCATGTTTTAGCCAGTTAGCTCATGCCCTGAACCTCCCAATTGCATTCTCGGCGCCTCCTGCACCACCCTTTAGGCTTGACCCCGAGCATGATGAGATGGATGGCGACAATTAATCAGGGAAGTTTCACTGAACCCCTTCTTATGTTATTACTTGTCCTTATTACATTCTCTTTTATATTCTTACATTGGGGACAATGTATGTTTTAAAGTGTGGGGGGGGTCACTTTATGATTAAGCTGGATGACTGTATAATAAATCATACACTTGTGCACTTTCCTACTTTGATGCATAACTATAATTTTATGATATGTGCACTTTTAATCCTGTCATGAGGTGAGCATGTGAACAAAATTTCAATTTATGAGTGTGTTAGTGAAACCAATAGCATATGATATAAATGTTTAAATTACTAATAGCTCCTGAGAAACGTGGGAAAATCATAATTATGTGTAATTTTAATTTATTTGCAATTTATTACCCATTTTTTAGAATCCTGAAACTATTTTGTACAATAACTTTGTGCATTCAATTTTATCTTTTACTTAGAGAAGGTTTATATAATTCAAAAATATTTCATGATCTCAACAGGATTCTAGAACTTATTTGAATGCTGCTTGAGGCGAAATCCTAGGTTAATCCTATTTTTTAGGAGATGATTTAGGCATTATTGGATAGATTGAGCCTTTCTAGCCTAACCTAAACAATGAAATATCCTTAGTACATCTATTTTGAGCTTAATGAACTCTTCCTTCTAAAAACCACAAATGAGCCTAAAGCAAAAATTTGTATGAATATCCTTATTTTTCTTTACCCTATTCACTCACTCCATGATTATTTTGCTAATTATTTGTATTGTAGAGCTTTATTTACAAAAAGGGTGGAAGGGTGGAAATCCAAAAAGTATAAGAACAAATGTTGTGGGTGAAAGAAAAAGAGGAAAATGATGGATTAAATTGAAGCAAGAAAAGGAGTGTGGGGAGAAAATTTCCTCAAAATTATTATTGAAAAAAAAAGAGAAAGAAAAGAAAAGCAAAGAGCTCAAGAGATCATATTTAATCATGTGGTGCTGGGTGATTGAGCCTACATTTATATCCTTTATCCCACCTTATACCTTGGCCACATTACAAGCTAAATAAAGTCCTTTTGATCCTAAAAAGTAGTTTTGACCTACATTAGTGGAGAGTAGCATGAAAAATAAGCATATAGAAATCCTAAATTGCATTTGAATTGAATATTGCACATAGTCATTAAATTTTTTGAAATTTCTTTAAGAGCATATAATTTTCACTATGAGGCTACATATTGTTAAGTCTTTCACTCATCTTATTTATTGAATATTGTTCACATAAATTAATTTGCTTGAGGACAAGCAGAAGAGTAAGTGTGGGGGTATTTGACATGCTATAAATTAAGCATGTATTTAGCATATTTTATGTTACTTTTTATTTTATTTAAATAGTGAATAAATAGGATTTAATTAATTTTTGTGTTTTATGTTTTAGGAATAATAAAGAAGAAAAGAAGAGAACAAGAGAGAGAAAATCATGAAAAATGCTGATTTCTGAGCTTTCATCACTAATGGAGTCCTATCTCGTTCATTTAAGCTCTGATCGAGGTGATTCTAGTGGCTATGGAAAGAAGAAACATAGAGCTACAACTTTTGTGTTCGGCACTTTGGCAAAATCCACAGTTTTCTGGGTGCCATGGCACTCACAAGTTAGCACCGCGACAGCCCGTCAAGGCTAGCTCGGAGCACCGCGGCGCTGATCATAGGCGCCCGCTGCCATACAGACTTGCTGATTTCGCGATTTTAGGTCTTTTTCACTCAAATTGAAGCCCGATGGATTGGGATTTGACCTAAATACAATCCTACTTCGATCAGGAGGAGTTAATCTATAAAAAGGGAGCAAAACAAGCAGAGAATTCATTCAATCCTTCATCCAATCTTTCATCTAAGTTCTGAGTTACATTCTTCAATTCTTCTTTTGATTTTCTTATGGCCCTGCGTGGCTAGGTCTTTTTAGTTGGTTGAGGTAGATTGAAACCTCAAGGGATTTTCATACATTGTGAGATTTGGATTTGATTTTATTGTTTCAATTTGAATTGAGTATTGATTATTCATATGTTCTTCTTCTTAATGATTATTCATATGATTGCTAGGAGGCCTACTAGTATATTGTCTGTCTTAATCTATCGCTGAATTGTGTTTTGAACAAAGTCTTTAATTCTGCGATTCCTGAGGCAAATAGGTTTGAGGATTTTGGATTATAAATCATTTAACCTATGATGAATGATTAACTAAATTAGATATAGCCAATGTGTTTATATTTGTTTAACTCTGTCAGTTTCTCTAGTTCTTCATGTGGTTAACAAGTTATGTTTTACCGATGTGCTAAAGGATTACTTGTTAATTAGGGTTTAATTAGTGCGATTGTCAGTAATTTACTAGACTTAAGGAGAAACATGGTTAAAACCCCAATGATAGATATTCAATTACAGATTGATTATGTTGTCAATTATCAATGTAATCCCTTGACGTTGGATATCAACTGAAACCAACGTCTTTATCATTAATTACTTTCTCTTAATTACTTTCATTATTGTCTACTTGATTTTATTCACAATTATCAATTCCCCCCTTTTTCAATCACATTAGGTAATACCAGTCTCTGTGGGATCGACCCTTACTCCCACTACTACAGGTTAGTTTTGAGGTAAGGTATCAATTTGGGTGTACTTACGACAGTGCGCACCATAGTGTTGTTTGACTTTGGTGCTAATCATTCATATATATCAGAAGAATGTTTTAGGAAGCTTCAGTATCCTATTTCTGAAACCCCCTATGAGATGTCTATAGTAACTCCCATGGGGGAAAGAGTTTTAACTTCCTCTGTATGTAAAAACTGTCAAGTCACTATTCAAGAGAAATTTTTTTCTGTAAACCTCGTCTGTCTACCTTTAAAAGGTATTGATGTCATTCTAAGGTTAGACTGGATGTCTAGAAATCGGGTCTTGCTGAATTGTTGCAACAAGAACACTGAATTTCTACCTCCTACTTCAAAAGAGGAGATGCAGTTATTGATGCTTAATGCCAATCAAGTCAATAGGGAGTTGAAGAATGGAGTACTTGGATACATTCTCTTGCACTTATCAAATCTAGAAGTTGAACCGAAGCTTGATGAAATTCCAATAGCCAACGAGTTTTCTAAAGTATTTCCATCAGATATTCCAGGCTAACTTCCCAAGAGAGAGATAGAGTTTTCTATTGATCTCTTACCTGTAGCAAGGCCTATTTCTATTGCACCTTATAGAATGGCCTCGAAGGAACTATAGGAATTCAAGAAATAGTTGAAAGAATTGTTAGATAAGCAATTCATTAGACCAAGTGTATCACCTTAGGGAACTCTTGTATTGTTTGTTAAGAAGAAAGATGGAAACTTGAGACTATGCATATATTACAGACTGCTAAAAAGGTGACTATCAAAAATAAGTATCCTCTCCCTAGAATAGATGATTTATTAGATCAACTAAAGAAAGCCTCCATCTTTTCTAAAATTGACTTGAGATCGGGATACCATCAGATTAAGATCAAGGAGGAGGATGTACCAAAAACAACCTTCCAAACTAGGTATGGGCACTATGAGTTTCTCGTAATGCCTTTCAAGTTGACAAATGCACCTGCAATTTTCATGGATTACATGAATCACATTTTTCGACCTAACCTAGATCAATTTGTGGTCGTATTCATTGATAACATGTTGATATATTCTAAGAGTGAGAACGAATATGAACAACATCTTTGAATCGTGCTATAAGTGTCGAAAGAGAAAAAGTTGTATGCAAAATTAGAGAAGTGTGGATTTTGGATGTCAGAGGTAAAATTTCTCAGACATGTCATTTCCAATAAAGGGGTAGCCGTAGACCCTAGCAAGACGCAATTAGTGATTCAGTGGGAAAGAGCAAAGATGGTTACAGAAGTCAGAAGTTTCTTGGGTTTGGTAGGATACTATAGGATATTTATACAAAACTTCTCTCGTATAGCCTTGCCATTGACTAAATTGACCAAGAAGTGAAGTCCTTTCAAATGGACTGATCAATGTGAAGCTAGTTTCCAGGAGCTTAAAACAAAATTGACCACTCCTCCTATTTTAATTACTCTAGACCCCACAAGACATTTTAAAGTGTATAGTGAACATATCAAACACATAAATATCTACAGCTTATTTCTTCTGGTTGACCAATTTCGAAGATACAGGCGCATGTGGTTTCACCTTCACTGAGATCTGAGCCAACTCGACCACAAAAATTTTATTTATTTCTGGGATCTGCCCATCATAGAGTAACTCAATCCAACGTGCACTAAAAGCCAGAGCCATAGAAAAAATCTGTGTAACATCCTGTAATTTTTTAGATATTTTCCTTAGAAATTCTTCACCTTACATATATGCATAGAAATGTTCTAATATTAATGGAATAGGTAAAGAAAGAAAACCTAAGAGGAAATATTAGATATAAACATGTTAAAGAAAGGTGAAATTCTTAGGTAAAGAAAGATAAATTTTTGTGAAGTAAGTAAAGGTCTTAAAATTTCAAGAAGATCGGATTATGGTAATTTTTCTTAATTTAAGAGCAAAAGTTACTAAATTTAGTATCTCCACCCGTAATTGGGCTTTAACCTATAGACACTTCATATAGAGTTTTTCTACTTCACACAAATTTTTAGCAAGCCAATAGGATAGCCCAAGGAAGAAATAAAACATAGACTTGGACTAGGATATAGAAGTTGGACTGGTAGCCCAAAAATCATGAAAATGTGACCAAGCCCATTATGAAAGGTAGAATTTTAACCAAAGTAAGGAAAATGGGCAAGAATGAGCCCAAACCCAAGAGGAAAAATAAAAATAAAAATAAAATTAAAATTAAAGTGATGAAATATTGGTGTAATCAAGATTAAGTGACATGGCATTAAGACAAAAATTTAGCAAGTGGTGTGATTCTACATTCATCATTTTGGCAAGTGGCATAATAATACAAGGCTTTAGGACAAAAACATCTATATCCTACATTCATAACTTTAGCAAGTGGGTAATAATACATAGCATTATCACAAAACATCATTATCCTACACAAATAATTTTAGTTAAGTAAGGAAAATTCAAGGGCTAGAAATTTGCCACTTAAAATGGCAAATCTATCATACTTGATTAAGACAAAAGAAAAAGGAAATGAATCCCTAAATCAAAGGGATCTTGCCCCATATCTTGAGAACATATCATCTTAATTTTCAAAATACAAATCTCCTTTTTCTATGCATATCTTGACTAAGGAAGAGGAAGACAAGAACATAAGTTGTTTGTTTTCCAAAAATTCAACAAAGTGTATCCTAATTGTGATAAGGTAGACCCATGATCATGAAAGTTGAATTATTTGGTGGTCTATATAAGAAAACCCACCCTTACAACATTAGAATTTCGTCCAAGTGAGGGAGAGCAAAAATAGAAGCAAGGTAGTGTGAGGAAAGGAGAGGAAGAAAGGAAGAAAGAGGAAGGAGAAGTCTAGGGGACTAAGTGCTCCAGGTAAGTTTAACAATATTTCTTTTTGAAGAAAACCTTTGAAACTCATAATATTTATATGAGATTTTGATCTTAGAACTTTGATGATTGGTCATGGATGTTGCTATATCATGTTACATATTGATCTTGCATGTGATGTATGTTTGAATACTTTGGTCGGTGTAGATAGTTCTGCATGGGTATGGCTATGGTTGACAGAATTTTAAGCTTCGGTATTTTAATTTCTGGGAACAATATATAAGGAAGTAAAATAAATGGTTAACATAAGAATTAAAGATATATGTGTCACGGATTTTTACCCACTGGAATCATTCTATTTGGAGTCCATATGAGGTAGCTATGGTCTGATTAGTAGTCAAAGGTCAGAAAATGAATCATCAGGGAAGAATATGTTAGGATAGCTTAGGTAATTTAATTTCTGGGAACTATTGGTATGGAATTAAAATAAATGGTTAACATAAGAATTAAAGATATGTGTGTCATTGATTTTTAGCCACTGGAATCATTCAATTTGGAGTCCACATGTGGTAGATATGGTTCGATTACTATGCCAAGGACAGAAAAATGGTTCATCAGGGAAGATTATGTTAGGACAGCTGTTGTATTTTAATTTCTGGGAATTATATGTATGTAATTAAAATAAATGGTTAACATGAAAGTTATATATCTATGTCTCATGGAAATATACCCACTGGAATTATGCAATTTGGAGTTCATATGAGGTAGATATGATCCGATTAGTAAGCAGAGGTCAGAAAATGTTTATTCAGGGAAGAGTATGTTATTAATGCTTTAGTTTTTGAATTTCTGGGAATATTCTGTAGGGAATTAAAATAGTGCGCCAACATAAAAATTATAGATATATGGCTCATGGAATTTTTCCAACTGGAATAACTCAATTTGGAGTTCCAATTTGGGAGATATGGTCTAATTAGTCAGTAAAGGTCAGAACCTATCCGAGAGGAACTATCCTGTACTTTGAGGGAGTACTATCACCTTCGTTTCTTAATTTTTCGCTACAATGTTCAACATAATAGTTTTAGATAATTGTTTTATCTTGAAATAGACACCAAGATCACCTACATCAGAGTTAAATTGAGGGAGTTATGCTCTGATTAGTAAGAGAAGGTTAGATAGGATGAAAACCTGCATCAAGAAAAATAAAGGAATAAAATTAGTATTTAAAAAAGAAGATGAATCTTAATAAATGACTAGTATAGCCATAGCCATTGCCATTGTATGAACTTCTTACCATCTTAAGTATGAAATTTTGACATGGAGATATTTTATGAAGTGATATTTGAAATGGTTATGTTCATGGCATGATTACCAATGATTTATGGTAATAGTTATATTTTAATGAACATACTTGTTATTGAAAGCATATTTTTGGCTATCATTGTGAAAAGAAAAGAAATAAGCACGGTCACATGGCAATCCGTGTGGTGCACCAGTAGGGGACGCCCTACCAACGGTTATGATCATGATAATGAGAAAAGAAAGAGAAAGTGGGCCATGTCGGACGGAGCGAGAAAAGCCCGTACCGGAGAGTAGACGATACTCACCCTGACCGGGGTAGCTTGAAATGAGAATAAGTTGATGGCCATCATATGATATTTTGAAAATAGTTAATCCTGTCATACATATCATTCCAGTATGATTCTTATGTGCATAGATATAATGCATTCATGTGACCAAAGATATTTTTCTGTAGTTTATACAGCTGAACATGACGTGATGAGCTTTACTGATGATAATTTATTGTTGAACTTACTGGGATTTAATTCTCACTATATTTCCATATCATGTTCAGAAAATTATTTATGCAGCTTTTGTTTCTAAGGCTCTGGCTTTTAGTGCACATTGGATCGAGTTACTTTATGTTGGGCAAATTTCAGAATCAAATAAGATGTTTGTGGTCGAGTTGGCTCAGATCCCGGTGAAGGTGCAACCACCCGCACCTGTATCTCCGGAATTGGTCAACTAAAATAAACAAGATGTAAATATCTATGTGTTTGATATGTTATACGTCTGTTTTGATTAATGACATGTATGTGAACTCAATATTGTATAATAATAAAGGAAAAAAAAAAGAGGTTGTTACATAATTGGTATCAGAGCAGGTCGATCCTAGATGGCCAGTGGGTGGTTGGTTATCTGAATCGATCTTATAGTATCTTGAGTATGTTGTGGTAGTGTTGTGTAGGGGATCAGTGATTTCATATAGGTAGGAAATTACTAGTGTTTCCTATCTATATGCCGAGGTGGTGTTATGACTGCTGTTAAATTTTTTTTAAACTAACTATTGGGCCTGATCACCTCAATAGCAATTTATTTTTCCCACAGTAGGAAATGGCACCACCAAGGCGGAATCCGGTAAACAATGCGGAGGAAATCTTACACAACCTTGCCACGGCAATTTGAGAATTTGATATTGATTTACTCCTTAAAACCCAACTAGTATTTATATCCCTATATAGAATGATATTGATTGAATTTAAAAAAAAAATAGTTACAAGACTTGTTAGACAAGGGATTTAAATGCCCTAGTACTATTATTTGGAGTGCTCTAGTTCTATCTGTGAAAAAGAAAGATGGATCATTAGAACTATGCATAGATGATAGACAGGTGAATAAGGTGACAATGTAGAATAGAAACCCATTAGCTCGTATAGATTACCTGTTTGACCAGTTATAAGGTGTTCAATATTTTTCCACAAATAGATTTGAGATATGAGTAACATTAATTAGGGATAAGAGAAGAGGATGTAGGACTTATTATGGGCATTATGAGTTCTTGGTGATGCATTTAAATTGACAAACCTTTAGCTGCATTCATAAATTTAATGAACAGTAATTAGGTCATCCTTGGAACAATTTGTTATTATATATATGGATGATATACTAGAATATTTCAAAAGTTTAGAGGATCATAAGCAACATTCAAAGATAGTTTTACCAACTCTAAAGGAGTATGGTTGGTAAATATGGTATACAAGTAGAGTCTAAGAAAGTAAAAGTAGTACAATAATAGCTACGTTTTACTACATTTAAAGATCAAGATCCAAATCCAATTTACGCTTCCTGCGGTTATCTGCCGTCCATTCTACTGGAGTAATAGTTAGATCAGGTACATGAACATAGACTTGTAAAGCATCAATCAACTCCTCAGCATTTAAAGCTGAGATGAAAATTTGTCGTGCTGAGTGTGAGATAAACCTCTGTTCCATAGCTTGATCTAGAAAAGATAACAAACCATCAAAGAAGTGATTAACATTTAACAAACCTATCGGTTTGTGATGCATATTCAGTTGTGCCCAAGAGACTATTTGGAAAATCTCCTCTAGAGTACCAAAACCACCTGGTAAGGCAATGAAGGCGTCAGCATTGCTCATCATTCTAGCCATGCGTTCATGCATGGAAACTACCCTATATTCTTCCCCAATTGTCTTCCTTATGTTGCTGGATGTAGCTAGAGCTGTAGGAATAATACCTAGAACTTGGCATCCCCCTGCATGTGCAGCTGTAGCCACACACCCCATTAACCCACAGTTACCTCCACCATACACTAAATGAATTTTTCTCCTAGCCAGCACCATACCCAGATTTTGTGCTGCTTTTACATACTCCTCATCTTTTCCAGGACTGGAACCACAAAAGACACAGATATTTCAGAACTGACGGAATGCGGTTCCCTCCATAATTTCTATCACCTTAACTTTGAGAATAGACAAAGATACTAATGTAAGTATTTATAGAACTCAAAGAAGGGCATATTTATAATAGCTATGCAAATAGGCCGGGTATTATTAGAACAACTATGTGAGTGATTGGTGGATATCAGCTAAATTAAAGGTAAAAAAAAATGACGGCAAGCATGTATATGTACAGTAGTATGACTGTGACCCATATTAAGCACATAAAGAGTATAAGATAAGATATCACCAGAAATCTGTCTTTATCTTGTTGTCTTTGATGAAGCATTGATGTTTTGATTCTTGTAGAAAAGTTGTAGGTGATAGCCGTCATTGAAAAAAAAATGCAATCAAATGATTTATTTTGTATTCTCAATGTTTTTGCCAGTCGACTATCAGTATTATTAAGTCGACTAGCTATTTTGAGAAATTTTAATTTGGACTAGTTTTTTTTACAGTTGATTGATTACATCTATTTTGAAGCAATCAACTGCATCCTACCAGTTAACTACATATTCTTTGATTTTCACAGACTTTTATAAGCTCAGAAATGTTTCTTTTCCATGTGATATCTTTCCACCGAATACCAATAGATTTAAAGTAGATTCTGACACATATATTCAAAATTTGCGGCCACCAATTTTTGCTGAAATCATAGATTTTGTTTACAGATTTTCAAGAATTACGGCCACCGATTTTAATATTTTTCAATGCTTTGTCGAAATTTTTGACTTTCGCTTTTGGCACCATTCTCTATTATGCTTTTCGTCTGTTTCACTCATTAACGGTTGGCATTAAATGCAAGGTTATTTTCCCTCATTGCAATGAAAGATAATTTCTTTTCTTTGAAACTCGGTTATTATAGTGTCTAAGTTGTTAGTAGGTTAAAGTAATGAAAAGTTTGAAAAGAATGGACGGATGATGGTCTTATGGTGTTTTGACGAATGTACTCAAGAGAATTAGTGGTGTTGAAGTTCTCGAGGAATAAAATATAGGAAGTAGGATTTAAGTTAGTCTTTGAACTCTTAATTTGGAGAATATTCTAAGAACCATGTCCGAAAATAATGTAGGTTATCAAGATATTTGTGTTAAAGGATTATATCATGCTAAATTAAGTCTAGTATCTAGGATGTGAATTATGTTGGAATTGAGAATTCATGTACGAGTAATTGTTAGGAACACAAATCTTCTTGAAATGATTGGGTGAATTAAATGGGATTGGCATAAGCTAGAATGAGGTGCTTTTGGATATGATAGAAGAAATAATTGAAATTTTTGACAATGAGTTTAATGGTGTTAATAAGCTTGTATAGAATTACTGTGATGAGGTAAGTTGAAATTATTAGACATGTGTCAATGGTACATAAACGTTATTAAAGGTTTGAAGGATTTATTGCTACGTATGTTTAACATATTGATTAAAGGATTTGAGGATAAAAATAGATGATAGATTAAGATGATGATATTCAGGGGATGATATTGATATATGAAAAAAAAAATTGACTTGATAGAAGTTTGGAATAAGAAAAGATAGTTACACAATATGAAGGTGTATATGTTCCTTTATATGTGTGTTTTCTAATATCGACCCATAGATATATCCATGCGGGCTAGAGGATATCAATTGAAGAACTTATGAGTGAAAGAAATCCTTATGGTTAAGTTATATGGCAAAATCACTCAAGTGAATAGACATATTAAAAAGTAAAGATGTCATACAGAAAAGATATCTCTAATTATTTAGGTAATAAGCTTGGTAACTCTGAATAATGCCTTAATTTCATTCCCTACATGTGGTAGGATGGATTGAAATTCGGGGCCCGAATTTCTTAAGGGGGGAAGAATGTAACATCCTGTAATTTTTTAGATATTTTCCTTAGAAATTCTTCACCTTACATATATGCATAGAAATGTTCTAATATTAATGGAATAGGTAAAGAAAGAAAACCTAAGAGGAAATATTATAAATAAACATGTTAAAGAAAGGTGAAATTCTTAGGTAAAGAAAGATAAATTTTTGTGAAGTAAGTAAAGGTCTTAAAATTTCAAGAAGATCGGATTATGGTAATTTTTCTTAATTTAAAAGCAAAAGTTACTAAGTTTAGTATCTCCACCCGTAATTGGGCTTTAACCTATAGACACTTTATATAGAGTTTTTCTACTTCACACAAATTTTTAGCAAGCCAATAGGATAGCCCAAGGAAGAAATAAAACATAGACTTGGACTAGGATATAGAAGTTGGACCGGTAGCCCAAAAATCATGAAAATGTGACCAAGCCCATTATCAAAGGTAGAATTTTAACCAAAGTAAGGAAAATGGGCAATAATGAGCCCAAACCCAAGAGGAAAAATAAAAATAAAAATAAAATTAAAGTGATGAAATATTGGTGTAATCAAGATTAAGTGACATGACATTAAGACAAAAATTTAGCAAGTGGTGTGATTCTACATTCATCATTTTGGCAAGTGGCATAATAATACAAGGCTTTAGAACAAAAACATCTATATCCTACATTCATAACTTTAGCAAGTGGGTAATAATACATAGCATTATGACAAAACATCATTATCCTACACAAATAATTTTAGTTAAGTAAGGAAAATTCAAGGGCTAGAAATTTGCCACTTAAAAAGGCAAATCTATCATACTTGATTAAGACAAAAGAAAAAGGAAATGAATCCCTAAATCAAAGGGATCTTGCCCCATATCTTGAGAACATATCATCTTAATTTTCAAAATACAAATCTCCTTTTTCTATGCATATCTTGACTAAGGAAGAGGAAGACAAGAACATAAGTTGTTTATTTTCCAAAAATTCAACAAAGTGTATCCTAATTGTGATAAGGTAGACCCATGATCATGAAAGGTGAATTATTTGGTGGTCTATATAAGAAAACCCACCCTTACAACATTAGAATTTCGTCCAAGTGAGGCAGAGCAAAAATAGAAGCAAGGTAGTGTGAGGAAAGGAGAGGAAGAAAGGAAGAAAGAGGAAGGAGAAGTCTAGGGGACTAAGTGCTCCAGGTAAGTTTAACAATATTTCTTTTTGAAGAAAACCTTTGAAACTCATAATATTTATATGAGATTTTGATCTTAGAACTTTGATGATTGGTCATGGATGTTGCTATATCATGTTACATATTGATCTTGCATGTGATGTATGTTTGAATACTTTGGTCGGTGTAGATAGTTCTGCATGGGTATGGCTATGGTTGACAGAATTTTTAGCTTCGGTATTTTAATTTCTGGGAACAATCTGTAAGGAATTAAAATAAATGGTTAACATAAGAATTAAAGATATATGTGTCACGGATTTTTACCCACTGGAATCATTCTATTTGGAGTCCATATGAGGTAGCTATGGTCTGATTAGCAGTCAAAGGTCAGAAAATGAATCATCAGGGAAGAATATGTTAGGATAGCTTAGGTAATTTAATTTCTGGGAACTATTGGTAGGGAATTAAAATAAATGGTTAACATAAGAATTAAAGATATGTGTGTCATTGATTTTTAGCCACTGGAATCATTCAATTTGGAGTCCACATGTGGTAGATATGGTTCGATTACTATGCCAAGGACAGAAAATGGTTCATCAGGGAAGATTATGTTAGGACAGCTGTTGTATTTTAATTTCTGGGAATTATATGTATGTAATTAAAATAAATGGTTAACATGGAAGTTATATATCTATGTCTCATGGAAATATACCCACTGGAATTATGCAATTTGGAGTTCATATGAGGTAGATATGATCCGATTAGTAAGCAGAGGTCAGAAAATGTTTATTCAGGGAAGAGTATGTTATTAATGCTTTAGTTTTTGAATTTCTGGGAATATTCTGTAGGGAATTAAAATAGTGCACCAACATAACAATTATAGATATATGGCTCATGGAATTTTACCAACTGGAATAACTCAATTTGGAGTTTCAATTTGGGAGATATGGTCTAATTAGTCAGTAAAGGTCAGAACCTATCCGAGAGGAACTATCCTGTACTTTGAGGGAGTAATATCACCTTCGTTTCTTAATTTTTCGCTACAATGTTCAACATAATAGTTTTAGATAATTGTTTTATCTTGAAATAGACACCAAGATCACCTACATCAGAGTTAAATTGAGGGAGTTATGCTCTGATTAGTAAGAGAAGGTTAGATAGGATGAAAACCTGCATCAAGAAAAATAAAGGAATAAAATTAGTATTTAAAAAAGAAGATGAATCTTAGTAAATGACTAGTATAGCCATAGCCATTGCCATTGTATGAACTTCTTACCATCTTAAGTATGAAATTTTGACATGGAAATATTTTATGAAGTGATATTTGAAATGGTTATGTTCATGGCATGATTACCAATGATTTATGGTAATAGTTATATTTTAATGAACATACTTGTTATTGAAAGCATATTTTTTGCTATCATTGTGAAAAGAAAAGAAATAAGCACGGTCACATGGCAATCCGTGTGGTGCACCAGTAGGGGACGCCCTACCAACGGTTATGATCATGATAATGAGAAAAGAAAGAGAAAGTGGGCCATGTCGGACGGAGCGAGAAAAGCCCGTACCGGAGAGTAGACGATACTCACCCTGACCGGGGTAGCTTGAAATGAGAATAAGTTGATGGCCATCATATGATATTTTGAAAATAGTTAATCCTGTCATACATATCATTACAGTATGATTCTTATGTGCATAGATATAATGCATTCATGTGACCAAAGATATTTTTCTGTAGTTTATACAGCTGAACATGACGTGATGAGCTTTACTGATGATAATTTATTGTTGAACTTACTGGGATTTAATTCTCACTATATTTCCATATCATGTTCAGAAAATTATTTATGCAGCTTTTGTTTCTAAGGCTCTGGCTTTTAGTGCACATTGGATCGAGTTACTTTATGTTGGGCAAATTTCAGAATCAAATAAGATGTTTGTGGTCGAGTTGGCTCAGATCTCGGTGAAGGTGCAACCACCCGCACCTGTATCTCCGGAATTGGTCAACTAAAATACACAAGATGTAAATATCTATGTGTTTGATATGTTATACGTCTGTTTTGATTAATGACTTGTATGTGAACTCAATATTGTATAATAATAAAGGAAAAAAAAAGAGGTTGTTACAATCTGCATAACTAATTTTCTGAACATGACATGAAAATATAATGAGAATTAAATTCTAGTAAGTTCAACAATAAATCATCATGAATATAGCTCATCACGTCATGTTCATCTGTATAAACTACAGCAAATATCTTTGGTCATATGAATGCACTTTATCTATGCACATGAAAATTGTACAGTAATGACATGTATGACAGGATTAACTATTTTCAGAATATCATATAATAACTATCAATTTATTCTCATATCAAGCTACCCCGGTCAAGGTGAGTATTTTCTACTCTCTGGTACGGGCTTTTCTCGCTCCGTCCGACATGGAACACTTTCTCTTTCTTTTCCCATCAACAAAATCATAACCGTTCGTAGGGCGTCCCCTACTGGTGCAGCACACGGATTGCCATGTGACCGTGCTCATTTCTTTTCTTTTCAAAATAATAGCCGAAAATATGATTTCAATAACAAGTATGTTCATCAAAATATAATTATTACAAAAAATAATTGGTACTCATGTCATGAACATAACCATTTCAAATATCACTTTATAAAATATTTCCATGTCAAAATTTCACACTTAAGATGGTAAGAAATTCATGCAATGGCAATGGCGATGGCATATACTAGTCATTTATTATTTTTATTTTTAAGATTCTTCTTCTTTTTTAAATATTATTTTTATTTCATTATTTTCTTGATGTAGGTTTTCATCCTATCTAACCTTTTCTTACAGACCAGGGCATAACTCCCTCATTTTAACTCAGATTGTGGTGATCGTGGTGTCAATTTAAGGATAAAACAATTATCTAAAACTATTATGTTGAACAATCTAGAAAAAGATTAAGGAATCATGGTGATATTAATCCCTCCAAATACAGGTGATTTTTTCTCGGGTAGATTTTGTCCTCTAATGACTAATATATCCATATCTCTCTCATAAGAATTCTAAATTTAGTGATTCTAGTGGCTTAAAATCCATGACACATATAGCTATAATGTTTATGTTAACCATTTATTTTAATTCCCTTGAGAATGTTCCCAGAAATCAAAACACAGAAGATATCCTAACATATTCTTCCTTGATTAACCATTTTCTGACCATTGCTTACTAAACGGACCATATCTACCTCATGTAGACTCCAAATTGAGTAATGTCAGTGGTTTAAAATCCGTGACACATATAGCTATAATTTTTATGTTAACCATGTATTTTAATTCCGTACAGAATGTTCCCATAAATTAAAACACATAACCTATCCTAACATATTCTTCCTTGGTTAACCAGTTTCTGACCATTTTTTACTAATCGGACCATGTTTACCTCATATGGACTCCAACTTGACTGATTCTAGTGGCTAAATATCCGTGAGACATAGATATACATTTTTCATGTTAACCATTTGTTTAAATTTCTTACCGATTCTTCCAAGAATTTTAAAAACAGAAGCTTAAAATTTTGGCACCCATAGCCATACCTATGCAGAACTATCTACACCAGCCCAAGTATTCAAACATACATAATATGTAACATGATAAAGCAACATCCATGACCAATCATCAAAATTCTAAGGTCAAAATCCCACAAAGATGTTGCAAATTTCAAAACTTTTCTTCAAAAAGAAATATTGTTAAACTTACCTTGAGCACTTAGTCCTCTAGACTTCTCCTTCCTGTTTCTTCTTTTCTTCCTCTCATTTCCTCACTTTACCTTACTTCTATTTTTTTTCTCTTCCTTACTTGGACGAAATTATAATGTTATAAGGGTGGGTTTTGCTTAAATAGACTATCAAATAATTGACCTTTCATGATCATGGGTCTACCATTTCACAATTAGGATGCACTTGATTGATTTTTTTTGGAAAACAAACAACTCATGTTTTAGTCTTCCTCTTCCTTAGTCAAGATATGCATAGGAAAAGGAATTTGTATTTTTAAAATTATGATAATATGTTCTTAAGATAAGGGACAAGGTCCCTTTGATTTAGGGATTCATTTCCTTTTTCTTTTGTCTTAATCAAGTATGATAAGTTTTCCTTTTAAGGTGGCAAATTTCCAACCCTTGAATCTTCCTTACTCAAGAATTTCACCTTTCTTTAGCATGTTTATTTCTAATATTTTCTCTTAGGATTTCTCTCTTTACCTATTCCATTAATGTTAGAACATTTCTATGTATACACATAAGATGAAGAATTTCTAAGGATTATATTTCCTTAGATATCTAAAAACTTTCCCCGACTACTGAAGTTGGTAGGTCTCTCAAAACTAGAAAGCTAAGTCCGCGATTTTTTGGATCCTATCAGATTTTGAAGAAAGTGGGGATGTTTGCAACATCTTGATCCGATTAGTAAGCAATGATAAGAAAATGGTTAATCAGGGAAGAATATGTTAGGATAGCTTCTTTGTTTTAATTTGTGTGAATATTCTGTAGGAAAATAAAATAAATGGTAACATAAAAATTATAGCTATATGTGTCACGGATTTTTATTCACTGAAATCACTCAATTTGGAATTCTTATGAGGGAGATATAGATATATTAGTAGTAGAGGTCAGAATCTACTCGAGAAGAAATCACTTATATCTTGAGGGAGTAATATCACCATGATTCCTTAATCTTTCTCTAAACTGTTCAACATAATAGTTTTAGATAATTGTTTTATCTTTAAATTGACACTAAGATCACCTAATTCGAGTTAAAATGGCGGAGTTATGCTCTGGTTAGTAAGAGAAGGTCAAATATCATTTATTCTGGGTAAATGATATTTGTTTCGGATAGTCACTTTGTTCAACTGCCTATAGTCAATACATAGGTGTAGGGTTAAGGATGTTACAAGGGTGGTGTGAACTTACTGCCCCATTACCGAAATGCATGATGCTGACTGCTATTGTTGCAAGGATTCCCTGGGTTCTGTAGGGCAGGGAGGTAGGTTTCTTGTTGCTTCTCCACGTAAGTGCATGCATATGTATATCTATTATAATATGCATAGTGGTAGTGGGTGAGAATATATGTATAACACATAAAAGGAAAACAATTCTGCTTGCCTTAAGATATGCTGCCACATAACTTAAGTGTATGCATGAGTGCTTTTACTTGCCTTATGGAGCTAATGATGGGGCGTAATTCTACTTGCCTTATGGAGTAGATGATTGGGCATGATTCTGTTGTTCCAAGTCTCACATACATGCATAGTGGAGGTGGGTGAAAATTATATGTATAAACACGTAAAAGGAAAAACAATTCTGCTTGCCTTATGGTGGGGCATGATTCTACTGTTCCAAGTATCATGTGCATGCATATGTATATATATATATATATTATGATATGCATAATGGAGGTGAGAGGAAATATATATATATATATATCATCACGTAATGCTTCTGCTTTCCTTAATATGTTACTAATCCTAAATTAGTAGCATCATAAGGAATATATTTGTATCATGTTCCTCTCATTTATGCTCCAAATTTTTTTACTTATATTACTTCTAACCATGAAAAGGTACGGCATATTTTATAAAGACTTTATTGACAAACAACTACACATTTTAATTCTTGTTCATATATGTCTTAATTTATTACTAATCCTAGATTAGTAATGTCTTAAAAATGTGTTTGTGTCCTCTCTCCATCCATTATGATCTTAAGAATTTTATTTATATGATTCAAGATTAACTATGTCACCTATTTTATACTTGCCTTATTGTCACATAACTCATCATCTTTATTACTTGTTATATATATTTTCTACTTATTCTTAAATTTATCTAACTGTATTAGAGGCTTAGGATGTTGCATATAAAAGCATAAATAACTTATAAACATAATGAATTATACATTTAAAGTTCAAAAAGAGCATATGGTAAGTCAAAGAAAGAATTATCTACTCACAAAACCAAAGTTCCAAGTTGGATACTCCCAAATTTATTTTTCCAAGGCAAATATGATCAAATGGACCTAAAAAATGAGTTCAGAGGGTTCAAAAACCTTGAAAACGACTCTTCAATTGCAAAATTTGGCTTCCAAAAGCTTGGTCAACGCTGGTCAACTGTGGGTTACTGTTCATAGTTGAAATTAATTTTCACCGCTAGAATTACTATTTAAGCCTGCTGGATTTACTTTTCAAGACACACATAAAGTTATCAGATGACTGAAAATTTTCATATCCTAATGTTTTTTACCTCCTGAATTTATCTATGGTGTCAGATTTTCAATTTGAGGACTCTATGTAGAAGTTTTAGAACTTACTTTCCTAGGGTTTCTCTTCTAATTTTCGGCCAATCTCTGGCCAAAACTCCAAAAATCAATCGGGCAGATTTATAGTTCTTGTCGTTCTAAATCTGTTGGTGGTGGTGGTGTCAAAATTCGAGGTCCGAAAGTGCTAGAAATCTATAGAGATGGTTTAGAGTTTTTAGAGAAAGAAAGTAAACTTTGGGTGATAGAGAGTCTGAATTTTCTATGACTCTCTTCTACAAATTGCTTAATAATGTCAGGGGGACCATTATGCAAAAATTTAATTTTTGAGGGAGGTCCTTGCAAATTTTTGTTATTTACACTTTGACCCCTCAACTTTTTTTGGGTACATTCACTTGAGGTCAAACCTGTGACCTGACCCAAACCCCAACCCACCTAAGCCACATGAGCTAGCCTCAAGTGGCGACCCCTCAACTTAGAAGATATTACATTTTGGCCTCAAAACTTAAATCCTCATATTACCTTCATAACTTCTCAAACAATATGATAAATAAACATATTTCCAATGGTACTTTTTCGTAATCCTTACTTACCTTCAAAATGTTCTTTAATTTACGGGTTTTTCATTTATTTAGGGTTTTTTTTATGATTATTACATTATTCCCCCCTTAAAGAAATTTGATACCTGAATTTCAAATCCGTATTTACAAATAAAACTAACCTCAAGATTCAAAAAGATGTTGGTATCTAATGCGCATATCCTCCTCTCTTTCCCAAGTAGCTTCCTTCGAAGAGTGATTTTGCCACATCACTTTCACTATCCTTTGAATGCAACTTCTTCACTTTTCTATCTACTATAGCCACTAATTTTTCCTCATGTGACAAATCTTTGTCTAACTGAATCTCCTAACATTGAATAACATGTTTTAGGTCTGGTAGATACTTTCATAGCATAGACACATAAAACATTGGATGGACATTACTCAATTCAGGTGGCAAAGCCAAACAATAAGCTATTGGGCCAATCCTATTAAGAATTTTAAATAGACCTATATACCGTAGACTTAACTTCCCTTTTTTCCTAAATCTTACTACTCTTTTCATAGGAGATATTTTTAAGAAGACATGTTCGCCTATAGAAAATTTCAATGGTCGACGTCTATTATCAACATTAGCTTTCTATCTACACTGGGCTGCTAATAACCTTTCCTTAATTAACTTTACATTCTCAAGTGCATCTTTTACCAAATAAGGCTCTAAAATCTTAGGTTTGCCCATGTCAAACCATCATATTGGAGAATGGTAACGTCTACCATATAATGCCTCAAAAAGGACCATTTGTATATTGGCTTGGTAGTTATTGTTATAAGCAAATTTAGCTTCGTGCCCAAAGCTTCTTGGATGGCTCTCCAAAAACGAGTTGTGAACTATGGTCCTCAATCAGAAATAATCGATATCGGTACCCCATGAAGTTTCACTATCTTATTCAAATACAAATTTACATATTGAGCTACGTTATATGTGGTTTTTACTGGTAGAAAATGTGTTGATTTAATCAACCTATCAATGATCATCCATATTGAATAAAACCCTTTTGGTGTCTGCAATAGCCCTGTAACAAAATCCATAGTTATTCTCTCCCATTTCTATTTAGGAATTTCTATTTGTTGATGTAACCCTGCAAGCCTTTGATGTTCTGCCTTTACTTGTTGACATATTAAACACCGAGAAACATAATCAGCTATATCTTTCTTCATACCATCCCACCAATAAATTTCTTTTAAATCTGGATTTATTTTAGTTGATCTAGGATAAATGGTATATGTAGATTGATGAGCTTCTCCTAGAATCTCTTTCTTGATTTCTTCTTTATTAGGTACAAACAACCGCTTGCCCAATCTCAGAATTCCTTCAGAATATATAGTAAGTTCAACATCACTGTCATTCTTCACCTCTTCAATTTTCTTGCATAAATAGGCATCCTCTTTCTATGCTTTTTTCACCTACTCAACTAAAGATAATTGAAACTGTATATGGGCCAATAGTATCCCAAGCTCCTTTACTTCTAATACTACCCCATGACTTTCTAATTTATGCATTTCTTTAATCAACGACCTCCTTACCATTGTGATATGAGCCAAACTACTCATTGACTTCCTACTTAATTCAGCAACCACTACATTGGCCTTACTTGGATGATATAATATTGTACAGTCATAATATTTAAGTGATTTCATCCAATATCTTTGTCTCAACTTAAGATATTTTTGTTGGAAAATGTATTTGAGTCTTTTATGATATGTATAGATTTCACATGTCTCACCATACAGATAATGCCTCCAAATTTTGAGAGCAAAAACCACTGTTGCCATTTCCAAATCATGAGTCTGATAATTTTGCTCATGTGGTTTAAGCTATCCAGATAAATGTGTAATGACATGGCCATGTTGCATCAACACACAACTTAATCCAATTCTCGATGTATCACAGTATACTATGTATCCTCTAGCACCTGAGGGAATATAGAGTACTAGCGCCGTAGTTAAACATTCTTTAAGTTTTTGAAAAAATTTCTTAAATTCATCTGACCAGTCAAACTTGATTCCCTTCCTTGTCAATTTTGTCAAACGAGCAGCAATTTTTGAAAAATCTTTAACAAATCTATAGTAATAACCTGCTAAACTAAGAAAACTACGGATCTCTATAATTGTGGTAGGGAGTGGCCATTGTTGTACTACTTCTACCTTTTTATTATCAACTTGAATACCATCCTTGGTAACCATATGCCCTAGGAAAGTGTAACATCCTTAATTTCGTTTCTTTTATTGATAAAGGTACATAAAAAATTTAATTAAGGAAATAAAATTGATTAGACACTATTTTAGATATCTAAGGAAATATAGTCCTTAGAAATTCTTCAACTTATGTATATGCATAGAAAATGTTTCTAACATTAAGAGAACAAATAAAGAAGGAAAATCTAATAGGAAAGAAATTAGAAATAACATACTAAAGAGATGCAAAATTCTTGGATAAGGAAGATAAATTTTTAGAAACAAGTAAAGGTCTTAAAATTTCAAGAACATTGAATTAGGGTAATTTTTCCTAATTCAAGAACTATAGTTACTAAGTTTAAAATCTTTACCCATACATTGGGCTTTTACCTATGGACACTTTATATAGAGTTTTTTCACTTCACATAAGTTTCTAACAAGCCCATTGGATAACCTAAACAAGAAATAAAACATAGACTTGGACTAGGATATAGTAATTGCACCAATAGCCTAAAAATTATGAAAATGTGACCAAGCCCACCAAGAAAGGAAGAATTTTATCCAAAGCAAAGAAAATGGGTAGGACAAGCCCATAATGGGTAGGAATAAGCCCAAATCCAAGAGGAAAAATAAAATAAAATAAATTAGATGATGATATAATAATAAGAATAAAGATTAGGTTACATGGCATTAAGACAAAAATTTAGCAAGTGGTGTGATTCTACATTCATCATTTAGGCAAGTGGCATGATAATACAAGGTTTTAGGACAAAAACATCTATATCCTACACTCATAATTTTAGCAAGTGGTATGATAATACATGGTATTAGGAAAAAACATTCATAGCCCACACAAGTAATATCAACCAAATAATGGAGATTCAAGGGCTAGAAATTTGCCACCTAAAAAGGCAAACCTATCATACTTGTTTAAGACAAAAGAAAATGGAAATGAATCCCTAAATCAAACGGACCTTGTCCCTTATCTTAAGAACATATCATCATAATTTTCAAAATACAAATCTCCTTTTCCTATGCATATCTTGACTAAGGAAGAGGAAGACAAGAACATAAGTTGTTTGTTTTCCAAAAATTCAACAAAGTGTATCTTAATTGTGATAAGGTAGACCCATGATCATGAAAGGTGAATTATTTGATGGTCTATATAAGAAAACCCACCCTTACAACATTAGAATTTCGTCCAAGTGAGGGAGAGGAAAAATAGAAGCAAGGTAGAGTGAGGAAAGGAGAGGAAGAAAGGAAGAAAGAGGAAGGAGAAGTCTAAGGGACTAAGTGCTCCAGGTAAGTTTAACAATATTTCTTTTTGAAGAAAAATTTTGAAACATATAATATTTATATGAGATTTTGATCTTAGAACTTTTATGATTGGTCATGATGTTGCTATATCATGTTACATATTGATCTTGCATGTGATGTATGTTTGAATACTTAGGTTGGTGTAGATAGTTCTGCATGGTTATGGCTATGGGTGGCAGAATTTTAAGCTTCGGTATTTTAATTTCTGGGAACAATCTATAACGAATTAAAATAAATGGTTAACATAAGAATTAAAGATATATGTGTCATGGATAATTATCCACTGGAATCATTCAATTTGGAGTCCATATAAGGGAGATATGAGCCGATTAGTAGACAAAGGTCAGAAAATGGGTCATCATGGAAAAATATGTTAGGATAGCTTCGGTATTTTAAATTCTGGGAACAATATATAAGGAATTAAAATAAATGATTAACATAAGAATTAAATAAATATGTGTCCTGGATAATTAGGCACTGGAATCATACAATTTGGAGTCCATATAAGGGAGATATGAGCCGATTAGTAGACAAAGGTCAGAAAATGGGTCATCAGGGAAAAATATGTTAGGATAGCTTCGGTATTTTAATTTCTAGGAAGTATCTGTAAGGAATTAAAATAGCGCGCCAACATAACAATTATAGATATATGGCTCATGGAATTTTACCAACTGGAATAACTCAATTTGGAGTTCATATGAGGTATATATGATCCGATTAGTAAGCAGAGGTCAGAAAATGTTTATTCAGGAAAGACTATGTTATTAAAGCTTTAGTTTTTGAATTTCTGGGAATATTCTGTAGGGAATTAAAATAGCGCACCAACATAAACATTATAGATATATGGCTCATGGAATTTTACCAACTGGAATAACTCAATTTGGAGTTCAAATTTGAGAGATATGGTCTAATTAGTTAGTAAAGGTCAGAACCTACACGAGAGGAAAAAAATACTAAATTTAAAGGAGTAATAACACCATGATATCATACTATTTTATTGATATGATTAGCATAATAGTTTTAGATAATTGTCTTAGCTTTTCATAGACACTAAGATCATCTTAATCGGAGTTAAAATGAGAGAGTTATGCTCTGATTGGTAAGCGAAGGCTGTGTTAAAAGTTAGTAAAACCTATTTTCAATATTTTTTTTCTACCCTAGATGAATTTTTAAGGTAATAGTAGAAATCAATTTGAGGAAAAATGCTCTATAAAATTTGTAAAAACATGTGTTGGAAATGATATAAGTAGAAATAAAATGACTAAATGCCTAGACATAAAGAAAATGAAAAGATGAAAATAATATTCAAGAAAGAAGAGGAATTTTATAAATGAAAATAATAAATGCCTAGTGTATGCCCTAGCTATTGCTATTGCATGAACTTACTACCATTTTAAGTGTGTAATTTTTAACATAGAATTTACCCTAGTACTCATATAAATTTCCAAGAAGTTTTGAAAGTGCCGGTTTTATTTGAAAAATCTTAGTATGCTCTGTGGTTGCAGTATTTCCACATCATAAAAGAATTATTCTAGTTACTGGAAAAAAAATTGTGATTTGTGAAAAGTGCATGTCTAAGGAAAGCTCTGGCAAGGAAAGACTTGGTACTTAAGCGTGTCCATTAGTGACCCACCTCTCTTTTCTGGGAACTTTCCTGGTGTGCTGTTTACAGACTACAATTACTATCCAGTTACCGAGGTATTAGTGTGGAATTTTGACATGGAAATATTTTATAAAGTGAAAATTAGAATGAATTTTGAGAATGATTATGCTTTGATACATTATGACATGAGAATATAATGAACATACTTGTTATTGGAATCATATTTTCGGCTATTAATATGAAAAGAAAAGAAATGAGCACGGTCACATGGCAATCCGTGTGGTGCACCAGTAGGGGACGCCCTACCAACGGTTATGATTATATTCATGAGAAAAGAAAGAGAAAGTGTGCCATGTCAGACGGAGCGAGATAAGTCCGTACCGAAAAGTAGAGAATACTCACCCTGATCGGGGTAGCTTGAAGTAAGAATAAGTTGATAGCCATCATATGAAATTCGAAAAATAGTTATTCATGCCATACATGTCATAACTGTATAATTTGCATGTGCATGATAAAGTGCATTCATGTGACCTAAAGATATTTTCTGTAGTTTATACAGCTGAACATGGCGTGATGAACTATATTGATAATGAATTATTGTTGAACATACTGGGATTTAATTCTCACTATATTTCCATATCATGTTCAGAAAATTAGCTATGCAGTTGTTTTCAATGAGACTTATTATTGCCGTACGTATGATCGAGGTGCCCTATCTTGGGCAAATACCTATTATTGCAGATATATCAGTTGTTGAAGTAACTGAGATTCCAGCGGAGGTGCCACCACCCGAACCAGTGGCCCCAGAAATAGTCTATGTGGAAGATTAGGGCTTATATGTACATATATGTCTTGTACAAATGTTTGTATTAATTATGTGAGTGTGAACTTAATATTGTATAATTAAATAAATGTTATTGTGAGTTAAGTTGAGGTAATAACTTCATGATGTTAAATAAATAAAAAATTGTTACATAAATGGAGCTGTTACAGAAAGTAACACTACTAAGCCAAAATTCACATTTTGAAAACTTAGCGTACAACTGGTGTTCTCTTAGGGTTTCTAAAGCTATCCTTAAATGTTGTTCATGCTCCTCTGAACTCCTTGAATAAACTAGGATATCATCTATGAATACAATAACAAATTGATCCAAGAACGGTTTAAATACTCTATGCATTAAATCCATGAATGCAGCTGGGGCATTTGTTAAACCAAATGGCATTACTAAGAACTCATAGTGCCCATATTGAGTCCTGAAAACAATTTTCAGAATGTCCTCCTCCCTTATCCTCAATTGATGATATCCAAATCTCGAATCAATTTTCAAAAAATATTAAGTACCCTGTAGCTGGTCAAATAAATCATCTATATTAGGTAATGGATACTTATTACGTACTGTCACCTTATTTAATTGTTTGTAATATATGGATAGCCATAATAATCCATCTTTCTTTTTCACAAATAAAACTAGAGAACCCCAAGGAGAAGTACTAGGGTGTATAAATCCATTATCTAACAAGTCTTATAACTGATTTTTCAATTTTTTAAGTGCAGTCGGTGCCATTCTATATGCAGGTATAGATATTGGTTGGGTTCCAGGAAGTAAATCAATACCGAACTTGATTTCTCATTCTGGGAGTAACCTTGGCAATTCCTCAAGAAACACATTAGGGAATTCTTTAACCACTAGAACCTGCTCTACATTGAAGTACTTTATGTCAACATCTTTGACCATTGCTTAATACCACTGGCATCCCTTTTGTAATAGTTTATAAGCTGTTAAAGTAGAGATTAAATTACTGGGTACCTTACTATGATCTCCTTGTATTAAGAAGGAAGATTCTCTGAGAATTCTAAACTTAATCACCTAAAGTTACAGTCCAAAATGGCATGGCATGATGACAACCAATCCATTCGTAGTATCACATCAAAGTTTCCCTTGTCTAAAACTATCAAATCCATAATAATCTCCTTATCTTCTATCGAAATCTTACACAATTTATACATATCATTTACAAGTAAGAATTCTCCCAATGGAGTAGCAATCATAAAAGGACAATCTAAACTAGTGGGATCTCTACCCAATTTCTTAGCAAAGCATGGTGATATATAAGAATAAGTAGAACTAGGATCAAAAAATAAATATACTCTATGGGAACATACTGATAATGTACTTGTCATCACTACATTTGAGGCCTGAGCATTTTGTCGTGTCAAGACAAAGACTTAGACTTGTTCTCGGCCTTGACTTCCTAATCCTCTACTAGTACCACCACTACTTACTTGACCTGAAGCTGCTCTAGTTTGTCGTGCTAGTATAGATGCAAGGGTTGAAGCTGGTTGTACTGATGTTTGACTCAAATTTTATAACTGTGAACAATTCCATATAATATGACCTACTTGTACATACTTAAAACATGCACCAGTTTCTCTATGACACTATCCAATATGAGGCTTGCCATAAATAGGACATAGTGAAATAGGTCTCGAATCTTATTGACTAGTAGGTCTCATATAACATCCCTAATTTTGTTTTTTTATTAATGAAGGCACATAATATTTAATCAAGGAAATAAAATTTATTAAACAATTTTCTTAGATATCTAAAAGAATATAAGCCTTAGAAATTCTTCACCTTATGTGTATGCATAGAAAATGTTTCTAACATTAAGAGAACAAGTAAAGAGAGAAAACCTAATAGGAAAAATTAGAAATAACATACTAAAGAGATGAGAAATTCTTAGGTAAGAAAGATAAATTTTTGGAAACAAGTAAAGGTCTTAAAATTTCAAGAAAACATTGGATTAGGGTAATTTTTCCTAATTCAAGAACTAGAGTTACTAAGTTTAACATATTCACCCATACATTGGGCTTTCACCTATGGACACTTCATATAGAGTTTTTTCACTTCACCTACGTTTCTAGCAAGCCCATTGGATAACCTAAGCAAGAAATTAAATATAGACTTGGACTAGGATATAGAAATTGGATCGATAGCCCAAAAATTATGAAAATGTGTCCAAGCCCTCCAAGAAAGATAGAATTTTATCCAAAGCAAAGGAAATTGGTAGGAATAAGCCCAAATCCAAGAGGAAAAATAAAATAAAATAAATCACGTGATAATATAATAGTATAATAATAATAAAGATTAGGTTACATGGCTTTAAGACAAAAATTTAACAAGTGGTGTGATCCTACATTCATAATTTTAGCAACTTGTATGATAATATATGGAATTAGGACAAAACATTCCTATCCCACACAAATAATTTCAACCAAAAAATGGAGATTCAAGGGCTAGAAATTTGCCACCTAAAAAGGAAAACCTATCATATTTGATTAAGACAAAAGAAAAAGGAAATGAATCCCTAAATCAAAGGGACCTTGTCCCTTATGTTAAGAACATATTATCATAATTTTCAAACTACAAATCTCCTTTTGCTATTCATATCTTGACTAAGGAAGAGGAAGACAAGAACATAAGTTGTTTGTTTTCCAAAAATTCAACCAAGTGCATCCTAATTGTGATAAGGTAGACCCATGATTATGAAAGGTGAATTATTTGATAGTCTATATAAACAAAACCCACCCTTATAACATTAGAATTTTCGTACAAGTGAGGGAGAGGAAAAATAGAAGCAAGGTAGAGTAAGGAAAGGAGAGAATGAAAGGAAGAAAGGGGAAGGAGAAGTCTAGAGGACTAAGTGCTCAAGGTAAGTTTAACAATATTTCTTTTTGAAGTAAAGATTTGAAACTTGTAATATTCATATGAGATTTTGATCTTATAACTTTGATGATTAGTCAAGAATGTTGCTATATCATGTTACATATTATGTATGTTTGAATACTTAGGCTGGTGTAGATAGTTCTGCATAGTTATGGCTATGGTTGGCAAAATTTTAAGCTTATATTTTAAAATTTCTGGGAAGAATTGTTAAGGCATTTAAATAAATTGTTAACATAAAAAATGTAGATCTATGTCTGACGGATTTTCAGCCACTGGAATTACTCAATTTGGAGTCCATATGAGGTAGATATGGTCTGATTAGTAAGCAGTGGTCAGAAAATGGTTAATAAGGGAAGAATATGTTAGGATAGCTTCTGTGTTTTAATTTATGGTAACATTTTGTAGGGAATTAAAATAAATGGTTAACATAAGAATTATACCTATAGGTGTCAGGGATTTTTAGCCACTGGAATCACTCAATTTGGAGTCCATATGAGGTTGATATGGTCTGATTAGTATGTAGTGGTCAAAAAATGGTTAATCAGGGAAGAATATATTAGGATAGCTTCTGTGTTTTAATTTCTGGGAACATTATTTAGGGAATTAAAATAAATGGTTAACATAAGAATTATAACTATATGTGTCACGGACTTTTAGCCACTGGAAGAACTCAATTTGGAGTCCATATGAGGTAGATATGGTCTGATTAGTAAACAGTGGTCAGAAAATGGTTAATCAGAGAAGAATATGTTAGGATAGCTTATGTGTTCTAATTTCTGAGAACATTCTTTAGCGAATTAAAATAAATGATTAACATAAATATTATTTCTATATTGCCACGGATTTTTAGCCACTGGAATCATTTAATTTGGAATTCTTATAATGGAGATATGGACAAATTAGTAGGTAGAGGTCAGAACCTAGTCGAGAAGAAATAACCTGTACTTTGAGGTAGTAATATCACCTTGGTTTCTTAATATTTCACTGAACTATTCAACGTAATAGTTTTATCTTTAAATTGACACCAAGATCACCTACATCGGAGTTAAATTGGGAAAGTTATGCTCTGATTAGTAAGAGAATGTCAGATAGGATGAAAACCTGCATCAAGAAAATAAAGAAATAAAATTAATATTTAAAAAAGAAGAAGAATCTTATAAATGAAAATAATAAATGACTACTATATGCCATAGCCATTGCCATTATATGAACTTCTTACCATCTTAAGCGTAAAATTTTGACATGGAAATATTTTATAAAGTGATATTTCAAATGGTTATGTTCATGGCATAAATAATAATGATATTTGGTAATAATTATATTTTGATGAACATACTTGTTATTGAAAGCATATTTTTGGCTATTATTGTAAAAATAAAAGAAATAAGCATGGTCACATGACAAATCCGTGTGGTACACCAGTAAGGGACACCCTACCAACGGTTATGATTATGCTAATGAGAAAAGAAAGAGAAAGTGTGCCATGTCGGACGGAGCGAGAAAAGCCCATACCGGAGAGTAGAAAATACTCACCTTGACTGGGGTAGCTTGATATGAGAATAAATTGATAGTCATCATATGATATTATGAAAATAGTTAATCTTGTCATATATGTCATTACTGTATGATTCTTATGTACATAGATATAGTGCATTCATATTACCAAAGATATTTAATGTAGTTTATACAGATGAACATGACGTTATGAACTATATTGATGATGATTTATTATTGAACTTACTGGGATTTAATTCTCACTATATTTCCATGTCATGTTGAGAAAATTAGTTATGCAGATTTTTCTATGGCTCTGGCTTTTAGTGCACGTTGGATCGAGTTACTTTATGTTAGGCAGATCCCAGAATCAAATAAAATGTTTGTGGTCGAGTTGGCTTAGATCCTGGTGAAGGTGCAACCACCCGCACCTGTATCTCTAGAATTGGTCAACCAGAATAAATAAGATGTAGATATTTATGTGTTTGATATGTTGTACGTACGTTTTTATTAATGATGTGTATGTGAACTCTATATTGTATAATAATAATAATAATAAAAAGTTTGTTACATCTCATATCTCTTTGAATTATTTTTTGCTTATTGATATTGACTGATATATGGCTGGAGCTACCAGATCCTGCTTGAGTTCAATGTTGTGGATTCTGAAATCTTGGTCATCTTATATTAGGATTATAACTAGTCTGAATATTGCTATCACAATCTCCTTTTCTTCTTTTTAGATATTCTATGAGCTAGTTCTCGTGTTTCCATCGTTCTAGCACAATCCACAGCTACTGAATAAGTTGAAAAATGGTTCATTTGAGGACCCACCAATTTAAACAATGGACATATCAACCCTAAAAAAAATATCTTAATTCTATCTTTTTTATTAGGAATCAGATATGGTGCATATCTAGACAACCACGTAAAATACATGTGATATTCAGAAACTGTCATGTTTGGTGTATGTTTTAATTCTTCAAATTCTTTATCCCTCTTGTCTTTTTCACTTCTTAGTAGTAAACGATTCATAAATCCTTTCTTAAATTTATCCCACTCTATTAGTGATAAGGTAACTTCTCTTCCTTGTAACAGAGTCTCAAACCAAACATAGACCACATCTGATAGTTAAAAGGACATTAGTTCAATAGATCTTCTAGTGGAATACCTCAAAACTCTAAAAACTCATTCCATAGCATCAATGAATATATGTGGGTCCTCCTAAATATCTAAACCAGTCTGGATATTACTATCACGATATATTTTTCTTCTCTTTAGACATTCTATGAGCTAGCTCTTGTGTTTCCATTATTCTAGTACAATCCACAACTACTGAATAAGTTGAAAAATGGTTCATCTAAGGACTCACCGATTTAAACAATGAACGGATCAACTCTGAAAAAAATCTCTTAATTCTATGTTTTTCATTAGGAACTAGATATGGTGCATATCTAGAAAATCGAGTAAAACGAATGTCATATACATAAACTATCATGTTTGGTGTCTGTCTTAATTCTTCAAATTCCCTGGCCCTTTTGTCCCTTTCACTCATTGGTAGGAAATGATTCATAAATGCTTCCTTAAATTCATCCTACTCCATTGGTTGTAAAGTAACTACTTTTCCTTGTACCAAAGTCTCAAACCAAACTTGGGCCACATCTTATAGTTGAAAAGACACTAGTTCAATAGATCTTCTGGTAGAACACCCCAAAGCTCTAAGAACTCGTGCCACAGCATCAAATGAATATCTATAGCTCTTCCTGAATATCTGACCCTGAAAAAGTCAGGGGTTTCAACTTTAGGAATTACAGTAATGTCACCTCAATCCTAGTAAACTTGTTTTCTTGTTTAGCTAGTCTTTCCAATTCTTACACTTCAGGAGCATTTTTTGGTGGCTGACCATCCCTTCTGCCCTGTTCTACTATAAATCTAGCCAATGTCTCTAACCTCATGTGTATGCCAGTAATCATATCAACTGTTCTATTATGTGGCTCCTAAGGGGGTTCTATTATCTCCTCAGGGACTCTATCAGATACATGGATATGTTCATAATGTCTTTGGGTTCTCGTACCCCGAGCACACTCTTTGCCTCTACCTTTTCCTCCAGGTTGGTCTCTACTACGGCATCTTTGTACTGGAATGATAGATTGTGTAGACTTTTCTGTAAAGGTTGCACGATCTACAGCTTCTCTAGCAACTGCTTTAGTTCTTTGCAGCATTATAGGCGATAGAAAATAAAATACCTTTTTAAAAGACCATAATGTTCAGTCGGCCTTATACTAAGAACTTTAGCAAACTTGGAATAGAAAGGAAATTGAATTCCTATAGAATCCATCAGCAACACCTGAAGTATAAATATGTCTGGCTCATATCCATACTAAAGGTCCTACTAAAGAATCCTTTGCTCTGATAGCCACAAGGAAACCTAATGCTCTGATACTAACTTGTCACACCCCCAATTAAAAGGAACTTGATTGTCATGAGTAGCAAATAAATTTACCCTTATTTTATTGCATCCATACTCTAAGTATATCACATATAAGGAATAATAACATATATTTACAAGTTTTCCAATATAACCAAATATATAGGCCATGTCTTTATACATATATTACAAGAGAAGAACGGATCCTGCCTATGGTGTTCAAAGTATACTCTAGAATACAAGTACAAAATAATTTAAACATTGTAAGCCTTGGAAGCAATGTAGGTTCACTCAAAGAGTGTGACACCTAGTAGATCACGTAGTAAGAGGACCAAACTTTGTATCCTTATCTATAAAAAATGTAAATATTATGTAGTGAGTTTGACAACTTAGTGAGAAGATAAAACCTCCAATAACCTTTTAGGTCAACAAATGGATGTACTCATATATTAAAATTTATCATATAAAAAATTACAGTTCAGAGGTACATCTATATGGGACTTGCATTTCAAATATTCTCAGTTCAAATCACATTCAAATTTCTGAAACCATATGTGACATGGTATGATCGTTAATCAAATATTGATATGCATCAAAATATTTCTCATGAAAACATTAGGAGGATCCTATATCAGAGTTTAAGCCCTTTCGCACTTTACCAGTGTAGAATTGGCCTAAACTCGGCATCCTAACTAAGGTTTACCCTACCACCGTTCAAGAGGACACGTAAAGGGACTCTAATATGGGCATTTCCCAAGCACACAGTAAGGGAAGGAAAATCACATATCATATAGTCGGCATCTCGCTCAAATAAGAAGCATCCTACTCTACTTCACATATCATATCCCATGTGTTGGTCGTCACACGAGGCTAGCACCACCCCTGCTAGCTAATGTATTAAGGTGCACTAGGGCTAACATAGCAAACAATGTTTTCAATAAGATTCCTCTACAGAAATCATTATTTGCATATATGTCATATCGTTGAAAACAGAAGTTTCAGTAAAATTCAAAATTTTTAGTCTCAGTACAATTCTTCTATTAGAAACTTCCCAATTGGGGTTATCACATATACATGCCCTTTTCCTAGGAAATCTTATAGCTTTACATATCAATGCCACGTGCACATATATATTTTCTTTACTATAAGATGAGAAATACATTTAGAATCGCATATTCAATTTGTTCAAAAATTTATTTTTAAAATCATACTCATCTTGAACTATATGTTAGATAGTAAACAATTCAGGTAATTTAATCTATTTTAGAGACATATAAAAGTATAAATAACTTATAAACATAATCAATTATACATTTAAAGTTCAAGAAAAGCATAGGGTAAGTCAGAAAGAATTATCTACTCACAAAACCAAGGTTTGAAGTTGGATATTCTCAAATGTATTTTTCTAAGACAAATATGATGAAATGGACTTAAAAAATGAGTCCAGAGGGTTTGAAAACCTAGGAAATGACTCTTGAATCACAAAATTTGGCCTCTGAGAGCTTGGTCAACTGTGGTATACTATTCACAGTCAGAATTACTATTCACCTTTTGAATTACTATTCATGCTGGCTAGATTTACTGCTCACGATGCAGAAAAAGTTGTCAGATGGCTAAAAATTTTCATATCTAAAGGTTTTTACAACTCCTGAATCCATCTATGGTGTTAGATTTTCAATTTGAGGACTCTAAGTAGTTGTTTTAGAACTTACCTTCCTAGGGTTTCTCCTCCACTTTTCGGCCAATTTCTGGCCAAAACTCCATAAATCAATCAGATAGATTTATAGTTCTCTTCGTTCTGAATTCGTTGGCATTGGTGGTTTAGAAATCCGAGGTCTGGAAATGCTATAAATCTAGAGAGAAGTTTTAGGGTTTTTAGAGAGAGTCTGAATTTTCTACGCCTTTCTTTTGCAAATTGCTTAATAATGTCAGTGGGACCATTATGCAAAAATTTAATTTTTGAGGGAGGCCCTTGCAAATTTTCGTTATTTACACTTTGACCCTCAACTTTTAAGAAATTACATTTTGGCCCCAAAACTTATATCCTCCTATATTACCTTCATAACTTCTCAAACAATATGATAAATTAACATTTCAAATGGTACTTTTTCATAATCCTCACTTACCATCAAAGTTTTTTTAATTTATAGTTTTTCATTTATTTAGGGTTTTTTTCTTATTTTTTCTTTTTTTTAAGGTTATTACAAGATAAGGTAGGTGTTTCGCAAGTATGGGGATAAGGAGATGATGTAGGTGTATGTCCAGCATGGGTGTGGTGAAACTGAGTACATTGTCTAGCTATATAGATGGTTGAGTAATAGTCCGTTTTTCCCTCTACCTCTACCCCTTCCTTTATGTGTCATTTACAAACAAGAGATAATGTTAAATTTTTATTAAATTTTATCACAATTCTATGATTAAAAAAATACACATTGTCACACTCCAATTTAAAGGCACATGAATCACATACTTTACGGTCAAATCTTTATCATAATGGGTATAGTACAAGCCTTTATTATGGAAATAGATATAGATAGGTTATCTGATGTAACCACAATATACAAACCAAGATTATGAATACTAAAGAAATAGTAGAAGCAGAGATCCAGCATGTATCGTTTAGAGCATACTCTAGAGTACAAGTACAATATAACCAAAAATCTACAAGCTTTAGAAATAAAATATGCTCACTAGAGAATATGTCGCCTAGCTGATCACCTATCTGAAGGCAAAATACCAAACTCTGTATTCTTATCTAAAAAATATGAAAATATCGTGTAGTGAGTTTGAGAACTCAATGAGTAGATAATACCTCATATGTCCTCTTAGGTTAGCATATGGATGTACTCATATTTTAAACTTTTTCACATAGAAAATACAATTCGGACGTACATCTTTATAGGACCCGTATTTCAAATATTCAGAAATCAAAGGATATTCAGATATCTAAAACTATATGTAATATAGTATGATTATTAATCAAATATTGTTATGCATCAAAATATATCTCATGAAAACATTAGAAGGATCCCGTATCAGAACCATCAAATAATCCCAAGCACACAACAAGGGATGGTCTTATGTTCAGTTGTATAAGATATAGATAAATATCAAGCTTTTGAGATAAAATCATAACTGTTTTTTATGCATAATTAACATACTTTACATGCATTAAAAATTCACTCTTTTTAGATAATACTCAAGCATGTCACAGCTCTCAATATACTTAATTCACTCATTTACTATACATATAGTGACTGATCGACTACAGTCACAATAGGTAATCAGGGAATGTGAGTTCATCACCCATCTGCCTCCTCACTTTACCACTAACACTCGGTTGGAGCGGCCCTCCCCTTGGCTCACTCAGGCTAAAAGGGCATCCCTTACACGGAATCGTCTCAAGCCATACAACCCATCGATGTTGATTCATACATATAAATATATATATATATATATATATATATATATATATATATATATATATATAAATGCATATTCATCAAAAGTAATGCATAATTATTAAATAACTCGCTATGAGCTTTACGCTTGCCATTCAATCATATTTAGCAAATTTATAGCTTTATAGATCAATGCCTTGTGCACATAATATTCAGTTTAGAAAATCATGATAAATACATTGAGAACCACAAATTCAATGAGTTTCAAAATCTATTTGTAAAACTATACTCTTCTTGAACTATATGCCAGTTAGTAAGCAAAGAAGATATTTTAACATATTTAAAGTTCAAGAAGAGTATAGGGTAAGTCATAGGAAGGATTATCTACTCACAAGATAAAGCTCCAAGTTGGATAACCCCAAAATGCAATTTTCCTATTCAAATTTGATCAAATAGACCTCAGAAGCGAGTTCAGAAGGTCGAAAAACTTAGAAAATGACTCTGGGAGCTCGATCAATGCCGGTCAATCAATGGTAACGGTTCATGGTAAGAAATATTGTTTACATTGGCCAAAAGCACTATTTATGTTAGCTGGAATTACTGTTCACAATTATCGAAATCACTATTCATGCCAGCCAGATTTACTGTTCTTGACACAAAAAGTTGTCAAATAGTTGAGAAATTTCATATCCTATAATTTATCTATCTCCTGAATCCATCTACAGTGTCAAATTTTCAATTTGAGGTCTCCAAATAGGAGTTTCAGAGTAAACCTTTTTCTAAGATTTTTTACTTCCAATCTGCAGCGATTCTTTGGCTAATTTAAAAAATTATTCAACCAATATCATATTACTCTTTGTCCTTAATCCAATGGTACCCTTAGTTTTGGGAACAGAGGCTCAAAGGTACTTCAAATCTAGAGACAGAAAGTTACTATTTATATTATTCATTCACCCCAAAAATTTTCTTCCTCTTTTTTCTTAAATAATAATGGAAGGACCAATTAGCAATTTGTTAATTGTTAGAGGAAGTCCCTGCAAATTTTATTATTTACATGTTGATCCCTAAACTTTTAGGAAATTACAATTTAACCCAAAAAATATTAATAAGTTTTCATTTTCATCCTTAAAACCTTTCAATTACATCCCTACTCCTTTATTTGTTTTAATAATCCATACATAAATGAGAATTACTAAATTTTTGGGTTGTTATATTCTTCCCCCTTAAGAAATTCGGTCCCCAAATTTTAAACCATCCTATCTGATAACTGCATTTCACTCTAGTTTCTATGTGCTGCCCATGATTGTTTACTGAATTTTTTGGTGTTTTAAGCACTCTTACCCCCCTGATTTAATTAAATTGGATGACCTTTCTAGATGTAACAATAGCTACCTCATTACTGCAGCATTTCAGTAAGCATGTATAGTAATGATAGCAAAACTCCAGGTGATAGTGGGTAAGTTGCTTCCTCTCTCTCCTACAATACGATGATACTGTTTGATTTGGTGCAGATAGCAGAGCTGCGTAGCAGGAGCAGCCACTAGTGAGCAGGAGATAGCAGCAGGAACACTACAGGCTGCTGGTACAGGACTGCCCTCCACTACTGAAAGTGTGGAAGGAAAAGCTATACAACAAGGGCGCCGGCTGCAGAGCAGAAGGAATGTCAGCAATCCTGAGCACTTTATTGGGACCACAAAGGGCTGTCTATAAAAGGCCATAAAGCAGCTATAGCAAGAGAGCCCGCCGGGGAGGAAAAGGAGAGAATTAGGAGAAAAATAACACTACAGCCTAGAGTGTTGCTAACACCGGGAGGTGCAGCATGAGGGGATAGTGCGCAATTTTAGAAATTTTGATCACTGATTGTTGTTTTACTGTTTTCTCAAAGAGAAAGAACTGCATTTGTAATTTAGTTTTTTTATCTCTTAGAATGCATACCAGTGTTTCTGGGATTTTTGTAACCGGTGCACCCATAGGGCTTGGCTAGTTTCTAGCTGGGGTTGCACAAGGGTTGAAATGGACTGAAGCACACTTTTATTATCAATACATTTCGCTGCAGTTTTGTTTACCATTCAACTGTATTTCATGTAGCTTTTCTTTCTTAATAACGGAATTTTGAAGGAGGAAAACCAAGGCCACCATTCACCTGGAAGGGTAATGGAGGCTGGGAAAAAGCTGAATGTAAAGGGGTTACCTCATGTAGGGATATACGGGTACCCCATTAGTCCCATAATGGACTTCATGCACAATTCAGAGGTGAGGACTGATGCAGGAATGTGTGTCTGAACCTTGGAATTGTAAGGTATGGTAGTCTGGGAAGACTCCATTCAGGACTGAATTTGGCACTCAGAACAATTGCTGCAGCAAAGCCTAGAGCAATTTGAGTGCAGTAGTCCATGACAACCCTGAGCAACCCCAGTTCTCCCCATATAGTTTCCTTTCTATTACTTTTCCTTTTAGTTACAGTAAAAGTCAGTCAACCCACGTCAATTCCAATTTTGTGAACAATTTAGTATTGCTACAGCATTCATACAGCAAAGTCTCTAAACAATTTTTAGTTCACTCCTCGTGGGACGATACTCACTCATCACTTTATTACTTGATCACGACACGTGCACTTGCGTTCAGACATTGTATTCATCTTGTATGAATCACAAACCAACAAGTTTTTGGCACTGTTGCCGGGGAGTGTCAACTTAAAAATTATTTTTAGAAACCCCATTGTGTGAAGGATTGTTTTGTTTTTACTTTGGTGTCTTGTTGAGCAGGTAACAGAGTGCATGAGCAGGGCTGACAAAGAGCTTCTGTCCCTTGATCTAGAGATAGAAAGAACACTTTTGAGAAGAAGAAGAGGACAGTTAACACACCAACAGCAGGCAGAGAAGGATAATCAGAATGGAGTAGACAACATGGACGACAGAGATAGGGTCTTAAATGCTTATGCTCAACCAAACCTGAATGGGTTGAACCCGAGTATTGTGAGACCAGAGATTGAGGCTCTACATTTTGAGCTTAAACCAGTAATGTTCCAGATGCTGTAAACTGCTAGGCAATTCAGTGGCATGCCCACTGAGGGCCCTCACCTTCATTTAAGAGTGTTCATGGAAGTCACAGATGCTTTCAAAATGAATGGGGTAACAGAAGAAGTGCTCAGGCTAAAGTTGTTCCCTTATTCATTAAGAGACCGAGCAAGAGCATGGTTGAACTCTCTGCCACCTGACTCTATCGCTAACTGGAGTAATTTGGCAGAAAAATTTCTGTTGAAATACTTCCCGCCCACCAAGAATGCCAGACTGAGAAATGACATCACCTCTTTCTAGCAATTAGAAGGTGAATCTTTGTATGAGACTTGGGAGAGGTATAAAGAGCTATTACGGAGATGCCCCCCTCATGGAATTCCTTACTGCATTCAGATGGAGACCTTTTACAATGGCCTCAATGTCCAAACTCGGACAATAGTGGATGCAGTAACTAATGGGGCACTCTTGTCCAAGACATATAATGAAGCACATGAGTTGCTTGAAAGAATGGCCAGTAACAACTATCAATGGCCAATGGACAGAGTTTCAACTAGAAAGAAAGCAGCTGGCATGCACGAAGTGAGTGAAGTGACTTCTCTCACAGCCCAGCTAGCCTCGCTAGTTAATGTCTTGAAGAGCCAGCAAGTTACCCGCCCTCAAGCAGTCAATGCAGTCCAGGAAACTGGACCATCTTGTGTACTATGCAATGGACCTCATCTATTTGAAGCTTGTCCCTCAAACCTAGAATCAGTGTGTTTTGTGGGTAATATGAATCGCAACAACAACCCTTACTCCAACACATATAACCCAGGATGGAGGCAACACCCCAATTTCTCCTGGAGTAACTATGGTACAGGACAAGGGAGCAACTCTGCCCCACAAAGACCACAGGGTCCACCAGGGTTCCAGCAGCAAAGACAACAGCCTCAGGAAGCCCACACTTCACTGGAATCCCTGCTAAAGGAATATATGGCAAGGAATGATGCTCTAATCCAGAGTCAAGCAGCCTCATTGAGGAATCTAGAAACTCAAGTGGGGCAGCTCACCAATGAACTGAAAAGCAGACCCTCAGGGACACTTCCTAGTAATACTGAAGTTCCTAGGAGAGAAGGGAAAGAGCATTGCAAGGCTATAGCCCTGAGGAGTGGGAAAATGGTGGAAACACCAAAAGCAAGAGGGTAAGACCAGACAGACTCCACTGTACCCTTGGAGAACAAAAAAGATAAGAAAAAGCAAGAGGAGGAGATAAGTAAGGAGGAAACCATCTCTGGAGAAAATGCTGCAGCAATGCTGCGGCATAGCCGCAGCAAAAGTCGGCAACTTTGCCGCACAAGGGCATGCAGCAAACTAAGTCACCTCCCCCTTTCCCTCAGAGATTTCAGAAGCAGCAGAATGACCAGCAATTTAGAAGGTTCTTAGATGTCCTGAAACAGCTACACATCAACATTTCTCTGGTGGAAGCACTGGAGAAAATGCCTAATTATGTGAAATTTATGAAGGACATCTTGACCAAGAAGAGGAGATTTGGTGAATTTGAGACTATTGCTCTCACAAGAGAATGCAGTGCTGTGCTGCAAAATAAGTTGCCACCCAAACTTAAGGATCCAGGAAGTTTCACCATACCTTGTTCAATCGGGAACCAGTATTTCGGCAAGGCACTTTGTGACTTGGGAGCAAGCATCAACCTTATGCCAATGGCCATCTTTAAAAAGATAGGAATTGGAGAAGCTCGGCCTACCACAGTCACACTGCAATTGGCAGATAGATCCATTGCCCATCCAGAGGGAAAAATAGAGGATGTCTTGGTTAAGGTGGATAAGTTCATATTCCCAGTAGACTTCATAATTCTGGATTATGAAGCTGATGTAGAAGTACCAATTATATTACGCAGACCGTTCCTAGCAACTGACCGGACACTGATTGATGTTCAGAAGGGTGAATTAACCATGAGAGTCCAAGATGAGCAGGTTACATTCAATGTGCTCCAGACCATGAGGTTTTTTAGTGAAGAAGAGGAATGTGCAGTGGTGTCTACGATAGACACGTTAGCATCAGAACAATTGGAAAAATGCTGCAAGGAGCCACCACCAGTAGTATGGACAGACCACCCAGATTTCGAAGGAGAAGATGAGAAGGAATGGGCCTGGATTGATGTCAGACAAGGCTTTATGAAGAACGAGCCAATAAAAGAGTAATTGTATGAGACCATGCCAGATTCAAGGCCACTAAAGGCATCAGTGGAAGAATCACTAGCTTTGGAGATGAAGCCTTTGCCAGCACACCTTAAGTATGCATATCTAGGAGAAACAGCCACCCTTCATGTGGTTATCTCAGCACTTCTGACAGAGGAAAAAGAGGAGAAATTGGTCTTGACACAGAAGAAATTCAGAAGGGCCATTGGCTGGACACTTGCTGACATTAAGGGAATCAGCCCCTCATTCTGCATGCATAAGATCCTCTTGGAAAGCAATGAAAAAGGGTCCATAGAACCCCAGCGAAGGCTTAACCCAATAATGAAGGAAGTGGTGAAGAAGGAGATCATCAAATGGCTAGATGCTGGAATCATTTACCCTATATCAGATAGCTCCTGGGTGAGTCTAGTCAAGTGTGTTCCCAAGAAAGGAGGCATGACTATGGTGGAAACCGATAGCAATGAGCTCATCCCCACTAAGGTTGTAACCAGTTGAAGGATTTGCATGGACTATAGGAAGCTGAACAAGAGCACTACGAAGGACCACTTCTCTCTGCCATTCATTGATCAAATGTTAGACAGACTTGCTGGAAGGGAATACTATTGCTTCCTGGATGGGTACTCAGGGTATAACCAGATTGCCATAGCACCAAAAGATCAGCATAAGACCACATTCACATGCCCTTATGGTACCTTTGCATTTCGAAGGATGCCATTTGGACTGTGCAATGCTCCAGCAACGTTCCAGCGATGTATGATGGCAATATTCATCGAAATGGCTGAGCAGTTTGTGGAAATCTTCATGGATGACCTCTCAGATTTTGGAGACTCCTTCGACCTATTCTTGGGAAACCTTGCTAAAGTATTGCAAAGGTGTGAGGAAACTAACTTGGTGTTGAATTGGGAAAAGTGCCAGTTTATGGTAAAGGAAGGGATCGTGCTGGGGCATAAGGTATCTCAGAAAGGACTTGAGGTTGACAAGGCCAAGGTGGAAATTATTGAGAAACTACCTCCTCCCACCTCGGTCAAGGGCATTCGAAGTTTCTTGGGACATGCAGGATTTTATAGGAGGTTCATTAAGGACTTCTCCAAGGTTGCCAAACCTTTATGTAGTTTGCTGGAGAAGGACAAAACCTTTTGTTTTGATGAGAGCTGCATGACAGCATTCTGTGACCTCAAACAGAAATTGAGTATAGCCCCGGTCATCGTGGCACCAGACTGGACCTCCCCATTCGAGCTAATGTGTGATGCCAGTGAAACAGCATTGGGAGCTGTCCTCGGGCAGCGTAGAAACAAGCTATTTCACTCTATTTACTATGCTAGCAAAATGATGCAAGGTGCCTAATTGATCTACACTGTGACAGAGAAAGAATTGCTTGCTGTAATGTTTGCCTTTGAGAAATTCAGAGCATATTTGGTAGGAGCAAAGGTGATAGTGCACACAGACCACTCTGCTATCAAACACTTGGTTAGGAAAAAAGATTCCAAACCCAGGCTCATTCAGCAGGTGCTTTTGCTTCAAGAATTTGATCTAGAGATCAGAGAAAGGAAGGGGACTGAAAACCAAGTGGCAGACCATCTCTCCAGGTTGGAAGGGCACAGCTCTGGAGGAGAGGACATTAATGAAAGATTCCTAGATGAGAAACTCTACCTCCTGTCCCTAGATAATGTGCCATGGTATGCTAATTATATGAATTACCTTGTGAGTGGGATGCTCCCACCAGACCTAACGTGGCAGCAAAAGAAAAAATTTATGTATGAAGTCAACTCATACTACTGGGATGAACCATATCTTTACAAGAAATGTGCTGATCAAATGATAAGGAGGTGCATACCCAGTGAAGAGTTGGAGCAAATCTTGCAGCAATGCCATGCTTCCCCTTATGGAGGTCATTTTGGAGGAGTTAGAACTGTAAACAAGGTGCTGCAGGCAGGGTTCTATTGGCCCTCTCTATTCAAAGACTCCCACTCCTATGCAAGGCAATGTGACCGGTGTCAGAGGACAGGGAATATATCTCACAGACATGAAATGCCACTAAACAACATCCTAGAGGTGGAATTATTTGATGTCTGGGGCATAGATTTCATGGGACCATTTCCCTCGAGTTTTGGCAACCAATACATCCTTGTAGCTGTAGACTATGTCTCAAAGGGGGTGGAAGCCAGTGCATCCCAGACCAATGAAGCCAGAGTCATGACCAGATTCCTAAAGAGGAATATCTTTACAAGGTTAGGAAGCCCCAGAGCCATCATCAGCGATGGAGGGACCCATTTCTGCAATCGGCAGTTTAAGGCACTGCTTGCCAAATATGGAGTTAGACACAAGGTAGCAACCCCTTATCACCCATAAACAAGTTTGAAGTCTCCAACAGAGAGATCAAGAGAATTTTGGAAAAAACAGTAGGTCCCACAAGGAAGGATTGGTCCTCAAGGTTGGATGATGCCCTTTGGGCATATAGAACAGCTTATAAGACACCTCTGAGCATGTTACCTTATAGGTTGGTATTCGGGAAGGCGTGTCATCTACCAGTAGAGTTAGAGCGCCGAGCATATTGGGCAGTGAAGAAGCTAAACTGGAACTTGGAGGCTGCAGGAAAGAAGAGGATGCTGCAACTAAATGAGCTGGACGAATTTCGTGGTCAGGCCTATGAGCATGCTAAACTATACAAGGAGAAAGCAAAGCAATGGCATGACAAGAAGATACAACCCAGGAGCTTCGAAGAGAGACAGAGAGTACTACTGTACAACTCCAGGCTGACCTTGTTTCCTGAGAAGTTGAAATCACGATGGTCTGGTCCCTTTCGCATAAGGTCCTCCCATTTAGGACTGTTGAATTGGAAGAAGAGAAGGAAGGGAGGACATTCAGGGTTAATAGACAAAGAGTCAAGCACTATCTGGGGGGTGAGGTGGATAGACAGCACACCTCCATTCAGCTGCAAAAGGAATGAGCAGGAGGAAAGTCAGGCTGAAGACTCTAAAACAAGCGCTCATGGGAGGCAACCCATGTTTAAATTTGTGTTGTTTAAGTTTTAAAATAGTTTAAATTATGAGTCTGATAGATTTGTGTTTGTTACGCAGGTTAGGAAGCAAAGAAGTTGTAGAACCAGTTTTTGTTTTGCTGCAGCAACACTACACTAAAGATAATCCCTGCTTTGCTATAGCAGAATTGATAACAAGCACTCTCTGCTGCAGCAAAAATCCTTGGCAACCCAGTTTCACTGCAGCAACACAGTCATCTTAAAATCAAGGGTTCCCCTCTACGATGCTTCATTTATTGTTTACAAAAAAAAAGGGGAGAGTAAAAAGTGGGCAGGAAAAAACTGGCAGAAGGCCATAAGACACCCACGGTCTGTAAACCTCTGCAATTTCCAACCCACTTCTTCCCCAAGTTAAGACACCCACGTTTTCACCTCTGCAGCTTCCCTTCTCATTTCACCTCTCCCGAGTTCTCAAGCCCTTCAACCTTCTCACCTCCTTCGTTCTAGAAAACGTCTACCTCCAACCCTACGAACCAGTCATGCCAAGAATCAAGACAGTGGCTAGGAAGGCGAACAAGGTGAAGAAATTCTCCTCTGAAGAAAACCGGAAGAAGCACGACAACGAAATCGTGCCCAGAAACTTCTACGCTGAGAAAGGGTTCACCTTCACCTCTGCTGGCAATTTGAGGATGCCAATGTACGTTGGCACGGTGGTAAAGCAGAGGGCTTGGGAAAATTTTGCAAGCCATCTGCAAACGGTCCTCATTCGACTGGTTCGGGAGTTCTATGCGAACTTCTCACCACAAACTGACAAGTGGGTGAGAGTTTGGGAAATAAAGGTACGTTTTGACCAAGCTGCAATCAACAAGGCCTACAATTTTCCCGACGAGGAGGACAACTATGAGGACTATCTGCATAGTCTGCGAGATGAAGACTGGGAAGCAATGCTCACCCAGGTGTGCCTTCCTGGCACCACCTAGGATAAATCTCCTCAAGGCTCCACCACTGTCAATCGAATCTCCCTGGTGCGGGCAGCGAAAGTCTGGTATAATTTTCTCAAGACCCGTTTGCTACCTTCCACCCATGGGCAGATTGTGAGCCGAGACAGGGTGGCAATGGTGGACGCACTCATCCTCGGTAGGCCCCTCAACGTTGGCGGCATTATCAGTGGCCAAATCCGAGCATGTGCCAGCCGAAAGAAGGGAAGCCTACTCTTTCCTTTCCTTATCACCAACCTGTGCAAGAATCTTGGAGTACTAGTCTCCATTGACGAAGAAGTTTTGAAGGACACCAATCCCATCACCCCTATCACCATTGCTCGCATTGTTCTAGAAAAAGCAGCCCCGCAACCACCAGCTGCCTCTTGAGACCCTCCACCAGCTGCTGGCCCATTTGCTTCTTCCTCTGCCACTCAGCCTGCCGACAGGACCCTCCAGCACATTCTACAATAGCAAGCAATAATCCTCAGACAGCAAGCACAGCTGTTGCAGCACCAGCAGACCTTCTGGCGCTACGAACAGAAGAGGGACTTTGCTCTCCACACCACTTTGGAGCAGAACTTTAAGCAATTTTTCCCATTCCTGGAGTTTCCTACTGACCTGCTCCATGCCACTTTTGAGGAGTCAGCCCCAGCACCTGCACCATAACCAGAGCAACCTCAGGACTCTGAAGGATCCTCCTCCAGCAAGGAGGCCCATCTCGAACCCCACCAGACACCAAGGAAAACTGAGTCCTCTGATGACGATGAGCCCATTGCAAAACGGGCAGCAATATTACGCAAAAGAAAGGCCCCACAGCAATCAACACAGCGGAGGAGTGGGCTCAAAAGTTCATCAAGATCTTATGGGGGTCAATGACCCTAGGGTGCTACAGCATACCTGCTAGCACCCTCAGGATGTTCCCTCAACCATTATCTCTTCTATGTTGTATTTGGAATTCCTTTGCCTCTGCTGCTGTTTTTAGTTGTCTTTTGTTTTATGGCCATTGTATCGGCAGTGAGGACACTGCTTAATTTAAGTTTAGGGGGAGGGTGTGCTATAAAGTCTATTGGGAATAATATTGTTGTGGCACTTTTTTGTTTTGATTCATTGTTGTAGTATTACTGGAACATATTTCATAGTTAGTCTTGCTTATTTGTGTGCTGTTTATCTAGGTCTATTACATTGCTATCCACTCATGTTTTTGTTTGCCTGTGTTGAATAAGTCTGTCTTAGTAATCACTGATTGGGATGAATACAGTTATAATTGTTTGATAAAAAGTTTCAAAAAGTTTTGAAAAAAAAAACAAAAAAAAAGTGGAGAAAAAAGGGGGAAATAACTACATATTGCATAGCCTGCTGAATGATTCTGGGATACTCCATGAGGAGGATCGGGTATTTTGCTAGAAATCAGAATAGGAAACCTACAACCTTACCCAACCACACACAGAACCCTGTTCTTATAAGCACTGAATCATGGGCAGTTTGCCCAAAAGAGAATTTGGTGATCTTTCAGAAAGAGAACTTTAGTCTTAGAGCTAGTATTGAGAGCTTCCTGTAGAATTATAAAAGAAGCAGACACATAGGGGCATAAAGGCTTAAGTTTGGGGGGAGGGGAGTAGAAAATAAAAAGAAAAATTTGTACACGCTACTAGTTCCTTAGTAACCAGGGGTATGCATGAGCCCCATGTGTGCCTTTGCGTAAAATAGGAACAAAGAGTGGACACTCCAATGCTCCATAATTCCTTAGTAACCAGGGGTATGCATGAGCCCCATGTGTGCCTTTGCGTAAAATAGGGATGTAGAGTATGAATAAGGCTGAGTGAAATGCAGTTATCAAATCCCCCCATGTGGGAAGCGGTTTAAGGGTCATAAGGCTGAGTAACCGGGTGCCTACATTGAACATGTGGGCATTCGCGTCAAAAGGCTGTAATGACCTCCGCATGAATAAGATGTTTATAAAAAAAACAGTAAAGGAAGAAATTCAGTAAGCTGCCCCATTTCCCCATATCTGTTGCCCTGACTACACCTATGGTAAATGCCAACTTGACCTAGGAAAGGAAGCTCGAAATATTAGCATAAAAGTCTTAGGAACTCTAGCTATTTTTGACCCAAGTAACTCTTAGGAAAACTGTCCATGTAACACACACAAATTCAAAGAAGGTTTTTGCTGTGATTGGGAGTAAGATTTGTGGTATCCTTCATATGAAAGCAAACCTGAGAGTTGAGAGCTATCAACGGAGCTATAGAGTCTTACATGAGAAAAGTCTCGAACTACTGGGTGGTAGGTTTGTAGTGAGCAGAGTAGGATGCTTGGGGACAAGCAATCCTTTAAGTTTAGGGGGATTTGATAACTGCATTTCACTCTAGTTTCTATGTGCTATCCATGATTGTTTACTGAATTTTCTGGTGTTTTAAGCACTCTTACCCCCCTGATTTAATTAAATTGGATTACCTTTTTGGATGTAACGATAGCTACCTCATTGCTGCAGCATTTCAGTAAGCATGTATAGTAATGATAGCAAAACCCTAGGTGATAGTGGGTAAGTTGCTTCCTCTCTCTCCTGCAATACGATGATACTGTTTGATTTGGTGCAGATGGTAGAGCTGCACAGCAGGAGCAGCCACCAATGAGCAGGAGACAGCAGCAGGAACACTGCAGGCTACAGGTACAAGACTGCCCTCCACTACTGAAAGTGGAGAAGGAAAAGCTGCACAACAAGGGCACCAGCTGGAGAGCAAAAGGAATGTCAGCAATACTGAGCGCTTTATTGGGACCACAAAGAGCTGTCTATAAAAGGCCAAAAAGCAGCTATAGCAAGAGAGCCCGCCAGGGAGGAAAACGAGAGAATTGGGAGAAAAATAACACTACAGCCTAGAGTGCTACTAAAACCGGGAGGTGCAGCATGAGGGGATAGTGCGCAATTTTAGAAATTCTGATCACTGATTGTTGTTTTACTGTTTTCTCAAAAAGAAAGAACTGCATTTGTAATTTAGTTTTTTTATCTCTTAGAATGCATACCAGTGTTTCTGGGATTTTTGTAACCGGTGCACCCATGAGGCTTGGCTAGTTTCCAGCTGGGGTTGCACAAGGGTTGTAATGGACTGAAGCACACTTTTATTATCAACACATTTCGCTGCAGTTTTGTTTACCATTCAACTGTATTTCATGTAGCTTTGCTTTCTTAATAACGGAAGTTTGAAGGAAGAAAACCAAGGCCACCATTCACCTGGAAGGGTAATGGAGGCTAGGATAAAGCTGAATGTAAAGGGGTTACCTCATGTAGGGATATACGGGCACCCCATTAGTCCTATAATGGACTTCATGCACAATTCGAAGGTGAGGACTGATGCAGGAATGTGTGTCTGAACCTTGGAATTGTAAGGTATGGCAGTCTGGGAAGACTCCATTCAGGACTGAATTTGGCACTCAGAACAATTGCTGCAGCAAAGCCTAGAGCAATTTGAGTGCAGTAGTCCATGACAACCCTGAGCAACCCCAGTTCTCCCCATATAGTTTCCTTTCTATTACTTTTCCTTTTAGTTACAGTAAAAGTTAGTCAACCCACGTCAATTCCAATTTTGTGAACAATTTAGTGTTGCTACAGCATTCATACAGCAAAGTCTCTAAACAGTTTTTAGTTCACTCCTTGTGGGATGATACTCACTCATCACTTTATTACTTGGTCACGACACGTGCACTTGCGTTCTGACATTGTATTCATCTTGTATGAATCACAAACCAACACTATCATAAGTAAGGAATGAAGCCAAAGCATAAATTATAGTTATTAACCTTACTACTCAAACTATTAGAGATATCTTTTTTGTATGTCATCTTTACTTTCTAAGAATTCTCTTCACTTGAGTGGTTTTGTCATATAACCTTAACCATAGGGATTTCCTTCAATTATAAGTTCTTTAGTAGTCAATCAACAATAGACATCAGTTTTTTTTCCTCATAATTAAGCCAAATTGTTGTCCAATTGAATTTCTTGAAAATAGATAACATGAGAAGAATATAATAGGTACTTCCTTAGCATTGATACAAGAAAGATTGTATTAACCTCACCTAATCCTGATGGCAAGACTAGGCGATATATTATTATATGTAACATCCCTAATTTTGTTCCTTTTATTAATAAAGATACACAAATATTTAATTAAGGAAATAAAACTTATTAAACAATATTTGTAGATATCTAAGAAAATATAAGCATTAGAAGTTCTCCACTTTATGTTTATGTATAGAAAATGTTTCTAACATTAAGGGAATAGGTAAAGAGAGAAAACCTAATAGGAAAAATTAGAAATAACATCCTAAAGAGAGGCAAAATTCTTGGGTAAGGATGAAATTTATTTTTGGAAGTATGTAAAGGTTTTAAAATTTCAAGAAGATTGGATTAGGGTAATTTTTCCTAATTCAAGAGGTTAAGTTCCTAAGTTTAACATCTCCACCCATACATTGGGCCTTCACCTATGGACACTTCATAGAGTTTGTTTTTCTACTTTACATGAGTTTCTAGCAAGCCAATTGGATAGCCAAAGTAAGAGATATAACATAGACTTGGACTAGGATATAGAAGTTGGACTGATAGCCCAAAAATCATGAAAATGTGACCAAGCCCTCTATGAGATGTAGAATTTTAGTCAAAGCAAAAGAAATGGGCAAGAATGAGCCCAAATCCAAGAAGGAAAAATAAGAACCATGTGATGAAATAGTAGTGTAATAATAATCAAGATTAGGTCACATGGCATTAGGACAAAACATCTATATCTTACACTAATATTTTCAGCAAGCCATGTGATGATATAGTAGGTAATAATACATGGCATTATGACAAAACATCCATATCTTATACAAATAATTTTAGCCAAGCAAGGGAGATTCAAGGGCTAAAATTTTGTCACCTAGAAAGGAAAACCTATCATACTTGAGTGAGACAAAAGAAAAAGGAAATGAATCCCTAAATCAAAGGAACCTTGTCCCTTGTCTTAAGAACATTTTATCATGATTTTCAAATACAAATCTCATTTTGCTATGTATATCTTGACTAAGGGAGAGAAAGACAAGAACATGAGTTGTGTTCCCCCAAAAAATAACCAAGTGCATTCTAATTGTGATAAGGTAGACCTATAATTATGAGAGGTGAACCACTTGATAGTTTATTTAAGCAAAACCCACCCTTATAACATTATAATTTCATCCAAGTGAGGGAGAGGAAAAACAAAAGCAAGGTAGAGTGAGGAAATGAGAGAAAGAAAGGAGAAGAGAAGAAGGAAGAAGAAGGAGAAGTCTAGAGAACTAAGTACTCAAGGTAAGTTAGTTTAAACTCCACATGAATCCATCTTTTCTCTTCATCCTTAGGGTTTAAAACTCACCCTCCTTCTCTTATTTAAGCTGCTAGAGAAACTAAGGGAAGGGAGGAATCTTGCCACTTCCTTCAAGAGGAAACAAGAAAAAGAATTCACTAAGTGAGTTAGGGAGATCTTTATGTAGGTTTAACAATATCTCTTTTTGAAGAAAACATTTGAAATTTGTAACATTTATATGGGATTTTGATCCTAGAACTTTGATCACATTTGCTACTTTGATGATTAGCCATGCATGTTGTTATATCATGTTGCATATTGATCTTGCATGTGATGGATGTTTGAATGGATATATTGGTATGGAAATTTTCTGCTTAGGCATGGCTATGGGTGGCAAACTTTTAGGAACTTTTGTACTATTGTGATGCATACTGGGATTTGGTAAAAATGGATGGAAGATGGTTAGGTTGGTAAATTAAATATGGCCTTAAACACCTAGGGAAAAACCATGAGAAATTTCTATTGAGAAACACCCTTAGTGATGCATGATTTGATTATGTTTTTCTTTTAAAGTGCATGATGGAATATGTTAAATTAAATAAGAAATATAATTAAATGTTGAGATTTGTAATTCTATGGTTAGGTGGAAATTAGGAAGAAAATTGGAAGAGGACTTAATAAAAGGATGAACTAGAACTTTAGGAAAAGTTAGGCTAAGAAAATTGGATTTCTGAGTAACCAAGATAGCTTCTGTTTTTGAAATTCTGGGAAGAATTAGTTTAGAATTAAAAGGCATGGTTAACATAAAAAAATATAGATATACATCTCACAAATTTTTAGCCACTGGAATCACCCAATTTAGAGTTCAAATGAGTGAGATATAGTCTGATTAGTAAGCAGTGGTCATAAAAGTTTTAACCAAGGAAGAATCTATTAGGTATGCTTCTGTGTTTAAATTTTTAGAAAAAACACATAGGGAACTAAAAGAAATATTTAACATGATATATATATATATATATATATCTGTGTGTGTGTTTGTGTGTGTGTGTGTGTGTGTGTCTCACGAACTTTAAGCCTCTTGAATCATTCAATTTGGAATCTATATTAAGAAGATAAGGTCAGATTAGTAAGCAGTGGTTAGAAAGTAGTTAACCAGGGAAAAATCTGTTAGGTAAGCTTTCGTATTTAAATTTATGGGAAGACTTTGTAGGGAATTAAAAGAAATGGTTAACAAGAAAAATATAGATATATGACTCACGAATTTGTGACCACTGGAATCACTCAATTTAGAGTCCATAGGAGGGAGATATGATAAGATTAGTAAGTAGAGGTCAGAACCTACACGAGAAAAAATAACTTTGAATTTGAGAGAGTAATAACTCCAATATTTCTTATTATTTCACGAAAATGTTCAATATAAGAGTTTTAGAGGTTTTTCTTAGCTTTAAATGGACATCAATTTCACTTAAATCAGAGTTAAAATTTGAGAGTTATGCTCTGATTAGCGAGAGATGAAAATATTATTTAAGAAAAAAGAAGAATCTTATAAATAAAAATAATAAATGACTAGTGTATGCCCTAGCCATTGCCATTGTATGAACTCCTTACCATCTTAAGTGTGTAATTTTGACATGAAAATATTTTATATAGTGATATTTGAAAATTATTATGTTCATGGCATGATTACAAATTATTTTTGGTAATTATTATACTTTGATGATAAATTATGACATGTGAGTATAATGAACATACTTGTTATTGAAATCATATTTTTTGCTATTAATATGAAAAGAAAAGAGACGAGCATGGTCACATGGCGATCTGTGTGGTGCACCAGTAGGGGACATCCTATTCACAGCTATGACTATGATAATGAGAAAAGAAAGAGAAAGTGTGCCATATCGGGCAGAGTGAGAAAGGCCCATACTGAAGAGTAGAAAGTACTCACCCTAACCGGGGTAGCTTGATATAAAAATAAGTTATAGCCATCATATGATATTTTGAAAATAGTTATTCATGCCGTACATGTCATTACTGTACTATTTTTATGTGCATAGATAAAGTGCATTCATGTGACTTAAGGTATTTGCTGTAGCTTATACAGATGAACATGATATGATGAGCTATATTGATGATAATTATGATTTATTGTTGAACCTACTGGGATTTAATTCTCACTATATTTCCATATCATGTTCAAAAGACTAAATATGCAGATATTTTCTACGATCGACTTTTAGCATATGTTGGGTCAAGTTGGCTAAGATCTCGATGAAGGAGCAACTACCAACACCCATATCCCCAGAACTGTTCAATATGGATGAATAAGATGTGGACATATATGTGTTTGATTTTTGTACTGAAATTTTTAATTAATGATGTGTATGTGAACCTAGAATTGTATCAGTGTTAATGGTATACCACAAACCTTAATTAAGCTTGGTTAATTTAATTGAATGTTATTATGATTTAAATAGTAAAAAGTGAAGAGGTAATGACTTCATGGGATTTTACAAATATATATATATATATATATATATATATATATATATATATATATCTGTGTGTGTGTGTGTGTGTATAAATGTAAAAAAATGGATTTGTTACATTATACATACTTTGTTCAAGATTTTAAAGGAGCCTATATACTAGAGCTTAACTTTATTCAACTCATCCACCTATTAGGAGACCTACGATGTTTTTCATGTGATACTTGAAACATAACTTCTAATGCGTAAACATATCATTTAGATTTACTATAAGCTATAATATATTCTAACTAAGATCCTAAGGCTTCCTGAATAGCTGTCCTAAAATAATACATTCAATTCTTACTTGCTGACACACCAATCAACAAAAAATATATTTCGTCTGTATCTTCTTTTTACCATTATACTAGTACAATTCTATTAAATCTTAGTATATCCAATCAATATTCAAAATCTATGGCTTCTTTTGAAATCTCCTTTCTTAACAATTATTTACACTTGAATTTTTAATCTCAACATAATTCACATCCTAAATACTAGACTCAACTTAACATGGTATAAACCCTTAACACAAATACCTTGATTAGTTTACATTATTTGCGAATATGGTGCTCAAAATATTCCCCTTTTGCTACTAACCACTTGGTCACCATAATAAATGAGTTTTAAAGAAAATAAGTTAACCTTCCTTGTAATAAGGAAAAATAACCTTGCATTTAATGCCAAACATTAATGAGGGTTGACGCAGTAGAAAAACGAGAAATACATAATGGAGCATGATGCCAAATGGAAATTTCGAAGTTTACACAAACCATTGGAAGAAAATTAAAATCAGTGGTCGTAATTCTTGAAAAGCTATAAACATAACTTAGCTACTATTTCAACAGAAATTGGTGGCCATAAGTTTTGAATTTATGTGTCAAAATCTAATTTAAAGCTACTGTTATTTGGTGGAAGACTAGCACATAAAAAAACATTTCTGAGCTAATAAAAGTTTGTGAAGAACAAAGAGCACATAGTTAACTAGCAGATTGCAATTGGCTGTTTCAAAACAGATATAATCCATCCACTGTAAAATAAACTAGTCAAAATTAAAATTTTCTAAAATAGCTAGTCGACTTAATAATACCTATAGTTGACTGGCAAGAACTTTGGGAAAACAAGATAAATAATTTGATTGTCCCTCTTCAACAATTAACTGGTTTGCATTATCACTTTTTTTTCTTCCTTTTTTTATAATGACACCTATCACTTACAACTTGCCTACAAGAATCAAGACATCAATGCTTAATCAATGACTACAAGGAGAAACAAAATTTTTGGTGATACCTTCATCTTATTCTCTTTATGTGCTTAATATGAGCTATAATCACAACTACTGTACATATGGATGTGTGCCGTCTTTTTTAAATTTTTTTCACCCTCAATTTAGCTGATATCCAACAATCACTCACATAGCTATTCTAATCATGCCCGACCTATTCGTATAGCTATTATAAGTATGTCTTTCTTTGAGTTCTATAAATGCACACATTAGTATCTTTACCCTCATACTCAAAGTTAGGGTGAGTACAGTTATGGTGCGTGTCTACAGCTACACATGTAGGAAGAGGTCAAGTTCTAGGTATTATTCCCATAACTCTAGCTGCATCCAACATCATAGGAGAAACAATTGAGGAAGAATTTAGAGTAGCTTCCATGCAGAAGCACTTAGATAGAATAATGAGTAATGCTGATGCCTTCATTGCTTTACCAGGGGGTTTTGGTACTTTAGAAGAGATTTTCCAAATAGTCTCTTGGGCATAACTGAATATGCATCACAAATCGATAGGTTTGTTAAATGTTAACCATTTCTTTGATGGTCTTTTGTCTTTTCTTGATCAAGTTGTAGAACAAAGGTTTATCTCACACTTAGCACAATGAATTCTCATCTCGGCTTCAAATGACAACGAGTTTATTAATGTTTTACAAGCATTTATTTATGTACCTGATCTAACTATGGCTCAAATAGATTGGACGGCAGACAATCGTAGGAAGCACAAGTTGGATTTGGATCTTCATCTATAGCTGTAATAAGACATGGCCATTGTTGTATCACTTCTACTTTCTTAGGGTATACTTAAATACCATCCTTACTATCCACATGCCCTAAGAAAGTAACACTACTAAACTAGAATTCGCATTTTGAGAACTTAACATATAGCTGATACTCTTGTTAAGTTTGTAAAATTATCCTCGAATGTTGCTTATGGTCCTCTAAACTCTTGAAATATATTAATATATCGTTAATAAATACATTAACAATTTAATCCAAGAATTGCTTAAGTACTATACTCATAAAGTCTATAAATGCAGTTGGGTCATTAGTCAAACTAAATGACATCACTAAGAACTTATAGTGCTAATACTAAGTCCTAAAAGTAGTTTTTCAGAATATCCTCTTCCCTTATCCTCAATTGACGATATCCAGATCTCAAATCAATTTTTTAAAAATATTGAGCACACTATAGTTGGTCAAACAAATCATCTATACAAGGTAATGGGTATTTATTATTCACTGTCACTTTATTCAATTATTTGTAATCTATGCATAGCCGTAGTAATCCATCCTTCTTTTTCACAAATAGAACTAAAGTACCTCAAAGAGAGTACTAGGATGTATAAATCCATTGTCAAACAAGTTTGGTAACTATTTTTTTCTAGTTCCTTAAGTTCAGTCGATATCATTCTATATAAGGATGTAAATACTAATTGGATTCTAGGAAGAAAATCAATATCAAATTCTATTTCTCATTTCGGAGTAATCTAGGCAATTCTTCTGGAAACACATCAGAAAATTTCATAACAACTAGAACTTGATTTACACTAATATACTTTATATCAACATCTCTCACCACTGCTAAATATCTTTGTAACCTTTTTGTAATAACTTATGGGTTGCTAAAGCAGAGATTAAATTACTATGTACCTCACTACGGTCTCCTTGTATCAAGAAACAAGATTCTCTAGAAATATTGAATTTAATCACTTTACGATGACATTCCAAACTGGCATGGCATGATGTGAAACAATCCATTTCTCGTATCATATCAAAGTTTACCATATTAAGACAACCGGGTAAAACATATATTATATTCAAAAACGGTCTTATTTGGTATTTATCTCAATTTTTTAAATTCTCTAGCACGCCTATCCCTTTCAATTTTAGGCAAAAATTAACCTATAGATACTTTTTAAAATGCCATAATATTTGATCAATCTTATACTAGGAAATTTAGCAAACTTGGAATAGAAAGGAAATAGAAACCCTATAGAATCTCTCAGTAGCACTTGAAGTATAAATATGTCTAGCTCATATCCATACTAAAGGTCCTACTAATGAATTCTTTGCTCTGATAGCTATAGGGAAATCTGGGAAATCTAATGCTTTGATACCAACTTGTCACACCCCAATTTAAGGACACGGAAACACATACTTTACGGTCAAATCTTTATCATAATGGGTATAATACAAGCCTTCATTATGGAAAAAGACACAGATAGGTTATCTCATGTAACCACAATATATAGACCAAGATTATAAATAATAAAGTATGAGCAGAAGAAGGGATCATGCCTATAGCGTTCAGAGCATACTTTAGAGTACAAGTACAAAATAACAAAAAATCTACAAGCCTTAAAAACAAAATAAGCTCACTAGAGAATATGTCACCTAGCTGATCACTTATCTGAAGGGAAAAGACCAAACTCTGTATTCTTATATGAAAAATGTGAAAATATCGTGTAATGTGTTTCACAACTCAGTGAGCAGATGATACCTCATATGTCTTCTTAGGTAAGCATATGGATATACTCATATTTTAAAATTTGTCACATAGAAAATACAGTTCAGAAGTACATCTATATGGGAACCATATTTCAAATATTCACAAATCAAAGGATATTCAGCTATCCAAAACCAAATGCAATACAATATGATTATTAATCAAATATTGTTATGCATCAAAATATTTCTCATGAAAATATTAGAAGGATCCTATATCAAAACCATCAAATAATCCTAAGCACACAGCAAGGGATGATGTTATGTTCAGTTGTATAAGCTACAAAAAAATATCAAGCATTTGAGATAAAATCATAACTTTTGTCAATGCATAATTAACATACTATATATGCACTGAAAATTTACTCTTTTTATATAATCCTCTAGCATGTCATAGCTCTTAATATACTTAATTCACTCATTTGCTATACACATAGTGACCGATCGACTACAGTCACAATAGGTAATTAGGGAATGTGAGTTCATCACCCATCTGCCTCTTCACATTACCACTTACACCCAATTGGAGTGGCTCTCCCCTTGGCTCACTCAAGCTAATAAGGCGTCCCCTACTTGGTACCGTCTCAAGCCATACAACCTATTGATATTCATCCATACATATAAATAAATAAATAAATATATATATATATATATATATATATACACACCATGAGCTTTACTCTTGCCATTCCATCATATTCAGCAACTTTATAGCTTTACAAATCAATGCCTCTTGCACAAAATATTCACTTTATCAAATAATGATAAATACTTTTAGAACCACATATTCAATGAGTTTTAAAATCTATTTATAAAACCATACTCTTCTTGACTTATATGCCAGTTAGTAAGCAAAGCAGATATTTTAACATATTTCAGAAAATTATGATAACATAAATAACTTATAAACATAACCATTTATACATTTAAAGTTCAAGAAGAGCATAGGGTAAGTCATAGAAAGAATTATCTACTCACAGGATAAAGTTCCAAGTTGGACAACCCCAAAATTCAATTTTCTATTCTAAATTTGACCAAATAGACCTCAAAAGCGAGTCTGAAAGGTTTAAATGTCATGCCCCTAATTTAAGGGAATGCGATTGTCATGAGTAGCAGATAAATTTAATGTTATTCTATTGCATACTTGCTTCAACTATATTATATATCAGGATTAATAACATACATTCACAAGTTCTCCAATATAACCAAATATACAAGTTATGTCTTTGTACATATATTACATCAGAAGTAGCGATCCTGCTTGTGGCGTTTAGAGAAACTCTAGAATAGAAGTACAAAACAATTTAAACACTGTGAGCCTTGGAAGCAACGTAGGCTCACCCAAAGAGTATGATGCTTAGTTGATCACTTAGTAGTAGGACCAAACTCTGTATCCTTATCAGAAAAGAAAATGTAAGTATCATGCAGTGAGTTTGACAACTCAATGAGCAGATAGTACCTTTTATGACTTCTTATGTCAACATATAGATGTATTCATATTATAAAATCTGTCATATAGGAAATATAATTTGGATGCACATCCATATAGGACTGGCATTTCAAATATTCTCATAACAAAGGATATTCATATATCCAAAACCATATACTGTACTATATGATTGTTTAACAAATGTTGTTATATATCAAAATATTTCACATGATAACATTAGGAGGATCTTATATCAAAACGACCATATCAGAGTTTAAGTCCTTCCGTACTTTGGTGGTGTATGATTTGCCTATACTTAGCATCTCTACTAAGGTTTTCCCTACCACCATTCAAGAGGACAAACGAAGGGGCTCTAATATGGACAATTTCCCAAGCACACAACAAGCGAGGGTAAATCACATATCATATAGTCGGCATCTCGCCCAGATAGGAGGCATCCCGCTCTCCTTCACATATCATATCTCGTGTGTTGGCCATCACACGAGGCTAGCACCATGCCTATCAGCTGAGGTATCAAGGTGCACCAAGGCTAACATCGCCTGCTGTTAGCAAACAATGTTTCCAAAAAGATTTCTCCATAAAAATCATAATTTCATATATGCCATATTGTTCAAAACAAAGGTTCTAGTATAACACATAATTTTCTATCTAAGTACAATTCCTCTGCCATATACTTCCCAATCAGAGTAATCACATATACGTGCCCATTCCAAAGGCAATCTTATAGCTTTACATATCAATGCTACATGCAGTACATATTTACTTTTGCAATATAATGAGAAATACAATTTAAAATCACATATTCAATTAGTTCAAAAATTTCATTTTCAAAACTATACTCTTCTTGAACTATATAACATATTGTAACAATTCAGATAATTTAATCCATTTTAGAGACACATAAAAGTATAAATAACTTGTAAAATAATCAATTATCCATTTAAAGTTCAAGAAGAGCATATGGTAAGTCATAGAAAGAATTATCTACTCATAGAGTAAGGCTCTAGGTTGGACAACCCCAAAATATACTTTGTCAATTCAAATTTGATCAAATAGACCTCAAAAACTAGTTCGGAGACTCTATAAACCTAGGAAATGGCTCAAGAATAGCGAAACTTGGCCTCTAGGAGCTTGGTCAACACTGTTCAACGGTTGGGTACTATTCACGATTGGAAATACTATTTATCGCCGGAAATCACTATTTATACTAGTCGGATTTTCTGTTCACTACGCACAAAAAGTTGTCAAATGGCCGAAATTTTTTTTATAATAAAGTTTATCTAGCTCCTGAATCCATCTATGGTATCAGATTTTCAATTTTAGGTCTCTAAATAAGAGTTTCAGAGTTTACCTTTTTTTAAGATTTTCTACTTTTGATCTACAGCAATTCTATGGCTGATTTGAAAAATTGTTCAGCCAAAATCGTAGTACTCTCCATCTTGAATCAAGTGGTACCCTTAATTTGAAATAAAAAACCAATAGGCACTCCAAATCTAGAGAGAAAAATGGAAGAGAGAGAAAATATTATTCTTCACTATTCATATACTAAGGTTTTCTGACTCTTTCTTCTTCACGCTTGTGTCTCCCCCTCCCCCTTTTTCTTTTACTTATTATTAATTAATAATTAAATATTTCAAATTTATTCTTTGATTTATACATATAAATATAATTTTTTTCATCCTAAAATATCCCAAAAATTTCTAAAAATTTCTATTCTTGCAAAACTTTAGTTGTAATATCAAATCATGACTTTTCTTGATAAAATTTTAATAAAAAAATCACAATATAAAATATCTTCATGTATATTGAAAGAAAGAAATTTATAAAAATAAAATAAAAATTATTTAAAGCCAAATATAATTATTTTTTTAAAAAAATCATTTTAATTAAAAGCGTATTTATTTTTAGTGAAACATAATCATTTAAAATATATTTGTTTATAGCAAAACATTATTATTTAAAAATTATGGGTTATTACATTCTTCCACCTTAAGAAATTTGGTCCTCAAATTTCATCTTCATATTTACAATAAAATAAAACCTCATGATTCAAAAATATGAGGGTATTTGGCGCCCATGTCATCCTCTCTTTCTCAAGTAGCCTCCTCAGAATAGTGATTTTTCCATATCACTTTCACTATAGATATTTCTTTTAAACGTAATTTCTTTACTTTTCTATCCACTATCGCTATTGGTTATTCCTCATAAGTTAAGTCTTCCCATAGCTGAATCTGTGGGCATTGTATAACATGTGTAGGATCTGGTAAGTACTTTCGTAGCATAGACACATGAAAGACTGGATGGACATTACCCAATTCAGGTGGCAAAATGATAAGGTACTGAGCTGATCCTATAAAGAATTTCAAATGGTCCTATGTACCTGGTGCGTACTGTCGCAGGTATACCCAAATTAATACCTTACCTCAAAACTAACCTGTAGTAGTAGGAGTAAGGGTCGATCCCACAGAGACTGGTATTACCTTATGTGATTAAGAAATGCGGATTGAGAATTGAAAATTAAGTAAAGTAAAGAATAATGAAAATAATTAAGAGAGTAATTAATGAGAAAGACGTTGGTTTCGGTTGATATCCACCGTCAAGGGATTGCATTGATCTTTGACAACATAATCAATCTGTTATTGAATATCTATCATTTGGGTTTCTAACCGTGTTCCTCCTTAAGTCTAGTAAATTAATGACAATTGCACCAATTAAACCCTAATTAACAAGCAATCCTTTAACATATTAGTAAAGCATAACTTATTAACCGCATGAAAAACTAGAGAAACTGACAGAGCAAAACAAATATAAACACATCGGTTATATCTAATTTAGTTAATTATTCATCATAGGTTCAATGATTTATAATCCAAAATCCTCAAATATATTTTCCTTATGAATCACAGAATTGAAAACTTTGTTCAAAACATAATTCAACGGTAGATTAAGACAGACAATATACTAGTAGGCCTCCCCAGCAATCATATAAATAATCATTGAGAAGAAGAGCAGATGAATAATCAATACTCAATTCAAATTGAAATAATAAAATCAAATCTATATCTCACAATACATGAAGATCCCATGAGGTTTCAATCTATCTCAACTAACTAAAAAGAACTAGCCACGCATGGCCATAAGAAAATCTAAAAAAGAATTGAAGAATGTAACTAAAAACTTGGATGAATGATTGAATCAATTTTTTTCTTACTTTCCTCCCTTTTATAGATTAACTCCTCCTAATCAAAGTAGGAGTGTTTCTAGGTCAAATTTCGGCCTATCGGGCTTCAATTGGAGTTGAAAAACCCTAAAAATCGTGAATTCAATGACCTGGTGTGGTGGCGGGCGCCGCGGTGCTCATTGCTAGGTTGCTCTGCGCCACAGCGTCCAGAACACTCGAGCATTTGCCAAAGTTCCGAACACAAAAGTTGTAGATCTATCTCTCTTTTGTCCACAACCGCTAGATCACCTTAATCTAATCTAAATTGAAGTAGATATGACAAAATTAGTGACCAAAGGTCAGAATTCATCCTGCTGCACTGTGATTCTGAATTTCAAGCTCTATAACGCTATGAAATCTCCTGAATTTGACCAAGTGTTCAACATAAAAGTTGTAGATGATTGTGTTATCTTTTCATAGCCACTTGAATCACTTTGATTGGAGTTTATAAGTGGGAGATATGCTCAAAACAGTGCTAAATAGTCTGGAATCGTTGCAATGTAGCATTTTTCCACAAATTTCTTATCTTTTTCTTCTCTTTTCTTCTTCCTTTGTTCCTACAACACAAAACCCAAAACTACGCTAATTCCTAATTATATTTTACTTAAATTAAACAAAAAAGTAAGTTTAAAGGTATTAATATCATGCTTAATTAAGATCACATCAGTACCGTAGACTTAACTTCCATTTCTTCCTAAATCTTACTACTCTTTTTATAGGAGATATCTTCAAGAAGACATGTTCACCTATGAAAAATTCCAATGGTCGACGTCTATTATCAACATAAGTTTTTTTTCTACTCTAAGCTGTTAATAACCTTTCCTTAATTAACTTTACCTTGTCAAGTGCATCTTGTACCAAATCAAGCCTTAAAATCTTAGCTTTGTCCAATTCAAACCATCCAATCGGAGAACGACAAAGTCTTCCATATAATACCTCAAAAAGGGCCATTTGTATACTAGCTTGGTAGCTATTGTTGTAAGCAAATTTAGCTAGGGCAAGAATCTTTTTCAACTACCTTGAAAATCTAGCATACATGCTTAAAGCATGTCTTCCATTATTAGGATGGTTCGCACAGACTATCCATCTGTTTGAGGATGGAAAATAGTACTGAGATTTAACTTCATGCCCAAAACTTCTTGGAAGGCTCTCCAAAATGAGTTGTGAACTGTGGTCCTCAATCAGATATAATCAATATCGACACTCTATGAAGTCACACTATTTCATTTAAATACAAATTTTCATACTAAGCTACGTTGTATGTGGTTTTCACTGGTAGAAAATGTGATGATTTAGTCAACCTATCAATGATCACTTATATGGAATCAAACCCATTTAGTGTCTGTGGTAGTCCTATAACAAAATCCATAGTTATTCTTTCCTATTTCTATTCAAGTATCTCTATTTATTGATGTAATCTTGCAGACCTTTGATGCTTTGCTTTTACCTGTTGACAATTTTAGCATCGAGAGACATAATTAACTATATCTTTCTTTATATTATCTCACCAATAAATTTCTTTTAGATCTTTATACATTTTAGTTACTCCAGGATGAATGGTATATATAGATCTATGGGCTTCCTCTAAAATCTCTTCCTTAAGTTCTTCTTTATTAGGTACATTCAATAGCTTGCCCAATCTCAGAATTCCTTCAAAGTCTATAGTAAATTCAACATCACTGCCAATTTTCACCTCTTCAATTTTCTTGCATAAATAGGCATCCCCTTCTTATGCCTTTTTCACTTGCTCAATCAAAGACAATTGAAACTATATATGGGCCAATAATATCCCAGGTTTATTTACTTCCAATGCTACCCCATGACTTTTGAACTTATGTATTTCTTTAACCAATAGCTTCTTTACCACTGTGATATGAGCCAAACTACTCATAGACTTCCTACTTAATGCATCTGCCATTACATTGCCCTTACATGGATGATATAGTATTATGCAATCATATTCTTTAAGTAATTCTATCCATCGTATTTGTCTCAAATTAAGATCTTTTTGTTGAAAAATGTATTTGAAGATTTTATGATCTGTATAGATTTCGCATGTTTCATCATATAGATAATGCCTCCAAATTTTGAGAGCAAAAACTATTGCTACCATTTCCAAGTCACGAGTCAAATAATTTTGTTCATGTGGCTTAAGCTGTTTGGATGCATATGTAATGACTCGACCATGTTGCATCGACACACACCCTAATTCAATTCTCGATGCATCACAACATATCGTGTATCCTCTAGTACCTAAAGGAATAGATAGTACTGGCGCCATAGTCAAACTTTCCTTTAGTTTTTAGAAACTTCTTTCACATTCATCTAACCAGTCAAACTTTATTCTTTTACTTGTCAAACTTGTGAAATGAGCAGCTAGTCTTGAAAAATCTTTAATGAATTTGTGGTAATAGCCTGCTAAACCAAGAAAACTATGAATCTTCATAATTGTGGTAGGGGTAGTCATTGCTGCACCGCTTCTACCTTTTTAGGATCAACTTCAATACCATCCTTGGTAACCACATACCTTAAGAAAGTAACACTACTAAGCCAAAATTCACATTTTAAAAACTTAGCATATAGCTGGTGTTCTCTTAGGGTTTGCAAAGCTATTTTTAAATGTCTCTCATGCTCCTCTGAACTCCTTGAATATACTAAGATATCATCTATGAAAACAATAAAAAAACTGATCTAAGAAAGGTTTAAATACTATATTCATCAAATCTATGAATGCAACTGGGGCATTTGTTAAGCCAAATGGCATTACTATGAACTCATAATGCCCATTTCGAGTTCTGAAAGCAGTTTTTGGAATATCCTCCTTCCTTATCCTCAATTAATGATACCTTAATATAAAATCAATTTTTAAAAAACATTGGGCACTGTGTAGCTGGTCAAATAAACCATCTATATGAGGTAATGGATACTTATTATGAACTGTCACCTTATTCAACTGTCTGTAATCAATACACAGCCATAGCAATCCATCTTTCTTTTTCACAAATAGGACTAGAGCACCCCAAGGAGAAGTACTAGGGCAAATAAATCCCTTGTCGAACAAGTCTTCTAACTGATTTTTCAATTCTTTAAGTTCGGTCGGTGCCATTCTATAAGGAGGTATAGACACAAGTTGGGTTTCCAAAAGTAAATCAATACCGAACTCAATTTTTTGTTCTGGAGGTAACCCTAGCAACTCCTCAGGAAACACATCAGAAAATTCCCTAACCACTAGAATCTACTCTACATTGGTGTACTTCATATCAACATGTTTGACCACTGCTAAATACCTTTGGCATCCTATTTGTAGTAGCTTATGAGTTGTTAGAGCAGAGATTAAATTACTAGGTACCTTACTATGATCTCCTTGTATTAAGAAGGAAGATTCTTCAGGAATATTAAACTTAATCACCTTAAGGTGACAGTTTAGAATGGCATGGCATGATGACAACCAATATATTCCTAGTATCACATCAAAGTTTACTATATCTAGAATAATTAAATATAAAAGTGTCTCCTTATCTTTTATCAAAACCTACACAATTTATACACATAATTTACATGTAAGAATTCTCCCATTGGAGTAGCAACCATAAAAGAACAATGTAAACTAGTAGGATCTCTACCCAATTTCTTAGCAAGGCAGGGTGATATATAAGAATGAATAAAACCAGGATCAAACAGTACATATTCTCTATGGGAACATACTAATAATGTAGCTATCATCACAGCATTTGAGGCCTGAGCATCTTGTCGTGTCAAGGTAAAGACTCAGGTTTGTTCTTAGTCTCGACTTCCTGATTCTCTACCAGTACCACCACTACTTGCTTGAACTAAAACTTTTATATTTGGTCGTGTTGGTACAGATGTAGGGGACGAAGCTAGTTGTACTGAGGCTTAACTCAAATTTCATAATTGTGGATAATGCATCATCAAATGACCTACTTTTTCAAACTTAAAATATGCACTAGTTTCTCTGTGACACTGTTCAGTATGAGGCCTACTACAAATGGGATATAATGGAATCGATCTTGAATCTTGTTGACTACTGGGTCTTATATCTCTTTGAATGATTCTTTGCTTATTGATATTGACTGATGTTTAATTAGAGCTACTAGATCCTGCTTGAGTTAAACGCTATGAATTTTGAAATCTTGGTCCTTTCACGTTAAGATTATAACTAGTCTGGATATTACTATCTCGATCTTTTTTTCTTCTCTTTAGACCTTCTATGTCTGCTAGCTCTCGTGTTTTCATCATTCTAGCACAATCCACAACTGCTGAATAAGTTGGAAAATGGTTCATTTGACGACTCACCGATTTAAACAATAGACGGATCAACTCTGAAAAAAATCTCTTAATTCTATGTTTTTCATTAGGAACCAGATATGGTGCATATCTAGACAATCGAGTAAAACGAATGTCATATATAAAAACTATCTTGTTTGGTGTCTGTCTTAATTCTTTAAATTCCTTGGGCTATTTGTCCCTTTCACTCATTGTTAGGAAATGATTCATAAATGCTTCCTTAAATTCATCCCATTCCATTGGTGGTAAAGTAACTACTCGTCCTTGTACCAGAGTCCCAAACCAAACTTAGGCCACATTTAATAGTTAAAAATACACTAGTTCAACATATCTTTTAGTGGAACACCCCAAAGATCTAAGAAATTGTTCCACAGCATCAAATGAATATCTGTGGGTCTTCCTGAATATTTGACTCAAAAAAAGTTGGGGGTTTCTCCTTTAAGAATTACAGTAATGTCACCTCAATCCCTATAAACTTGTTGTCTTGTTCAGCTGGTCTTTCTAATTCTTTCGCTTTAGGAGCATTTTATGGTGGCTGACCATCCCTTCTGCCCTGTTCTACTATAAATCCAACCAATGTCTCTAAACACCTATGTATGCCAACAATCATATTTACTGTTCTATCATGTGGCTCCTGAGGGGGTTCTACTCTCTCCTTAAGGACTCTACCAAATATATAAACATGTTCATCATGTCTTGGGGTTCTCATACCCCATGCACGTCCTCTGCCTCTTCCTCTTCCTCTAGGTCGGCCTCTACCACGACCTCTTTGTACTAAAAATGTAGATTATGCAGACTCTTCTAGAGAGGGTAGACAATCTATAGTTTCTCTAGTAACCGTTCTAGTTCTTGGCGAAATCATAGACTATACAGAACCAAACACATTTTAAGATACCATAATATTCTATCAACCTTATACTAGGAACTTTAGCAAACTTAGAATAAAAAGGAAGTTAATATCTTATTGAATCTCTCAATAGCAACTGAAGTATAAATATGTCAAGCTTATATCCATACTAAAGGTCCTACTAAAGAATCCTTTGCTCTGATAGCCACAGGGAAACCTAATGCTCTGATACCAACTTGTAACGCCCCTAATTTAAGGGAACGTGATTGTCACGAGTAGTAGATAACTTTAACGTTATTTTATTGCTTACTTGCTTCAACTATATTATATATCATGATTAATAAAATACGTTTACAAGTTATCCAATATAACAAAATATACAAGCCAAGTCTTTATACACATATTACAGCAAAAGTAAGGATCCTACCTGTGGCATTCAAAGATACTATAGAATACAAGTATAAAATAATTTAAACACTGTGAGCCTTGGAAGCAATGTAGGCTCACCCAGAGAGTATGACACTTAGTTGATCACCTAGCTGTAGGACCAAACTCTGAAAAAAGATGTAAGTATCGTGTAGTGAGTTTGACAACTCATTGAGTAGATAATACCTCATATGCCCTCTTAGGTCAATATATGGATGTAATCATATTTTAAAATTTTTCATGTAGAAAATATAATTTGGAAGTACATCCATATGGGACTTGCATTTCAAATATTCTCAAACAAAGGATATTCATATATCCAAAACAATATATTGTACTGTATGGTCGTTTAACAAATGTTGTTATGCATCAAAATATTTTACATGATAACATTAGGAGGATCCCATATCAGAACCACCATATCAGAGTTCAACCCCTTCCGTACTTTGGTGGTGTAGGATTTGCCTATATTTAACATCCCAGCTAAGGTTTTCTCTACCACCATTCAAGAGGACACGCGAAGGGACTCTAATATGGGCAATTTCCTAAGCACACAGTAAGGGGGGACAAATCACATATCTTATAGTCAGCACCTCACCAAGATATGAGGCATCCCGCTCTCTTTCACATATCATATCCTGTGTGTTGGCCGTCACACGAGGCTAGCACCACGCCTGCTAGCTGAGGTATCAAGGTGCACCTGTGCTAACATTGCTTGTTGTTAACAAACAATGTTTCCAGAAGGATTCCTCCATAAAAATCATATTTTCATATATACCATATTGTTCAAAACAGATATTCTAGTATAATATAGAATTTTCAATCTAAGTACAATTCCTCTGTCAAAAACTTCCCAATCAGGGTAATCACATATACATACCTGTTTCCAGGGAAATCTTATAGCTTTACATATCAATGTCACATGCAATACATATTTCCTTTGCCATATAAGGAGAAATACAATTTAAAATCCCATATTCAATGACTTTAAAAATTTCATTTTCAAAACCATACTTTTCTTGAACTATATACCATATTGTAACAATTCAGATAATTTAATCCATTTCAAAGACATATAAAAGTATAAATAACTGTTAAACATAATCAATTATCTATTTAAAGTTCGAGAAGAGCATAGCGTAAGTCATATAAAGAATTAACTACGTTGGACAGCCCCAAAATATACCTTTTCAATTCAAATTTGATCAAATACACCTCAAAAACGAGTCCGGAGTGTCCAAAAACCTTGGAAATGACTCAAGAATCGCGAAAGCTGGCCTCTGCGAGCTTGGTCAACACTAATCAACTGTTGAGTACTATTCATGGTCAGAAAGTGCCATTCACTGCCGTAAATCACTACTTATACCAACTGAATTTACTGTTCACGATGCACAAAAAGTTGTCAGATAGTCGAAAATTTTTCTATTCTAAGGTTTATCTTGCTCTTAAATCCATCTATAGTGTCAGATTTTCAATTTGAGGTCTCTAAATAAGAATGTTAGAGTTTACCATTTTTAAAAATTTTCTACTTCCCATCTGCGATTGATTTGAAAAATTGTTCAGCCAAAATCATAGTACTCTCCGTCCTGAATCCAATGGTATCCTTAGTTTTGAGATAAAAGGCCAGTAGACACTCCAAATCTAAAGAGAAAAATGGAGGAGAGAAAGTACTATTTATCATTATTCATATACGAAAAGTTTTTTTATTCTTTCTTCTTCACACTTGTGTCTCCCATTCCCCCTTTTTCTTTTTCTTTTTTTACTTATTATTATTTAATAATTAAATATTTAAATTTTATTCTTTGATTATATAAATATAAATATTATTTTTTTCATCCTAAAATATCCCAAAAATGTCTAAAAACTTATATTGTTACAAAAATTTATTTGCAATATCAAATCATGACTTTTCTTGATAAAATTTTAATAAAACAAATCACAATATAAAATATCTTCATGTATATTAAAAGAAAGAAATTTATAAAAATAAAACAAAAATTATTTTAAGCCAAATATAATTATTTTAAGCAAAAAAATTTATTTAATTAAAAGCGTATTTATTTTTAGTAAAATATAATCATTTAAAATATATTTGTTTATAACAAAAAATTATTATTTAAAAATTAGGGGATATAACTCCAAAAACCTAGGAAATGACTTTGGGAGCTTGGTCAACGCCGGTCAACCGATCGTCACTATTCATGGCGGAAATACTGTTCACATTGGCCGAAATCACTATTTATGTCAACAGAGTTACTGTTCAAACCTACCAGAATCACCATTCATGCCAGCAGGATTTACTATTCATGACACCAAAAGTTGTCAAATAGCTGAGAAATTTCTCATCGTATACTTTATCTATCTTCTGAATCCATCTATGATGTCAAATTTTTAATTTGAGATCTCTAAATAGGAGTTTTAGAGTTTACCTTTTTCAAATATTTTTTACTTCCAATCTGCAGCTATTCTTGTAACACCCTCGAATTTTTCTTATGTTACTAATTGGAATTTTTTTTTCTTCAGAGAGGAGAAAGTGTTTTGGATTTCAATGGAGGATTAAATTATTTTACAATTTTACTCAAGTAAAACAAGATTTTAGGATGGTTAAAATGACATTTATGTAATTTCATTGAAATAACATTATTGTAAATTCCTTGAGATGACATTTATGTAAATTCTTTGAGATGACAATTTTGTAAATACTCTAGGATAGCATTTTTTTAAAATAATGGATGATAGCAAAGTTGTAAATATGGGGTGGTAGGTAAGGAAAAATATTGATAATTATGAGGGAGAGGGATTGTCGGTAAGAAAGAAAAAGAAAAGAAAAAGGAAGAGAAGAAAAAGGAGGAAAAGAAAGAGGAAAAAGAAGGAGAAGGAAGAGGAAAGGAAGATCAAGGTAAGTTTCTTGGTCATATCTCTAATTTATCATCTTTTCCTAAGGAATATCCTAATACACAGTATAGATGTAGGATTTTTATATGGTGGGAATCAAGCACGCAAGTTTAAGGATTTGTTTGAGGTAGGCTTAACATCTACTCATGAATTTTGTACAAAATTATATATATACTTTTAGATGTGTTTAGATGTGATTTTGGATAACAAGTGGTATGTATATTTATATGGAATTCTGTTTTGGTTGTTTGGATATATATATGGATGCATGGGATTACATAAAAGAAAAATAAAGGAAAAGTTATACTAAGCTGAATTTCAGAGTAATTTAGGAAGCTTTTATTTTTGGACTTTTGGAAACATTTGGCAAGGATTTTAAAGAAATAGTCAACATATGAATTGTAGATATATGTCTCAGTGATCTATAGGCTTTAAAATTACTTAATTTGGAGTCCATATGAGGGAGATATGGCTGGCTAATTGAGCGGAGGTCACAGTTATTCTACAATCCATAATGGTAAAATAAGTGTTTCTGTGTTTACTTTTTGTGGGAATAATCTGTAAGGAATCTGAAGAAATGATAAAAAAAAAGTTGTAGATAATTGACCTAGAGTTTTATAGGCTTTGAAATCATCTCAGTTGGAGTTTGTATAAGGGAGATATGGTTGAATAAGTAAGGAAATGTCACAAAACACGGTTAGGTCGTGTTCTGGGTTGCATCAGCATGGGTAGGCTATGTTCGGGGCTATTTTTGATTATGTTTAAAGTATTTTTAGAGCATGGCCATGTCTTGAAATATGTCCAGACCTTGTTGGTTGCTGGATTATCATATTTATCACTTAATTCTACGATTTTTGTATCACAAATTACCCTTTTCTTTATTCGATTCAAAATGAATCATATTAGATATTGGTATGTGATGAATGATTATTAATCATTCTGTATAAAAACTGATGTATGTCATATTATGAATTTGATTGAATGACAAGTGTAAACTGTAACATCCCGTAATTTTTAGATATTTTCCTTAGAAATTCTTCACCTTACATATATGCATAGAAATGTTCTAATATTAATGGAATAGGTAAAGAAAGAAAACCTAAGAGGAAATATTAGAAATAAACATGTTAAAGAAAGGTGAAATTCTTAGGTAAAGAAAGATAAATTTTTGCGAAGTAAGTAAAGGTCTTAAAATTTCAAGAAGATCGGATTAGGGTAATTTTTCTTAATTTAAGAGCAAAAGTTACTAAGTTTAGTATCTCCACCCGTAATTGGGCTTTAACCTATAGACACTTCATATAGAGTTTTTCTACTTCACATGAATTTTTAGCAAGCCAATAGGATAGCCCAAGGAAGAAATAAAACATAGACTTGGACTAGGATATAGAAATTGGACCGGTAACCCAAAAATCATGAAAATGTGACCAAGCCCATTATGAAAGGAAGAATTTTAACCAAAGTAAGGAAAATGGACAATAATGAGCCCAAACCCAAGAGGAAAAAAAAATTAAAGTGATGAAATATTGGTGTAATCAAGATTAAGTGACATGGCATTAAGACAAAAATTTGGCAAGTGGTGTGATTCTACATTCATCATTTTGGCAAGTGGCATAATAATACAAGGCTTTAGGACAAAAACATCTATATCCTACATTCATAACTTTAGCAAGTGGGTAATAATACATAGCATTATGACAAAACATCATTATCCTACACAAATAATTTTAGTTAAGTAAGGAAAATTCAAGGGTTAGAAATTTGCCACTTAAAAAGGCAAATCTATCATACTTGATTAAGACAAAAGAAAAAGGAAATGAATCCCTAAATCAAAGGGATCTTGCCCCATATATTAAGAACATATCATCATAATTTTCAAAATACAAATCTCCTTTTTCTATGCATATCTTGACTAAGGAAGAGGAAGACAAGAACATAAGTTGTTTGTTTTCCAAAAATTCAACAAAGTGTATCCTAATTGTGATAAGGTAGACCCATGATCATGAAAAGTGAATTATTTGGTGGTCTATATAAGAAAACCCAACCTTACAACATTAGAATTTCATCCAAGTGAGGGAGAGCAAAAATAGAAGCAAGGTAGTGTGAGGAAAGGAAAGGAAGAAAGGAAGAAAGAGGAAGGAGAAGTCTAAGGGACTAAGTGCTCCAGGTAAGTTTAACAATATTTCTTTTTGAAGAAAACCTTTGAAACTCATAATATTTATATGAGATTTTGATTTTATAACTTTGATGATTGGTTATGGATGTTGCTATATCATGTTACATATTGATCTTGCATGTGATGTATGTTTGAATACTTAGGTTGGTGTAGATAGTTCTGCATGGGTATGGCTATGGTTGACAGAATTTTAAGTTTCGGTATTTTAATTTTCGGGAACAATCTATAAGGAATTAAAATAAATGGTTAACATAAGAATTAAAGATATATGTGTCACGGATTTTCACCCACTGGAATCATTCCATTTGGAGTCCATATGAGGTAGCTATGGTCTGATTAGTAGTCAAAGGTCAGAAAATGAATCATCAGGGAAGAATATATTAGGATAGCTTCGGTAATTTAATTTCTGGGAATTATTGGTAGGGAAGTAAAATAAATGGTTAACATAAGAATTAAATATATGTGTGTCATGGATTTGTACCCACTAGAATCATTCAATTTGGAGTCCACATGTGGTAGATATGGTCCGATTAGTAAGCCAAGGTCAGAAAATGTTTATTCAGGGAAGAGTATGTTATTAATGCTTTAGTTTTTGAATTTCTGGAAATATTCTGGAGGGAATTAAAATAGCACACCAACATAACAATTATAGATATATGGCTCATGGATTTTTACCAACTGGAATAACTCAATTTGGAGTTCCAATTTGGGAGATATGGTCTAATTAGTCAGTAAAGGTCAGAACCTATCCGAGAGGAACTATCCTGTACGTTGAGGGAGTAATATCACCTTTGTTTCTTAATTTTTCGCTACAATGTTCAACATAATAGTTTTAGATAATTGTTTTATCTTGAAATGGACACCAAGATCACCCACATCAGAGTTAAATTGAGGGAGTTATGCTCTGATTAGTAAGAGAATGTTAGATAGGATGAAAACCTGCATCAAGAAAATAAAGAAATAAAATTAGTATTTAAAAAAGAAGATGAATCTTAATAAATGACTAGTATAGCCATAGCCATTGCCATTGTATGAACTTCTTACCATCTTAAGTGTGAAATTTTGACATGGAAATATTTTATAAAGTGATATTTGAAATGGTTATGTTCATGGCATGATTACCAATGATTTATGGTAGTAGTTATATTTTGATGAACATACTTGTTATTGAAAACATATTTTTGGCTATCACTGTGAAAAGAAAATAAATGAGCACGGTCACATGGCAATCTGTGTGGTGCACCAGTAGGGGACGCCCTACCAATGGTTATGATCATGATAATGAGAAAAGAAAGAGAAAGTGGGCCATGTCGGACGAAGCGAGAAAAGCCCGTACCGGAGAGTAGAGGATACTCACCCTGACTGGGGTAGCTTGAGATGAGAATAAGTTGATGGCCATCATATGATATTTTGAAAATAGTTAATCATGTCATACATATCATTACATTATGATTCTTATGTGCATAGATATAATGCATTCATGTGACCAAAGATATTTTCTGTAGTTTATACAGCTGAACATGACGTGATGAGCTTTACTGATGATAATTTATTGTTGAACTTACTGGGATTTAATTCTCACTATATTTCCATATCATGTTCAAAAAATTATTTATGCAGCTTTTGTTTCTAAGGCTCTGGCTTTTAGTGCACATTGGATCGAGTTACTTTATGTTGGGAAGATTTCAGAATCAAATAAGATGTTTGTGGTCGAGTTGGCTCAGATCCCGGTGAAGGTGCAACCACCCGCACCTGTATCTCCGGAATTGGTCAACCAAAATAAACAAGATGTAAATATCTATGTGTTTGATATGTTATACGTATGTTTTGATTAATGACATGTATGTGAACTCAATATTGTAAAAAAAAAAGTTGTTACATAAACCTCATGGCAAGTTGCTTGATAATTATACATTGCATTTGATGTATATGTATTTATATATATACATTTATATGTATGGATGAATATCAACGAGTTGTATGGTTTGAGACGATACAAAATAGGGGATGCCCTATTAGCCTGAGTGAGCCAAGGGAGGGCCACTTCAACTGGGTGTTAGTGATCATGTGTGGAGGAAGATAAGTGATAAACTCACATTCCCTGATCACTTATTGTGACTGTAGTCACTCGGTCACTATGCGTATAGCAAATGAGTGAATTGAGTATATGGAGAGCTGTGATATGTTTGAGCATTAAAAAAAGACAGTGGATTTTCAGTGCATTTATAGTATGTTAATTATGCATCAACCGAAGTAATAATTTTATCTCCAAGTCTTAATATTTTCTGTAGCTTGTATAGTTGAACATAACTCTTGTTTTCTCATCTATTTTATTTATGTTAATTCTACTGGAAACCTTTGTTCTCAATATTATTATGGTGTTATGTTTAGATAAAAAGAAATGAGATGCAATAGAGAATGGTATTACTGATGGAGATCTTGATGTCAGCACCACTTCCTCACCCTTTGTGTTTCAAGGGTGGAGTGTTGTATAGGGACTCTTATTTATGTATTGAATTGTTGTATTTTACAATTATTACTTGTGTGAGGTTTGTAATATATATATATATATATATATATATATATATATATATTAATAATAAATAAAAATAAAAATAAAAGTAAACCAGATCTTACAAAGTTAGTATAAGGGGAGGTCGATCTTATGTGACCATGGGGTAGGTGGTCACCTAGATTGACTTAGAGGAGTCTTGAATAGTTATGTGAAAACGTTGTGTAAGGTAGCGGATAAATTTAGTAGGAAAGTAATAGTATTTCCTATCTATAGTCTTGTGTGGTGTGATAACTACTGTAAAGTTTTGACCTGCTGTTGAGCTTGATCACCTCAATAGTAACTAATATTTTGCTTTACTAATACAGTTAGTTATGGCAACACTAAGAAGGAATATGCTAGGTAGCGCATATGCTACCTTAAATAATATAGCTGCAACTATTCAAGCTCAGACAACTGCTATAAATCAGATTTTGTAGCATCTTTAGAATATTAATAATAATGACGGGGCTAGGAGAAATGAAGGAAACCAAGATGGAAACAGAACTGGAAATAGTAATGGATGGTCTAAATTTATGGAAACGGAGCCTCCATCTTTTGTGGGTACATATGACCCCATTGTTGTTGAGAGATGGCTGACAGAACGCGAGAAAATTTTTGGAGTTCTAAATTGCTTTGATGAGCAGAAGGTCAATTTTGTGACATATATGCTGAAGGAAGAAGATGAATACTAGTGGAGAGGAGCCAGAGAGTTACTAGTACATCAAGACAGAGAAATTACATGGCAATTGTTCCGAGAGACTTTTCTGAACAAGTATTTTTCCAACAATGTGAGAGTTGAGAAAGAAATTGAGTTTCTTCAACTTAGATAGGGAAATGGAACCATTGACCACTATGTTACCAAGTTTGAAGAATTGTCTAAGTTCTCAAGTACTTTGAGGAATAATCTAGATGAAGCTTGAAAGGCAGTGAAGTTTAAATCAAGATTGAACCCCAAGCTTAGGAATAGTGTGGTGGCATTAGAAATTCGAGAATATGCTTCATTGGTAAATAAATGTCGGATGCTGGAGACAAGTCTAAAAGCAATAGAGGAAGAAAGGGAGAGGTAGACTCAGATGAGGAAGAGAGAGTTCTCGGTTATGGATAGAAATACCAGAGGGAAGAATATCATGAGAGGTAAACAACCAGCAATTGTGGAACTTAGACCTTTTTTGAAAAATTTGACAACGGGTCAGTGTGGGAAATGTGGAAAATTTGATGGGAATAAATCATGTTATTTTGGCCGAATTACTTGCTTCCGATATGGACAGAAGGGGCACGTGGCATGACATTGTCAACTGGGAAATGAGAAATGTATTGCATGAACTTAAGAAATGACAGAAAGATTTTTTACTTTGAGCAGTTCTGAAGCAAAGTTAGCTCATAATTTGATGCAATGTACGTGTTATATCAACAATCTACCTTTGATTGTATTGTTTGATTATGGTGCGAGCCATTCTTTAATAGTAATAAAATGTGTTGGAAAGTTACAACACCATATTATGGAGTTACCATACGAGTTAGCGGTGGTGACACTTACAAGAGGAAAAATAATTACCTCATCAGTGTGTTTGAATTGTCCCATTGTATTGAATGATAGATCCTTTGTAGTATTCTGATCTATCTACCTCTGGATGGTATAAATGTCATCTTAGGTATGAATTGGTTAAGTCAGAACCGAGTCCTACTGGATTATTGCAGTAAGACTTTTGAGTTTCTCTCAGACCCACCAGAAGACCAAAAGTATAGCATTATTAGTGCTAACTGACTCTATAAGGAGGTAAGGAATGGGGACCTAAGATTTTTTTACTATATACTATCAACCGAAGTATGAAATAGGAACTGCTTGAGATTCTGATAGTCTGTGAATTTCCAAAGGATTTTTCCTCTGAGATTTCTGAACCTCCATTGAAGAGAAAAGTGGAATTTTGCATCAATCTAGCACCAGAGGCGATGCCTATTTCTATCACTCCTTATAAAATGTCTCTTATAGAACTGCAAGAGCTTAAGAAGCAAATCAAGGAGTTGTTAGAAAAGAACTTTATTAGACCTAGCGTATCACCTGGAGGACCGCTTGTATTGTTTGTGTAACATCCTTAATTTCGTTTCATGTATTAATAAAAGTACATAAATATTTAATTAAGGAAATAAAATTTATTAGACAATATTTTAGATATCTAAGGAAATATAATCCTTAGAAATTCTTCACCTTATGTATATGCATAGAAAATGTTTCTAACATTAAGAGAACAAATAAAAAGGGAAAACCTAATAGGAAAAAAATTAGAAATAACATACTAAAGAGATGTAAAATTCTTGGATAAGGAAGATAAATTTTTAGAAACAAGTAAAGGTCTTAAAATTTCAAGAACATTGGATTAGGGTAATTTTTTCTAATTCAAGAACTAGAGTTACTAAGTTTAACATCTTTACCCATACATTGGGCTTTTACCTATGGACAATTCATATAGAGTTTTTCCACTTCACATAAGTTTCTAGCAAGCCCATTGGATAACGTAAGCAAGAAATAAAACATAGACTTGGACTAGGATATAGTAATTGGATCGATAGCCCAAAAATTATGAAAATGTGACCAAGCCCTCCAAAAAAGGTAGAATTTTATCCAAAGCAAAGAAAATGGGTAGGAATAAGCCCATAATGGGTAGGAATAAGCCCAAATCCAAGAGGAAAAATAAAATAAAATAAATTAGGTGATGATATAATAATGTAATAATAATAAAGATTAGGTTACATGGCATTAAGATAAAAATTTAGCATGTGGTGTGATTTTACATTCATAATTTTGGCAAGTGGCATGATAATACAAGGCTTTAGGACAAAAACATCTATATCCTACACTCATAATTTTAGCAAGTGGTATGATAATACATGGCATTAGGACAAAACATTCCTATCCCACACAAATAATATCAACCAAATAATGGAGATTCAAGGGCTAGAAATTTTCCACCTAAAATGGCAAACCTATCATACTTGTTTAAGACAAAAGAAAATGGAAATGAATCCCTAAATCAAAGGGACCTTGTCCCTTATCTTAAGAACATATCATCATAATTTTCAAAATATAAATCTCCTTTTCCTATGTATATCTTGACTAAGAAAGTGGAAGACAAGAACATAAGTTGTTTGTTTTCCAAAAATTCAACAAAGTGTATTCTAATTGTGATAAGGTAGGCCCATGATCATGAAAGGTGTATTGTTTGATGGTCTATTTAAGAAAAATCCACCCCTACAACATTTTAATTTCATCCAAGTGAGGAAGAGAGAGAAATAGAAGCAGGGTAGAGTGAGGAAAGGAGAGAAAGAGAGGTGAAGAAAGGAAGGAAGAAGAAGGAGAAGTTTAGAAGGCTAAGTACTCAAGGTAAGTTACCTTAATCTCCACTTGAATCCATTTTTCTTCTTCATCTATGAGGTTCAAAAACTCACCCTCCTTCTCTTACCTAAGCTGCTAGAAAAGCTAAGGGAAGGGAGGAATCTTGCTACTTCTTTCAAGAGGAAATAAGAAAACCAATTCACTAAGTGAGCTAGGGAGATTCTTAGGTAGGTTTAACAATATTTGTTTTTGAAGAAAAGTTTTGAAATTTGTAACATTTATATGAGATTTTGATCTTAAGAACTTTGATGATTGGTCATGGATGTTGCTTTATCATGTTACATATTATTCTTGCATGTGATGTATGTTTGAATACTTAGGCTGGTGTAGATAGTTATGCATAGTTATGGCTATGGGTGGCAAAAATTTTAGTTTCTGTTTTTGAATTTCTGGGACCATTCTGTAGGGAATTAAAATAACTTGTTAACATAAAAATTATATATATATGTCTCATGGATTGTTAGCAACTAGAATCACTCAATGTGGTGTCCATATGAGGTAGATATGGTCTGCTTAGTAAGTAGTGTTCAGAAAATGGTTAATCAGGGAAGAGTCTCTTAGAGTAGCTTCTATTTTTGAATTTATAGGACCATTCTATAAGGAATTAAAATAACTTGTTAACATACCAATTATAGATATAGTTCTCACAGATTTTTATCAACTGGAATTACCCAATTTGGAGTGCATATGAGGTAGATATGGTCCTATTACTAAGTAGTGTTCAGAAAATGGTTAATCAGGGAAGAATCTGTTAGAAAAGATTCTATTTTTGAATTTTTGGGACTATTCTGTAAGGAATTAAAATAACTTGTTAACATAACAATTATAGATATATGTCTCACGGATTTTTTTACAACTGAAATCACTCAATTTAGAGTGTATATGAGGTAGATATGGTCCGATTAGTAAGCAAAGGTCAGAAAATGGTTAATCAGGGAAGAATATGATAGGATAGCTTTTGTGTTTTAATTTCTGGGAACATTCTGAAGGGAATTAATATAAATGGTTAACAAAAAAATTATTTATATATGTGTCATGGGTTTTTAGCCACTGGAATAACTTAATCTGGAATTCATATGAGGGAGATATGGACAGATTAGTAGGTAAAGGTCAGAACCTTTCCGAGAGAAAATAACCTGTACTTTGAGGGAGTAATATCACCTTGCTTTCTTAATATTTCGATAAACTGTTCAACATAATAGTTTTAGAGAATTGTTTTAACTTGAAATTGACACCAAGATCACCTACATCGGAGTTCAATTGAGAGAGTTATGCTCTGATTAGCAAGAGAAGGTTAGATATGATGAAAACCTGCATCAAGAAAATAAAGAAATAAAATTAATATTTAAAAAACAAGACGAATCTTATAAATGACTAGTATATGTCATAGCCATTGCCATTGTATGAACTTCTTACCATCTTAAGTGTGAAATTTTGACATGGAAATATTTTATAAAGTGATATTTGAAATGGTTATGTTCATGGCAAGATTACCAATGATTTTTGGTAATAGTTATATTTTGATGAACATACTTGTTAATTGAAAGCATATTTTTGGCTATCATTGTGAAAAGAAAATAAATGAGCACGGTCACATGGCAATTCGTGTGGTGCACCAGTAAGGGACACCCTACCAACGGTTATGATCATGTTAATAAGAAAAGAAAGAGAAAGTAAGGCATGTCGGACGGAGCGAGAAAAGCCCGTACCGGAGAGTAGAAAATACTCACCTTGACCGGGGTATCTTGATATGAGAATAAATTGATAGTTATCATATGATATCCTAAAAAAAATAGTATTTATGCCATACATGTCATAATTGTACAATTTTCATGTGCATGGATAAAGTGCATTCATTTGACCTAAAGATATTTTCTATAGTTTATACAGATGGACATGACATGATGAACTATATTGATGGTAAATTATGATTTATTGTTAAACCTACTGAGATTTAATTCTCACTATATTTCCATATCTTGTTTAGAAGAATAATTATGCAGATTTTCTCAATGACACTTATTATTTCCGTACGTTGGATCGAGGTGCCCTACCTTGGGCAACTACCAGTTATATCAGATGTATCTGTAGTAGATGTGACTGAGATTTCGGTGGAGGTGCCACCCGCACCATTGTCCCCGGAAGTAGTCGACATAGATGATGAGAGCTAATATGTATCTTTGTACAAATGTTAGTAAAATAATGGTGTGGAGTTTGTAAAATAATGGTGTGTATGGAAACTCAGTATTGTATCACTATTAATAACAATTATGCTTGGTTAAAGTGATTATTATTACGAGTTAAGTGGTTAGAATTAAAGTAGTAATAACTTCATAAAATTTTACAAATATAAAAAAAATTGTTACATTTACATAATTGGAGTTGTTACAGTTTGTAAAGAAGAAAGATGGCAGTTTGAGATTGTGCATTGATTACAGACAATTAAATAAGGTGACCTTTAAGAATAAGTATCTATTGCCTAGAATAGACGATCTATTAGATCAATTAAAGGGTGATACTATTTTCTCTAAGATAGACTTGAGGTCAGGATATCATCATATCGGAGTTAAAGAAGAAAATATTCCAAAAATAGCTTTCGGAACACTGTATGGGCACTACAAATTTTTAGTAATTGCTTTTGGAGTCACGACTGCAACTACAATCTTTATGGAATATATGAATCGTATTTTTAGACCCTATTTGGATCAATTCATAGTAGTATTCATAGATGATATTTTGATCTACTCTAAGAGTGAAGAAAAACACAACTAGCATCTTCGATTAGTACTTCAGGTCTTGAAGGAAAAGATATTTTTTGCTAAGTTAGAAAAATGTGAATTTTGGCTAGAAGAGGTGAAGTTATTGGGTCACGTAATTTCTAAAGATGCTGTGTTGGTGGATCCTAGTAAAACCGAAGCAATGCTAAAATGGGAGAGGCCAAAAACTGTGACTGAAATTATAAGTTTCCTAGGTTTAGCAGGATATTATACAAGTTTTATACAGGGATTTTCTAAAATAGCTTTGGCTTTGACTCGATTGACCAGAAAGGGAAGTCCTTTTAATTGGACTAAAGAATGCGAGAATAGTTTCTAAGAACTTAAAATCAAATTGACTTCTCCACCTGTTCTAGTTGTTCCTAATCCTTTTGGATGCTTTATAGTCTATACAGATGCTTCCAAGAAAGGTTTAGGCAGTGTTTTGATGCAAAAAAGTAGTGTAGTTTCTTATGCATTTAGACAATTGAGACCGCATAAGGAGAACAATCCTACTCATGATTTAGTTGGTTGCGATAGTTTTTGCCCTAAAGATGTGGAGACACTACTTGTATGGAGTTGTATTTGAAATATATAGTGACTATAAGAGATTAAAGTATCTTTTTGACAAAAAATAATTGAATATGAGACAAAGAAAGTGGATGGAATTCATTAATGATTACAAATTTGAATTAACGTATCATCCAGAGATGACAAATGTAGTAGCTAATGCATTAAGCCAGAAGTTGTTACATGTAAGTCAAATACTGATAAAAGAAATCGAGTTAATTAAGGAATTTAGAAATTTGAAATTATCAGTTATGACTATCCCTAGAAGTCTGATTGTTAGTGAATTAAGAATTGAAAGTGACTTGAAAACTCAGATTAAGGAAGTATAAACACATGATCAACTTTTACAAGATCGAAGAGATAAGGATGAGTTTGCAATGTTAGAGGATAGAATTATTATGTAAGGTGGCAATGTAACTGTAACATCCCGTAATTTTTAGATATTTTCCTTAGAAATTCTTCACCTTACATATATGCATAGAAATTGTCTAATATTAATGGAATAGGTAAAGAAAGAAAACCTAAGAGGAAATATTAAAAATAAACATGCTAAAGAAAGGTGAAATTCTTAGTTAAAGAAAGATAAATTTTTGTGAAGTAAGTAAAGGTCTTAAAATTTCAAGAAGATCGGATTCGGGTAATTTTTCTTAATTTAAGAGCAAAAGTTACTAAGTTTAGTATCTCTACCCATAAATTGGGCTTTTACCTATTGACACATCATGTAGAGTTTTTCCACTTCAAATAAGTTTCTAGCAAGCCCATTGGATAACCTAAGCAAGAAATAAAACATAGACTTGGACTAGGATATAGTAATTGGACCAATAGCCCAAAAATTATGAAAATGTGACCAAGCCCTCCAAGAAAGGTAGAATTTTATCCAAAGCAAAGAAAATGGGTAGGAATAAGCCCATAATGGGTAGGAATAAGCCCAAATCCAAGAGGAAAAATAAAATAAAATAAGTTAGGTGATGATATAATAATGTAATAATAATAAAGATTAGGTTACATGGCATTAAGACAAAAATTTAGCAAGTGGTGTGATTCTACATTCATCGTTTTGGCAAGTGGCATAATAATACAAGGCTTTAGGACAAAAAAATCTATATCCTACACTCATAATTTTAGCAAGTGGTATGATAATACATGGTATTAGGACAAAACATTCCTATCCCACACAAATAATATCAACCAAATAATGGAGATTCAAGGGCTAGAAATTTGCCACTTAAAAAGGCAACCTATCATAATTGATTAAGACAAAAGAAAAGGTAAATGAATCCCTAAATCAAAGGGGCCTTGTCCCATATCTTAAGAACATATTATCATAATTTTCAAAATACAAATCTCCTTTTCCTATGCATATCTTGACCAAGGAAGAGGAAGACAAGAACATAAGTTGTTTGTTTTCCAAAAATTCAACAAAATGTATCCTAATTGTGATAAGGTAGACCCATGATCATGAAATGTGAATTATTTGGTGGCCTATATAAGGAAACCCACCCTTACAACATTAGAATTTCGTCCAAGTGAGGGAGAGGGAAAAATAGAAGCAAGGTAGAGTGAGAAAAGGAGAGGAAGAAAGAAAGAAAGAGGAAGGAGAAGTCTAGGAGACTAAGTGCTCTAGGTAAGTTTAACAATATTTCTTTTTGAAGAAAACTTTTAAAACTTATAATATTTATATGAGATTTTGATCTTAGAACTTTGATGATTGGTCATGGATGTTGCTATATCATGTTACATATTGATCTTGCATGTGATGTATGTTTGAATACTTAGGTTGGTGTAGATAGTTCTGTATGGGTATGGCTATGGTTGGCAGAATTTTAAGTTTCGGTATTTTAATTTCTGGGAACAATCTATAAGGAATTAAAATAAATGATTAACATAAGAATTAAGGATATATGTGTCACAGATTTTTACCCACTGGAATCATTCAATTTGGAGTCCATATGAGGTAGCTATGGTCTGATTCGTAGTCAAAGGTCAGAAAATGGGTCATCAGGGAAGAATATGTTAGGATGGCTTCGGTATTTTAATTTTTGGGAATTATATGTAGGGAATAAAAATACATGGTTAACATAAGAATTACAGATATGTGTGGCATGGATTTTTAACCACTGGAATCATTCAATTTGGAGTCCATATGACGAATATATGAGCCGATTAGTAGTCAAAGGTCAGAAAATGGGTCATCAGGGAAGAATATGTTAGGATAGCTTCGTTATTTTAATTTCTGGGAATTATCTGTATGGAATTAAAATAAATGGTTAACATAAGAATTTAAGATATATATGTCACGGATTTGTAGCAACTGGAATCATGCAATTTAGAGTCCATATGAGGTATATATGGTCTGATTAGTATGCAAAGGTCAGAAAATGGTTCATCAGGGAAGAATATGTTAGGATAGCTTCGGTATTTTAATTTCTGGGAACACTCTTTAAGGAATTACAATAAATGGTTAACATATGAATTATAGATATATGTGTTACGGATTTTTACCCATTGGAATCACGTAATTTGGAATTCATATGAGGGAGATATGGACAGATTAGTTGCTAAAGGTCAGAACCTATCCGAGAGGAACTATCCTGTACTTTGAGGGAGTAATATCACCTTGATTTCTTAATATTTCGTTAAACTGTTCAACATAATAGTTTTAGATAATTGTTTTATCTTGAAATGGACAATAAGATCACCTACATTGGAGTTCAATTGAGGGAGTTATGCTCTGATTAGTAAGAGAATGTTAGATGTGATGAAAACCTGCATCAAGAAAATAAAGGAATAAAATTAATATTTAAGAAACAAGATGAATCTTATAAATGAAAATAATAAATAACTAGTATAGCCATAGCCATTGCCATTGTATGAACTTCTTACCATCTTAAGTGTGAAATTCTGACATGGAAATATATTTATAAAGTGATATTTGAAATGGTTATGTTCATGGCATGATTACCAATGATTTATGGTAATAGTTATATTTTGATGAACATACTTGTTATTGAAAACATATTTTTGGCTATCATTGTGAAAAGAAAAGAAATGAGCATGGTCACATGGAAATCCGTGTAGTGCACCAGTAGGTGACGCCCTACCAACGGTTATGATCATGATAATGAGAAAAGAAAGAGAAAGTGGGCCATGTCGGACGGAGCGAGAAAAGCCCGTACCGGAGAGTAGAGGATACTCACCCTGACCGGGGTAGCTTGAAATGAGAATAAGTTGATGGCCATCATATGATATTTTGAAAATAGTAAATCCTGTCATACATATCATTACAATATGATTCTTATGTGCATAGATATAATGCATTCATGTGACCAAAGATATTTTCTGTAGTTTATACAGCTGAACATGACGTGATGAGCTTTATTGATGATGATTTATTATTGAACTTACTGGGATTTAATTCTCACTATATTTCCATATCATATTCAGAAAATTAGTTATGCAGATTTTCTATAGCTCTGGCTTTTAGTACACGTTGGATCGAGTTATTCTATGATGGACAGATCCTAAATAAAATGTTTGTGAGCGAGTTGGCACATATCCCGGTAATGGTGCAACCACCCGCACTTGTATCTCCGGAATTGGTCAACCAAAATAAACAAGATGTAAATATCTATGTCTTTTATGTTGCATGTACGTTTTGATTAATGACGTGTATGTGAACTCAATATTGTATAATAATAAAAAAAAGGATGTTACAGTAACAACTTCATTTTTTTACATACACACACACACACACACATACACACACACACACACACACACACACACACACACACACACACACACACACACACACACACACACACACACACACACACACACACACACATATATATATATATATATATATTGAAAATCCCATTAAGTCATTACCTCTTTACTTCTAACTATTTAACTCATAATAACATTCAATTAATTTAACCAAGCATAATGAAGGTTTACACATAATTAATTAACAACATCCGTACACAAATCAAACACATATATGTCTACATCTTATTCATCTATATTGACCAATTCCAAGTGTAACATCCTAAACCTCTAATAAAGTTAGATAAATTTAAGGATGAGTAGAAAATACATATGACAAGTAATCAAGATGCTTAGTTATATGACTATAAGGCAAGTATAAAATAGGTGACATACTGAATGTTGAATCATATAACTAAAGTTCTTAGGATTATAATGGATGGAGAGATGACACAAGTACATTTTTTAGACATTAATAATCTAGGATTAGTAATAAATTAAGACATATAGGAACAAGAATTAAAATGTGTAGTTGTTTGACAATAAAGACTTTATAAAATATGTGGTACCATTTTATGGTTAGAAGTAATATAAATAAAATATTTTTAGAGCATAAATGAAAGGAATATGATACAAATATATTCCTTAGGATGCTACTAATTTAGGATTAGCAACATAATAAGGAAGGAAGAAGCATTATGTGATGCAATATATATATATATATATATATATATATATATATATATATATATATATATATATATATATATATGTAATTCCTCTCACCTCTACCATGCATATTATATTATACATTTACACATGCAAAGGAGAAGCTTTACGTATATATACCCTTGCCTCATTTGCACCATGCATAACATAATACGTATATTTACCCATGCATGCACGTGAGGATGAGAAGCAATACACCAACAGCTTTGGTGGGTTAAAAACACACATGCAGTGTAGGAAATACAAGCTAAAAACACCACCCATCCTTGCTCCACATCCAGCAGAAACACTTTCCACAAAGCCAACAAAAACACACCCACATGGCAGCTGAAAACACGCCATGCTTGCTTCACCAAAACTAGCAGAAAACATGCCCCATCTGCAGCAGAATCACACCTTCACATGGCAATAGGATTCACGATATTCTTGATCCACATCAAGTAGAAAAAGATGTCCCACATGGCAGCATCTTCACACCCACCTTTACTCCACAAAGACAAGCAGAAACACATGCCCATCTGCAGCAAATTCACGCCAAAAAATAGAGCACTCACGCAGGCAGGTTTTTTGGCAGCATAAGTCCCTTTTTTGTGTCATGCAACCACCCACCCATTGAGTATATTATACTATAGTTATACATGCATAAACCCACGTGGAGAGGAAGCAGAAAACCAACTCCCCTGCCCTGCAGAATCCAAGGAATTCCTGCAACTTTTAGCGCCCAGCAACATGCATCTCTGGTGCAGCAGAAAAAAAGAAGAAGAACAACCAGGCTTGCCTCATGCCAGCAAGAGAAATGAGAGAGGGAAGTAGTCAAACAACTGAAGAGACAAGAGGAAGGAAGAGGGAGAGAGTAGCTAGGAAGAAGAAGACGGTTGAGAGACGAGGAAGAGAGTGAAATAACCAGAAAATGTGGACAGTTTTCTTTCCTCACCATAAGGCAGTGAGAGTGAGAGTGAGTGCTGAGGTTTGAAGCCTTGCTCACCCCATATTTAGTGCAAGAAACATGGCTGAGTTGCAAAGGAAACCAAGAGTAGAAGTGACATGCTATAAAATAAGCATGTTTTTGACATGTTTTAAGTTGCTTTTTATTTAATTTTAGTGGAAAATAGATATGAATTGAGTGAGTGTTGTGTTTTGTGTTTTAGGAATAATAAAGAAGAAAAGAAGAGACAAATAGAGAGAAAATCATGAAAAATGCTAATTTCTGACCTTTCATCACTAATGGAGGCATATCTCGATCATTTGAGCTCCGATCGAGGTGATTCTAGTGGCTATGGAAAGAAGAAACATAGAGCTACAACTTTTGTGTTTGGCACTTCAGCAAAATCCAGAAGATTCTAGGCGCCGTGGTGCTCACAAAATAGCGTCGCGACGCCATGTTAAGCAAAATCCAGAAGATTCTGGGCACTGCGGTGCCTGAGCACCTTTGATGCAAACCGCCGTGGTGCTCAACCCAGCGCACCGCGACACCCCGTGGCAGGATGTTCGTAGCGTCGCGGCGCCTGCCCGCCGTACAAGACTTGCTGATTTCGCGATTTTAGGTCGTTTTCGCCCAAATTGAAGTGGGATGGACGGGAATTTGACCTAAATACGTTCTGACTTCGATTAGGAGGGGGAAAGTCTATAAAAAGGGAGGAAAGCAACCAGAGAAATCATCCAATTCTTCATCAAATTCTTCATCTATATTCTTCAATTCTTCTTTAGAGTTTCTTATGGCCTTGCGTGGCTAGTTCTTTTTAGTTGGTTGAGGTAAGTTGAAACCTCAAGGGATTTTTATACATTGTGAGATGTGGATTTGATGTTATTATTTCAATTTGATTTGAATATTGATTGTTCATATTTTCTTATTCTTAATGATTATTTATATGATTGCTAGGAGGCCTACTAGTATTTTGTCTGTTTTAATCTACCGTTGAATTGTGTTTTAAACAAGGTCTTCAATTCTGCGATTCGTGAGGCAAATAGGTTTGAGGGTTTTGGATTATAAATCATTGAACCTATGATGAATGATTAACTAAATTAGATATAGCCGATGTGTTTATATTTGTTTAGTTCTGTCAGTTTCTCTAGTTCTTCATGCGGTTAACAAGTTATATTTTACCGATATGCTAAAAGATCACTTGTTAATTAGGGTTTTATTAGTGCAATTGTCATTAATTTACTAGGCTTAAGGAGAAACAGGGTTAAACCCCCAATGATAGATATTCATTTACAGATTGATTATGTTGTTGATGATCAATGTAATCCCTTGACGGTGGAAACCAACCGAAACCAACATCTTTATCATTAATCACTTTCTCTTATTTATTTTCATTATTGTTTACTTTACTTAATTTGCAATTATCAATTCCCCTCTTTTAATCACATAAGGTAATTCCAGTTTCTATAGGATCGACCCTTACTCCCACTACTATAGGTTAGTTTTGAGGTAAGGTGTTAATTTGGGTGTACCTGCGACAGTACGCACCAAATTTTGGCGCCGTTGCCGGGGACTGCATCATTACTTTTTGTGATTTTTTTATTTATGCTTATAACTCGTTCTTCTAATTCTCGAGATTTACAGTTCAATCCAGATATTGGAAAATCTGTATACAGGCACAGAAGAGGAATTCAAGAAGACGTTGATCAGGATAAGGAGGAAGTTATCATGGTTAGACACCCCACTCTGAAGGAGCTTGCAGCTCCTGATTTGCATCAGCAACCTTTATGCATTACTTTTCCTAATCTTGATGATAATGTTAATTTTGAGTTGAAATCTGGATTAATTCATCTCTTACCAAGTTTTTATGGTCTTGCAGGTGAAGAGCCGCATAAACATCTGAAGGAGTTCTATGTAGTATGTACTAGTATGAAGCCCCTGGAGTAACTGAGGAACAAGTAAAACTCAGAGCTTTTCCTTTTTCCTTAAAAGATTCAGCCAAAAATTGGTTGTATTATTTGCCCTCTGGTACTATCACTACCTGGAATGAGATGAAGAGAATTTTTTAGAACGTTATTTTCCAGCATTTAGTGCCGCTACTATTAGGAAAGAAATATGTGGCATTAGGCAATTGCATAGTGAAACGCTTTATGAATATTGGGAGAGGTTTAAGAAACTTTGTGCAAGCTGCCCATATCATCAGATTAGTGAGCAGCTACTAATCCAATATTTTTATGAAGGTCTTTTGTAGGGAGATAGGAGCATGATAGATGCAGCTAGTGGAGGAGCACTAGTAGATAAAACTCCTGAGGCAGCCAGAATCCTGATATCAAATATGGCTGCCAATTCACAACAATTTGGCGTTAGGCATGATCCTCCTATTAGGCATACCCATGAGGTAAGTACCACTTCTCTTCAGAATCAAATTTCTGAACTTACTTCTCTTGTGTGCCAAATGGCTACAGGTACACTTCAGCAAGTTAAAGTTTGTGGAATATGCTCAGCCACAGGGCACCCAACTGACATGTGTCCTACACTTCAAGAGGAATCCATAGAACAAGCGAATGCTGTAGGAGGTTTTCTTGGCCAACCAAAAAGGTATGATCCATATGCTAATACATACAATCCTGGATGGAAGGATCATCTCAATTTCAGATATGGGAATGCACAAAATAGGCCTGCAGGACAAAATTTTCAACAAAATCAACAAGCCTATTATCCTATTCAGAATGCATCCCAGGATCAATAGGTAAGTAATCCGTTGGAATACACTGTGAAAACTCTTGTACATAACTCTCATCAATTTCAGCAAGAGATAAGAGCTAGCATTCAAAATCTGACAACTCAAGTAAGTTACCTTCACAAACTGTGGTAAAACCAAGGGAAAATGTGAGTGCAATCACGCTACAAGGTGATAAAGAAGTTGAGACCCCAATGCAAGAGTTATATGCACCAACTGAGCAAGAGAAAGACAAGAATAATGTAATCATGGTAGGTAAGCATCCAAAAGGTAAGGCTGAACCTTTCTCTGAATATAAATCTGAACCTCCTTTTCCAGAAGCTCTTAAAGAGAATAGGCTAAATGAGAAAACTTCTGAATTGTATGACATCTTTAGAAAATGTGAAGTTAATCTCCCCCTTCTAGATAACATTAAACAGGTGCCAAGATATGCAAAGTTCTTGAAAGAACTATGTACTCAAAAAGAAGGGCAAAAATTAAAGGATTTTGAAAAGATTCATATGAGTCAGAATGTATCTGCTATAATACAGACAAAACTCCCCACTAAATGCAAGGATCCAGGTATGTTTACTATTCCATGCAAAATTGGGGGAACTCGCATTGAAAAGGCTATGTTAGATTTAGGAGCTTTCATCAATGTTATGCCATATTCTGTATATACATCTTTGTATTTGAGACCATTGAAATTTGTAAATTTGATAATTCAACTAGCAGATAGGTCCACTGCATATCCTAAGGGAATAATTGAGGATGTCTTGGTGCAGGTAGATGATTTGGTGTTCCCTGCAGATTTTTATGTGCTTGACATGGACAATGGGGATTTTACTTCTCCAATATTATTAGGGAGACCATTCTTGAAAACCTCCAAAACCAAGATAGATGTTCACAATGGCACACTCACTATGGAATTTGATGGTGAAGTAATAAAATTTAATATGTATGAAGCCATGAAACACCCAGGTGATGATACTCCTGTTTATTCCATTGATATACTTGATTCGTTGGCATACGATGTGTTTAAATTAGATGAAAAGGATAAAATGGAGGAAAGTGTGAACAAATCTATAGCAACAGATGATGGTGAGATAGACTTAGATGAAGGAACAAAGGAGAAACTGGCTGCACTCAATAATTTTTCAGAAGGGCCACAAAAAGGTAAGGTTGCTTATAAGGAATTATCAAATTCTGATACTACTCTTGCACCTTCTATTTTGCAGGATCCTGGGTCTAATTTGTCACCTCTTCCCAATCACTTGAAATACTTAGAAGTAGAAGGTGCATCACCTATATAGTTGCCAAGAATTTGGGTGTTAAAAAAAGAGAGGAATTGATGCATATTCTTCAGAAAAAAAGAAATGCCATTATAAAAACAATTGCAAACCTTAAAGGCATAGACCCGACTGTAGAGTTGAATTAAGTTCTAAAAATTAAAGGGGTTAGATCCCTTAAAGGTAAGAAATCTCTCCCTTTGTTAGGACCACTTGTTATTACTAATGTGGCTTCTGGTTATGCAGTTGAATTTCAAGGATTGAATCAGTCTCAAAAATTTAAAGTGAACATCAGAGAGCCTCCATGAACAAAGATAGGGAGCTAAGTCGAGCCAACGACGTAAAACAAAGGCACTGGTTGGGAGGCAACCTAACTTCCATTCTTCTTCTTCTTCATTTTTCTTTTCATAGTTTAATTTTTCTTTAAAAAAAATTCTGAACTGCAGACGCGAACATGTGCCGCGGCACTCAAACCGAGCATCGCGGCACTCTGCGTTGCAGCAGAGAGCGCCGCGGCGCTCTCTATAAGAGGGTCGCGAGCCTCTTGTCTTCCCCCTCCGTTTTTGCTTGCTTTTCCCCTCTAAATCCATTTTCTGGCCTTGAATCAACCATACTCACCTCCCATTACATTATCTTGCTAACATTACATGATTATGCATCTTCTTTTGCAGGATTATACACTTCTTTTCAGCATTTGAGCTGGATTCCACTCCAATTTTCAAGGGTTCTCAAGAAATTTTGATCTCAAAATTTCCAGCCACAAATCACGCTGAATTGGGTACGATTTACTTTGTTTATCCTACTAAAGTTGATCTCTATACTTCATTGCTATTGGTTTTTACTGCATTGGGACTTTAAGCTACGAATTTACCATCCATTCTCTCAATTTTTCAAGAGTGCACACTAGGTGTTTGATAAAACGCCCCAGTGAGTTTGCCAAGTGCAATGGCCCTAAAAACTTCCAAATTAGGCATCTCTAAGAGGAAGAACAGAGCTGAGGACCCTCCAGCATTCGACACCGTGGCTTTTATGACTAAAGAGGTTTATCAACACCACATCTAAGTGGTGGTACATAAGCCTATAGTTCCAGAATGTGGATTTATTATTACCGAAGGGCTACCTCACAGAGACAACATCCTCCATATGCATTGGGAGATTTTCTGCAGGAACCCAGAACCAGGAGTTATTCCCATGGTACAGGAGTTCTACTCCAATGCCACAGTTCACGAACGTCATAAAGCACGGGTTAGAGGCAAGATGGTGCTATTCACTCCCCACGCCATTAATGAATTCTATTCACTGCCTGATATTGAGGATGATGGATATACGACGCTTCTTCAATCCTACATTGACTTTAAAAATGTTATATGCACTCTATGCTACAGGGGGCCTCCTGGAAATTGGATAGCAATGGCCATCTGTTATACCTTGCTAGAGCTGATATGAATAAAGTGGCTAAAGCATGGCACTATTTTGTGTCAGCAAGATTCATGCCCAGCTTCAACATGAGTTAAGTCAGGAGGGACAGGGCCATTTTGCTTTATGCAATACTAAAGGGCCTTTTATTGATGTAGGCAAGATTATTCATAGACAGATGCTCAGCTGTATTAGTGCTAGAGGCGGATCCCTCTTTGCCCCTAGTTTAATTACTGGTCTATGTCAGAAGGCAGGAGTAAACTGGGATTCCACTGAGGCTCTCATTCACTCAATGAGACCTATTTCCTATGCAGACATACAAAAATACAAAGGCCATGAAGAAGTAGCAGAGGAGGAGCTAGGGATTCAGCCAGTACCTACAGAGGAACCGGGCAATAGCTCAGCTCCACGACCATCCTAGCATACCATTGAAGATTTATGGGAGCGCACAAAGTGTCTGAGCCATCAAATGAACGATTTGGTCATCTACCAGCACTCTATTACACAGCATCATCAATAATGTTTTAGCCAGTTAGCTCAAGCCCTGAACCTCCCGATTGCTTTCCCGGCACCTCCTGAACCACCCTTTAGGCCTGCACCTGAGCATGATGAGATGGATGGTGATCACTAATCAGGGAAGTTTCACTGAACCCCTCCTTATGTTATTACTTGTCCCTTTTATATTCTTACATTGGGGACAATGTATGTTTTAAGTGTGGGGGGGTCACTTTATGATTTAGTTGGATGATTGTATAATAAATCATACACTTGTGCACTTTCCTACTTTGATGCTTAACTATAATTTTTTGATATGTGCATTTTTAATCCTGTCATGAGGTGAGCATGTGAACAAAATTTCAATTTATGAGTTTGTGATAGCTGAACCAATAGCCAATGATATAACTGTTTAAATTGCTTATAGCTCTTGGGAGACGTAGGAAAGTCATAATTATGTGTAATTTTAATTTCTTTTCAATTTATGATTACCTATTTTCTAAAAATCCTGAAATTCTTTTGCACAGTAATTTTGGATATTTAATTTATTTTTTACTTAGAAAAATATTATATAACTCAAAAATATTTTATGATCTCATTTAAATTTCTAGAACTTATTTAAATGCTACTTAAGGCAAAATCCTAGGCTAATTCTAACAATTAGGAGATGATTTAGGCAATTTTTTTGATGAGATTGAGCCTTTCAAGCTGAACATAAAAAAGTAAATATCCTTAGAACCTCTATTTTGAGCTTAATTAACATTTTATTCTATACCCACAAAACAGCCAAGACCAAATTTTGTGATTGATACTTTATTTTTTCTACCTGATTCACTCACTCCATGATTAATTTCTGAATTCTTGTTTTATAGATCTACATTAATGAAAGGGCGGAAGGGTGGAGCAAGGACAAAAGAAAGAAAGAAAGAAAAAAACTATATATATTTATATATATTCTCAAAAGACTAATGAAAGTCTATCTAGTGATTGAAAAAGAAGAAATAGAGAATCAAAGAAAAGTAGAATGCAGAAAAGCAAGGAAATAAGTGTGGGGGAAAAATTCCCTAATCTTGAGAATTAACTCAAATAGATCAGAGTTAATCATGTGATGTTGGGAGATTAAGCTTTAAATTATATCTTTTATCTCAACCCATAGCCTAGCCACATTACAAGCTGAGTTTAGTCCTTTTGATCCTAAGAAGTAGTTTTAGCCTACATTAGTGGAGAGTAGCATGAAAAATAAGTCTATAGAAATATTAAATAGAGAGCCGTGCTATAATTCTTGAGATATGTAAACTCATTTTGGTAAAAGTAAATTAAATTATTCAAAGAAACACACACTATGGATTTTAGGGAATAAAATTATAAATTGCATTTGAATTAAATGTTGCACATGGTCATGAAATTTTCTAAAATTTCTTCAAGAGCATACAATTTTCACTATGAGGCAGCATATTAGTAAGCCATTCACTCATTTCATATATTGAATTCTGTTTACATGAATCAATGTTTGCTTGAGGACAAGCAAAAGAGTAAGTGTGGGGGTATTTGACATGCTATAAAATAAGCATGTTTTTGACATGTTTTAAGTTGCTTTTTATTTAATTTTAGTAGAAAATAGATATGAATTGAGTGAGTGTTGTGTTTTGTGTTTTAGGAATAATAAAGAAGAAAAGAAGAGAAAAATAGAGAGAAAATCATGAAAAATGCTGATTTCTGACCTTTCATCACTAATGGAAGCATATCTCGCTCATTTAAGCTCCGATCGAGGTGATTCCAGCGGCTATGGAAAGAACAAACATAGAGCTACAACTTTCATGTTCGAAACTTTGGCAAAATCCAGAAGATTCTGGGCGCCGCGGTGCTCACAAGAAAGCATCATGGCGTCACGTTAAGCCAAATCCGGAGTGCCGCGGCGCTACCCAGCGGGCCGCAGCGTAGAGTTGCCCAGGAGGGAGCGACGCGGCGCCTGAGCACCTTCGACGCAGACCGCCACAGTGCTCAACCTAGTGCGCCGCGACACCCCGTGGCAGGATCTTCGTAGCGCTGCGGCGCTCTACTTAAGTGCCACGGCGCCCGCTCGCCGTACAGGACTTGCTGATATCACAAATTTAGGTTTTTTTTGCCTAAATTGAAGTGGGATGGATGAGAATTTGACCTAAATACGTTCTGACTTCGATTAGGAGGGGGAAAGTCTATAAAAAGGGAGGAAAGCAACCAGAGAAATCATCCAATTCTTCATCAAATTCTTCATCTACATTCTTCAATTCTTCTGTAGAGTTTCTTATGGCCCTGCGTGGCTAGTTCTTTTTAATTGGTTGAGGTAAGTTGAAACCTCAAGGGATTTTTATACATTATGAGATGTGGATTTGATGTTATTATTTCAATTTGATTTGAATATTGATTGTTCATCTGTTCTTATTCTTAATGATTATTCATATGATTGCTAGGAGGCCTACTAGTATTTTGTCTGTTTTAATCTACCACTGAATTGTGTTTTGAACAAAGTCTTCAATTCTGTGATTCGTGAGGCAAATAGGTTTGAGGGTTTTGGATTATAAATCATTGAACCTATGATGAATGATTAACTAAATTAGATATAGCCGATGTGTTTATATTTGTTTAGTTCTGTCAGTTTCTCTAGTTCTTTATGCAGTTAACAAGTTATATTTTACCGATGTGCTAAAAAATGGCTTGTTAATTAGAGTTTTATTAGTGCAATTGTCATTAATTTTCTAGGCTTAAGGAGAAACAGGGTTAAACCACCAATGATAGATATTCATTTACAGATTGATTATGTTGTTGATGATCAATGTAATCCCTTGACGGTGGAAACCAACCGAAACCAACGTCTTTATCATTAATCACTTTCTCTTATTTATTTTCATTATTGTTTACTTTACTTAATTTGCGATTATCAATTCCCCCCTTTTAATCACATAAGGTAATTCTAGTCTCTGTGGGATTGACCCTTACTCCCACTACTACAGGTTAGTTTTGAGGTAAGGTATTAATTTGGGTGTACTTGCGACAGTACGCACCAACAAGCAAGCTACGAATTGAGAGTCATAGGAGTAGGTTTACACAAGTTAAGTCTGGATTCTTATAAAAATTAGGTTTAGTGTTTATTAGGCTAATTTTAGGCTCTAAATGGACAACCTTCTGTCTAAAATATGGAAACGTGTTCAACATAAAAGTTGTATCCCTATGTCTTATATTTCCATATCATTTGGAATCACATTAATATGATGTAAGATAAGAGAGTTATACTCCAGGGTATGATGAGAGGTCAGAATCGGGTCTGGAATTCAGGCTGGTGAAGAATAGCTTAGTGTTCGAATTTCTGGGACTAACCTATAAGGAATATGAAGCCATGATTAAAATAAAAGTTATAGATATATTTCTCATGGTTACAAATCCACTAGAATAACCCATTTCTGAGTCTATATGAATGAGTTATGGTCTGATTAGTGAGTAAAGGTCATAGAGCACAAAAAGGTTAGGTTGAGAACATAGATACCTTTTAGCACCTGAAAATATTGGCTTAGTAAATTTAGTAAATGGCCTTTAAATTATCTGATTTTTGGTGAAAAAATCCTTAAAATACTCATAATAAATTATGGTAATTTTCGTGATTTTTGGGAACCTACAACTAGGCATTTTGCAATTAAAACTGTGCTGAAAACAATCTGCTGGACAACTTAAACTATTGATGGAAATACAAAATATTGAAGTGGTTAGATATTGAATTTTTGTATTAAAATTTTATAAAATTATATAGGTATAATAATTAAGGATCTCACCAAATTGTAGAGAATTCTGGGGAGGTTAAGGTATATAATAAAATGTAGAAATTAGGTAGGACAGGAAATGAGTTAGAACTGACCATAACAGGGGATAGCTTTAAAACATGGGTTATTCGAAGGGACAAATGAATTATTTTTTACTTGAAATTTTTATGGTCATTCTATAACATAGCTAGTATATGTAATATAAAGTATCATGAATTTTGAAGAAGTTTTACTAATACAAATGAATGCAACACCGAATAGAAATGGAATTGAAACTAATCTGCATTGTTCTGGGTTATGGAGGTAGTTTTTGGGGTTGAATGGAAGCATTAAGTGTTGAGAGAATTATGAAATAAAATAAACATGTAAACGTACCTCCATACAAAATCTTAGAATTTTTAGAGGACTTGTGTCATATTTAATAATAATCCTAAATCTCAACAGAATCATAATTTTATTTTGAGGAGCAGAAACTCTTAAACTAGAGATTTATAACTTTAGGTATAAATATGCTTGCATTAACCAAGAACTCTTATATGTTTTTGTTTTAGTTGCTGGTAGTAACCTTGGTAGCCCTGGAAAGGAAGTAATTGTGTTGGAATTAAGGTAGCTAGCTCTTATTTAAAACACTCTTTATGTTTATGAACTTGAATTTATCAAATTTCACTGGTTGCCTAAATTTTATTCTATGATGAATAATGGTCTAAAGATATGTAATGTATGCATTCTCGGGAATTAAGGGGTGCACAAAAGGGTGACAGGTAAGCCCATTTCCCTCATGATTGGCCAATAATAGGAGATACATAGCCCTTTGCAGGTATGGCCGTATGTGACTGCATTGGGTAAGTATACCAAAATGTTATGGGTCCCTAGTGTGACCAAGATGATGTATGTATGTATGGTTACTGCTTATGTTTTAGTAAAACAAATTGAGATGTTTTAAGGAATGGAATGTGCACTATTTTTTTTGAAAAATTTTCTAGCTATTGAGATTGTCATCTCACTTTTTATGTCCACATAATCACATTCCAGGTACTCCAGCAAGAGCTGAGCAACAAGGCTCTCAAGGTTGACTTATATGATCATGATTGTATTTTCTTTGGTTGTGAAATATTTGTGTGGGATGGCTAAGTTGAATGCCAAGTCCCTGTTAGACAACTAATAATGTGATGTAATATAAGTTATGGTCTGTACCCTTTTTCTTTATGGCATGAGATACTTTATCTTGTAAGTAATGCATATAATGCCAAGCTAGTTGCTTATAAGGAAATGAGATGTAAAAATGCTTGGAATAGCATGAAGTACTTGTATGCTTTCTCAAGAATGATAACAAACAATATAAGTTAATAGGTTAATGTATGGGCTAGGTGGTCTTTGCCAAGAATTTATAGATAATAAGGAACATTCTGCAATTTAGATATATGAAAAATGATGCTAGTTTCGACGTGTTACACTAGGGATACGGGTGTGGGTAGTTGCACCTTCACTAGGATCTTAGCCAATTCGACCCAACATATGCTAAAAGTCGGTCATAGAGAATATCTGCATATTTAGTCCTCTGAACTTGATATGGAAATATAGTGAGAATTAAATTCCAGTAGGTTCAACAATAAATTGTAATTATCATTAATATAAATCATCGTGTCATGTTTATCTGTATAAGTTACAAGAAATATGTTAGGTTACATGAATGCACTTTATCTATGCACATGAAAATCATACAGAAATGACATGTATGGCATAAATAACTATTTTTAGAATATCATATGATGACTATCAACTTATTTTCATATCAAGTTACTTCGGTCAGGGTGAGTACTTTCTACTGTTCGATACGGGCTTTTCTTGCTCTGTCCGACATGGCACACTTTCTCTTTCTTTTCACATTAACATAATCATAGCCGTGAGTAGGGCGTCCCTTACTGGTGCATCACACAGACCGCCATGTGACCGTGCTCATCTATTTTCTTTTCTTTTCTTTTTGTTTCTTTTCACGTTAATAGCCAAAAATATGATTTGAATAACAAGTATGTTCATCATACTCACATGCCATAATTTATCATTAAAGCATAATCATTACAAAAAATCAATGGTAAAATACAATCTTGCCATGAACATAATCATTTTCGAATATCACTTTATAAAATATGTTCATGTCAAAATTACGCACTTAAGATGGTAAGGAGTTCATGCAATAACAATGGCTATGGCATATACTAGTCATTTATTATTTTTATTTATAAGATTCTTCTTTTTTTTAAAATATTATTTCCTCTGTCACTAAACAGAGTATAACACCCTCATTTTAAATCTAATTATAATATTGGTGTCAATTGAAAGATAAGACAATCCTCTAAAACCCTTATGTTGAAAATTTTAGTGAAATCGTAAGTAATTGTGGTGTTACTATTCCCTCAAATGCAATGTTATTTCTTCTTAGGTAGATTCAGACCTCTACTTACTAATCTGACCATATCTCCCTCACACGAACTTTAATTAAAGTGATTCCAAAGCCTATAAAAATATAAGACACGTATATACAACATGTATGTTTATCATTTCTTCATATTCCATACGAATTATTGCTAAAAAATTGAAAACAAAAACTCTTACATTTACCACCCTGGATTCTAGATTGATTCTGACCTCTACTCATTAATCAGTCATATCTCCCTCATATGAACTCCAAATTAAGTAATTTTAGAGCCTATAGATCTGTGATACATATATCTATATTTATTATGTTAACAATGTCCTTTAATTCCTTACATAGTTTGCCAACAAATTTAAACACAGAAGCATACTTACCAGATTCTTCCCTGGTTAGCTAGTTTTTGACCACTAGTTACTAATCTCACCATATCTTCCTAATATGGATTCCAAATTGAATGATTCCAGTGGATAAAAATTCTTGAGACATATATATTCATGTTACCTATTTATTTTATTTCCCTATAGATTTTTCCCAAAATTTCAAACACATAAGCTTACCTAACATATTCTTCCTTAGTTAACCATTTTCTGACCACTACTTACTAATCAGACCATATCTCCCTCATTTGAACTTTAAATTGAGTGATTCCAGTGGCTAAAAATCTGTAAAACATATATCTACATTTTTAAAGTTAACCATTTCTTTTAATTTCTAATCGATTATTCTCAGAATTTCGAAAATAGAAGCTTCCCTAGTTACTCCAAAATTTAGTTTCCTAACCAAATCTTTCCTAAGGTTTTAGTTCATCATTTTATTACATCCTCTTCCAATTTCTTCCTAATTTTCATCAAATCATATTCAATCAATTTTTCACCACATTCAAATATACAAAATAACAGTATAAAAACCCTAAAATTTTGCCACCCATAGCCATACCTATGCAGAACTTTCCACACTAACCGAAATGTTCAAAACATCCATCATATGCAAGATAACATGTAACATGATATAACAACATCTATGACCAATCATCAAATTAGCAAATATTATAAATTTCATCAAAGTTCTAAGATCAAAATCCCATATAAAATGTTACAAATTTCAAAGCTTTTCTTCATATTGTTAAACCTACCTAAAGATCTCCTTAGCTCACTTAGTGAATTCTTTTTTCTTGTTTCCTCTTGAAGGAAGTTGCAAGATTCCTCCCTTCCCTTAGATTTTCTAGTAGTTTAAATAAGAGAAGGAAGGTGAGTTTTGAACCTTAAGGATGAAGAGAAAAGATGGATTTAAGTAAAGATTAAGCTAACTTACCTTGAGTACTTAGTCCTCTAGACTTCTCCTTTCTCTTGCTTCCTCTCTTCTCCTCTCTTTCTCTCCTTTCCTCACTCTATCTTGCTTATGTTTTTCCTCTCCCTCACTTGGGCGAAATTATAATGTTATAAGGGTGGGTTTTGCTTAAATAAACTATCAAGTGGTTCACCTTTCATAAGCATGGGTCTACCTTATAACAATTAGGATGCACTTGGTTATTTTTTGGGGAAAAACAATTGATGTTCTTGTCTTCCTCTCCCTTAGTCAAGTTATGCATAGCAAAAGGAGATTTGTATTTTGAAAATTATGATAAAATGTTCTTAAGACAAGGGACAAGGTCCCTTTGATTTAGGGATTCATTTCCTTTTTCTTTTGTCTCACTCAAATATGATAGGTTTGCCTTTCTAGTTAGCAAATTTCCAGCCTTTGAATCTCCCTTTACTTGGCTAAAATTATTTGTGTAGGATAATGATATTTTGTCATAATTCCATGTATTATTTCCTACTTGTTGAAATTATGAATGTAGGATATAGATGTTTTGTCCTAATGTCATATATTATTATCTACTTGTTCAAATTATGAATGTAGGACATAGATCTTTTGTCCTAATGCCATGCAACCTATTCTTGATTATTATTACACTACTATTTCCTCACATGATTCTTATTTTTTCCTCTTGGATTTGGGCTCATTCTTACCCATTTTCTTTTCTTTGGCTAAAATTCTACCTTTCATCGAGGTCTTGGTCACATTTTCATGTTTTGTAGGCTATCGGTCAACTTCTATATCCTAGTCTAAGTCTATGTTGTATTTCTTTCTTGGACTATCCTATTGGCTTGCTAGAAACTCATGTGAAGTAGCAAAACTCTATATGAAGTGTTCATAGGTGAAAGCCCAATATTTGGGTGGAGATGTTAAACATAGGAACTCTAGCTCTTGAATTAGGAAAAATTACCCTAATCCAATCTTCTTAAAATTTGAAGACCTTTACTTACTTCCCAAAAATTTATCTTTCTTACCCAAGAATTTCGCCTTTCTTTAGTATGTTATTTAAAAAAAAAATTCTATTAAATTTTTCTCTCTTTACTTATTTCTTTAATGTTAGAAACATTTTCTATGCATACACATAAGGTGAAGAATTTCTAAGGATTATATTTCCTTAGATATCTAAAAATTATCTAATATATTTTATTTCCTTAACTAAATATTTATGTACCTTTATTAATAAAAGAAACAAAATTAGGGATGTTACAGGTAGAACATGTATACCACAAGGAGAGAATTTGAAGGCTAAGATTTTGGAAAAAGCTCATCAAAGTAAGTATATAATCCATCCAAGATCTATAAAAATGTATCAAGATTTGAAAAGATTGTATTGGTGGCCAGGAATAAAGAGAGACATTACTGAATACATGTCTAAGTGTTTGGTTTGTCAAAAGGTGAAGATAGAACATCAAAAGCCTTCTGGGATGTTACAACCTGTAGAAATCCTTAAGTGGAAGTGTGATGTGATTTTAATTAAGCATGATATTAATACCTTTAAACTTACTTTTTGTTTGATTTAAGTAAAATATAATTAGGAATTAGCTTAGTTGTGTGTTTTGCGTTGTAGGAACAAAGGAAGAAGAAAAGAGAAGAAAAAGATAAGAAATTCATGGAAAAATGCTACATTGCAGCGATTCCAGACCTTTCAACACTGTTTTGACCATATCTCCCTCTTATGAACTCGAATCAAAGTGATTCAAGTGGCTGTGAAAAGATAACACAATCATCTACAACTTTAATGTTGAACACTTGGTAAATTCGGGAGATTTCATAGCATTACAGAGCTACCAAATCAGAATCACAATGCAGCAGGATGAATTCTGACCTTTGGTCACTAATTTTGTCATATCTCCTTCAATTTAGATTAGATTAAGGTGATTCCAGTGGATATGGAAAGAAAAGACATAGAGCGACAACTTTCATGTTTGGCATTTTGGAAAATTCTAGAGTTTTTCAGGCGCCGGGGCGCTACGTCATCCCAGCCAAGAGCACCGCGGCGCCCCGTCTTTGGATTTTCGAGGCCCCGCGGTGCCCGGTGCTACACCAGGTCACTGAATTCCAAATTTTTAGGGTTTTTCAACTCCAATTGAAGTTCGATAGGCCGAAATTTGACCTAGAAACACTCATACTTTGATTAGGAGGAGTTAATCTATAAAAAGGGAGGAAAGCAAGCAGAAAATTCATTCCGTCATTCATCCAAGTTTTAGTTACATTCTTCAATTCTTCTTTTGATTTTCTTATGGCCCTGCGTGGCTAGTTCTTTTTAGTTGGTTGTGGTAGGTTGAAACCTCAGGGGATCTTCATGCATTGTGAGATGTGGATTTGATTTTATTATTTCAATTTGAATTGAGTATTGATTATTCATCTGCTCTTCTTCTCAATGATTATTCATATGATTGCTAGGGAGGACTACTAGTATATTGTCTGTTTTAATCTACCGCTGAATTATGTTTTGAAAAAACTCTTCAATTCTGTAATTCATAAGGCCAATAGGTTTGAGGATTTTGGATTATAAATCATTGAACATATGATGAATAATTAACTAAATTATATACAACTAAGGTGTTTATATTTGTTTAACTTTGTCAGTTTCTCTAGTTTTTCATGTAGTTAATAAGTTATGCTTTACCGATGTACTAAAGGATTGCTTGTTAATTAGGGTTTAATTGGTGCGATTGTCATTAATTTACTAGACTTAAGGAGGAACAGGGTTAGAAACCAACGTCTTTATCATTAATCACTCTCTCTTAATTACTTTCGTTATTTTTTACTTGATTTTATTTACAACTATCAATGCCCCCTTTCTCAATCACATAAGGTAATACCAGTCTCTGTGGGATCAACCCTTACTCCCACTACTACAGGTTAGTTTTGAGGTAAGGTATCAATTTGGGTGTACCTGCGACAGTACGCAACAAATTTTGGCGTCGTTGCCAGGGACTGTATCTATTTACTTTTTGTGATTTTATTTTATTTCAGTTTTTTCTTTTTGTTCATAACTTTGAATATGGCAGCCAATTTTCAACAATTTGGCACTAGGCTAGGGTCTCGATTAAGACATGCTGGTGAGGTATATATTTCTTCCCTTGAACAACAACTTGTAAATTTAACTTCTCTTGTTCGTCAACGTGTAGAAAATATGCAAAGTGAGAAGTGCTATGTAAATCATTCAGCCATGGGGTATCCTTCTAATGGGTACCTAACTTTCTATGAAGAATCATTTGAGCAGGTAAATATGGTTAGTGGTTTCCCTGGGCCAACACAAGGGATGTATGATTCCTATTCAAACATGTATAATCTTGGATAGAAGGATCATCCCAACTTTAGGTATGGGAATGCACAAAATTGGCCTAGAGAACAAGTTTTTACAAATTTTCAGCATAACCAATAGGTCTATTATCCTAGACAAGCTGCATATCAAGATTCCCAGGTAAATAGTTCTTTAGAAGAAATTGTTAAATCTCTTGTACATAATACTTATCAATTTCAATAAGAGGTAAGAGCTAGCATTCAAAGCTTAACAAATCAAATTGGACAACTTACAACACCAGTCAATTGATTAGAGGTTCAGAATTCAGAAATTGAAAGTCTAGCTCTAGCATCATTAGTGCAAAAAGAGAAAAATTCTGCACTTAATGAAAAAGATGACTTGAAAGTTGACAATAGTAAGACTACTAATAAAGAGACTGTAGAATCTACCCTAAATGCCAAATTTGAAGAGAATATTTTAGCAGGAGAGGAAGCACCAAAAGTACAATAAATAGGTAAGGATCTTTCTATTTTATTACCAATTTCTAATAAGATGCATGTACCTTCTATTTTGCAGAATCTGAACCTAGGCTTAAAGAGCTTCCCTAGCCACTTAAAGGGCATATACAGCGGAGAACCCCCCAGTGATAACCTCAAATAAATATGCCCTACTCAAAGATAGAGGAAAGTTACCCTATGCTTTGGTAGAATCTCAAAAGGATGAAATTAAATTGGATGCCAAAAGCTACTCAAGACATCGGTTATTTCCAGGTAAGTTGAGTTCTCATTTAATTAAATCTTTGACTAATGCTGACTTCCCTCTTCATCATGCAGCTGAACCTCAAAATTTTGCACATTCAAAGGCAAGCCAATTCAAAGTTGACATCAAGGATCCTCCTTGAATGACATGTGAAACTTTGAGTCGAGCCAACAACATTAAACAAAGGCACTTATTGGGAGGCAACCCAACATAGTAAAAAAAAGTGGAAAGCAGAAAGTTCAAGATCCATCAATCCAACATGCTCATTCTAACTCAAACAAATTCAGGGAAGTTCACTTAACTCATATGTTTTTCTATATCCTTCCCTAATTCTTATATTTCTTTTACATTGAGGACAATGTAAATTTTGAGTGTGGGGGTGGACGTATATTTTTCTAAATCATTGTGACCCTATTATGAGAGTCAATTTTCTGATTTTTCACTATTAATGCACTTTTATTGCGTTTAGCAAGTTGAGTGATTGTGTGAGTGTTTCAATTTATGTTTTGGGATGTTAGGCACAACCAACAACCAATGATATGACTTTCCAAATTTTTTTTAGCTCTTGAAAAATATAGAAAATTTATGCTTATATGCAATTTTATCCCTTTTGCAATTTATTACTTTTGACTTTAGAATCCTGAAATATTTTTGCACAATCACTTTGGGCATTAAATTTATCTTTTACTTAGAGAAGGTTTATATAATTCAAAAATATTTCATGATCTGAACATGATTCTAGAACTTATTTGAATGCTGCTTGAGGTGAAATCCTAGGTTAATACTATTATTTAGGAGATGATTTAGGCATTATTGGATAGATTGAGCCTTTCTAGCCTAAACTAAGAAATGAAATATCCTTTGTTCCTCTATCTTGAGCTTAATAAACTTTTCCTTCTAAAAACCACAAATGAGCTGAATGCCAAATTTTGTATGAATATCTTTATTTTTGATCCTATTCACTCACTCTATGATTATTTTTCTGAATACTTGTTTTGTAGAGCTTTATTAAAAAAAGGGTGGAAGGGTGGAGCAAGGAAAAGAAAATAATTGCGAAGAAAAAGAATTATGCAAAGGAAATAGAAGAAAAATCCGAATGCTGTGAAAACAAAATTAGAGAATTGAGGAAAAGGATATATTAAATTCAATTAAAACAAGAAAATGAGTGTGGGGGAGAAATCACCCCAAATTTATAAAAGCTCAAGAGATCAGATTTAATCATGAGGTGCTAGGTGATTGAACCTAAATTTGTATTCCTTATCTTACCTTATACTCTGACCACATTACAAGCTAAATAAAGTCCTATTGATCTTAGAGGTAGTTTTGGCCTACATTAGTGGAGAGTGGCATGAAGAATAAGCATTTGGAAATCCTAAACTAATTAGAGATCTACAATTAAAATTTTGGGATATATAAACTCATAGGGGTAAAAGAAAAATTATTGACCCAAAAAACACACACACACACGGGATTCAGAAGGACAAAATAATAGATTGCATTTATGTTAATCTTGTGCATGATTATGACCTTCCAAAAATTTTCTAGAGTATAATTTTATGTTATGAGGCAAACGTTTGGTAAGCCTAACACTCACTACATTATTGATTGTTTTTTTTGTCTTTAGGGATTATTTTGCTTGAGGACAAGTAAAAGATTGAGTGTGGGGGTATTTGATGTGATCTTAATTAAGCATGATATTAATACCTTTAAACTTAATTTTTGTTTGATTTAAGTAAAATATAATTAGGAATTAGCTCAGTTTTGTGTTTTGTGTTGTAGGAACAAAGGAAGTAGAAAAGAGAAGAAAAAGATAAGAAATTCACGGAAAAATGCTACATTGCAGCAATTCCAGACCTTTCAACACTATTTTAAGCATATCGCCCTCTTATGACCTCCACTCAAAGTGATTCAAGTGGCTGTGAAACGATAACACAATCATCTACAACTTTTATGTTGTACACTTGGTCCAATTCGGGAGATTTCATAGTGTTACAGAGCTCGCAAATCAGAATCACAGTGTAGCAGGATGAATTCTGACTTTGGTCACTAATTTTTTCATATCTGCTTCAATTTATATCAAATTAAGGTGATTCAAATGGCTATGGAAATAAACGACATATAGATACAACTGTCGTGTTTGGCACTTTCGCAAAATCTAGAGTTTTCCAGGCGCCGTGGCGCTGCGTCAACCCAGCCAAGAGCGTCGCAGTGCCTCGTCTTTAGATTTTTGGAGCGCCGCCGCACCAGGTCACTCAATTCTCAATTTTTAGGGTTTTTCAACTTCAATTGAAGCCCGATAGGCCGAAATTTGACCTAGAAACACTCCTACTTCAATTAGGAGGAGCTAATCTATAAAAGGGAGGAAAGCAAGCAGAAAATTCATTCAATCATTCACCCAAGTTCGTAGTTACATTCTTCAATTCTTCTTTTGATTTTCTTCTGGCCCTGTGTGGCTAGTTCTTTTAGTTGGTTGAGTTAAGTTGAAACCTCAAGGGATCTTCATGCATTGTGAGATGTGGATTAGATTTTCTTATTTCAATTTGAATTGAGTATTGATTATTCATCTGCTCTTCTTCTAAATGATTATTCATATGATTGCTAGGGAGGGCTACTAGTATATTGTCTGTCTTAATCTATCGCTGAATTATGTTTTGAACAAAGTCTTTAATTCTATAATTCATGAGGTAAATAGATTTGAGGATTTTGGATTATAAATCATTGAACCTATGACGAATAATTAAGTAAATTAGATATAACCGATGTGTTTATATTTGTTTAGCTCTGTCAGTTTCTCTAGTTCTTCATACAGTTTATAAGTTATGCTTTACCGATATGCTAAAAGATTGCTTGTTAATTAGGGTTTAATTGGTGCGATTGTCATTAATTTACTAGACTTAAGGATGAACAGGGTTAGAAACCCAATGATAGATATTCAATTACAGATTGATTATGTTGTCAATGATCAATGCAATCCCTTGACGGTGGATATCAACCGAAACCAACGTGTTTATCATTAATCACTATCTCTTAATTACTTTTGTTATTGTTTACTTGATTTCATTTGCAACTATCAATCCCCCCTTTCTCAATCACATAAGGTAATACCAGTCTCTGTGGGATCAACCCTTACTCCCACTACTACAGGTTAGTTTTGAGGTAAGGTATCAATTTGGGTGTACCTGCGATAGTACACACCAAAGTGGGATAGTATATCTATGGATTTTATTGTTGGACTACCTAAGACTCAAATAGGCCATTGTGTGATATTGGTAATAGTAGATAGATTGATGAAATCTGCACACTTTCTACCCATTAAGAAAAACTACTCGTTGGATAAGTTGGCCCAATTGTATATGAAGGAAATTGTACGGTTACATGGAATTCCTAATAGTATCATTTCAGATTGAGATCTCAAATTTACTTCTAGTTTTTGGAGAACGCTACAAGAAGCTTTTGACACTCATTTTTGTTTTAGTACTGTATATCATCAGATAACTATACAGACTCTAGAGGATATGCTAAGAGCGTGCGTGCTAGAGCAAGGAAAAGGATGGGATGGATATCTATCATTGGTTGAGTTTACGTATAATAACAGTTATCATTCCAATATTGGAATGACACCTTATGAAGCTTTTTATGGTAGGAGATGTAATCGTCTTTATGTTGGAATGAAGTAGGGGAGAAAAGGTTATTGGGGTTCGAGTTAGTGCAACATACTTCTAAGAAAATACAGATAATTCGGGATAAAATGAAAACAGCTTAGAGTCAAAAAAAGAGTTATTTTAATAGGAGAAGATGACCGATACAATTCCAAGAAGGGGAGCATATATTCTTGAAAATTTCTCTTACTACCGAAATTGGCTGAGCAATGAAAGTTAAGAACTTAAGCCCAAGATATTTAGGACCTTATCAAATTCTGAAAAGTATAGGGTCATCAGTGTATGAAATTACACTTCCTCTGCATTTTTCGAATTTGCATGATGTGTTCCAGGTTTCTCAACTTTGAAAGTATACACTAAATCTATCACACACAATTCAAGAAGAGATAATAACTGTAGACAAGAATCTAACCTACCGACCGAAGCCGATTGCAATTTGGATAAAGATGTGAAACAGTTTAAAAATAAAACCATTCCATTGGTGAAGGTAGGTTGGGAGGATTTAACAATGGAAGAAGCCACATGGGAATAAGAAGATGACATGAGACAGAAATATCCACCACTATTTGAAGACAAATATACCTTAAATTTTGAGGACAAAATTCTTTTAGGGGGGAGAACTGTAACATCCCCGATTTTTCCTTATGTTACTAATTGAAATTTTTTTCCTTTGGAGAGGAGAAAGCATTTTGGATCTCCAGGGAGGATTAAATTATTTTACAATTTTACTCAAGTCAAACAAGATCTTAGGATGGTTAAAATTTCATTTATGTAATTTAATTGAAATGGCATTATTGTAAATTCTTTAAGATGTCATTTATGTAAATTATTTGATATGGCAGTTTTGTAAATACTCTAGGATGGAATTTTTGTAAATAATGGAGTATAAAAAAGTTATAAATATGGCGTGGTAGGTAAGAAAAATCTTGATGATTATGAGGGAGAGGGAGTGTCGGTAAGAAAGAGAAAGAAAAGAAAAAGGAAGAAAAGAAAGAGGAGGAAAAGAAAGAGGAAGAAAAAGAAGAGAAAGGGGAAAAAGAAGGAAAATGAAGAGGAAAGGGAAATCAAGGTAAGTTTATTGGTCATCTCTCTCATTTCATCATCTTTTCTTAAGCAATACCCTAATTCACGGTATGCATGTAGGATTTTTATGTGGTGGGAATAAAGCACGCAAGTTTAATGATTTGTTTGAGGTAGGCTTCACATCTACTCATGAATTTTGTACAAAATATATATATAATTTTAGATGTGTTTAGATGTGATTTTTGATAACATGTGGTCTATATATTTATATCGAATTCTATTTTGGTTGTTTGGACATGCATATGGGTGCATGGGATTACATAAAAGAAAAACAAAGGAAAAGTTAGACTAAGCTGAATTTCAGAGTATTTTCAGAAGCTTCTGGTTTTGGAATTTTGGAAAACTTCGGCAAGGGTTTTAAAGAAATTGTCAACATATGAATTTTAGATATATGTCTCATGGATCTATAGGCTCTAAAAGTACTTAATTTGGAGTCGATATGAGGGAGATGTGGTTAATTAATTGCGCAGAGGTCTAAAACAGTCTAGAATCCAAAATTGTAAAATAAGTGCTTTTCTTTTAATTTTTTGGGAATAATGCGTAAGGCATTTGAAGAAATGATAAACCAAAATGTTGTAGATAATTGTCTTAGGTTTTTATAGGTTTTGCAATCATCTCAATTGGAGTTCGTATGAGGGAGATATGGTTGAATAAGTAAGAAAAGGTCACAGAACACGGCCAGGCTGTGTTCTAGGTTGCATCAGCATAGGTAAGCCGTGTTCGGGGATTTGTTTAGCACGTTTGAAGTACTTTTCAAGCACGACCGTGTCTTAGAATATGGCCATACCGTGTTGGTTGCTGGATTATCATATTTATCACTTAATTCTACCTAAAAATAGTCTTGTTTGTTGAAATGTTTTTAGGAAATATATATCCAAGAAAAATACTTTTAAAATGATGATTTTTTTTATTACAAATTACCCTTTTCTTTATTTGATTCAAAATGAATCATCTTGTATATTGGTATGTGTTGAATGATTATTAATCATTGGGTATAAAAAATGATGCATGTCATATTATGAATGTGATTGAATGGCAAGCGTAAAACTTATAGCAAGTTGCTTGAAAATTATACATTGCATTTGATGTATATACATTTATATATATACATTTATATGTATGGATGAATATCAACGTGTTGTATGGCTTGACACGGTATCGAGTAGGGGATGCCCTATTAGCTTGAGTGAGCCAAGGGAGGGCCACTCCAAACAGGTGTCAGTGGTAATATGGAGAGGTAGATGGGTGATGAACTCACATTTCCTGATCGCTTATTGTGACTATCGTCGATCGGTCACTATGCGTATAGTAAATAAGTGAATTGAGTATATTGAGAGTTCTGATTTTTCTGAGCATTAAAAAAGCGAGTGGATTTTCAGTGCATTTATAGTATGTTAATTATGCATCAACCGAAGTGATGATTTTATCTCCAAGTCTTAATATTTTCTGTAATTTATACAGTTGAACATAACTCATGTTTTTCACTTATATTTTATTTATGTTAAGTCTACTGGGAACCTTTGTTCTCACTATTATTGTGGTGTTATGGTCAGATAAAAAGAAATAAGATGCAACAAAGAATGGCGTTATTGATGGAGATCTCGATGTTAGGACGACTTCGTCACCCTTTTCTGTTTCAAGGGTGGAGTGTTGTGTAGTGACTCTTATTTATATATTGAATTGTATTATATAATTATTACTTGTATGAGGTTTGTAATATATATATACACACACACACACACACACACACATATATATATTATGTTTATACATATGGCGTATTTAATATGCAAAATGTGAACAAATAAAAAAAAAATTGGATTTGACAATTCTTCGGCCGATTTAAAAAATTATTCAGACAATATCTTAATACTCGCTGTCTTGAATCCAATGGTACCCTTAATTTTGAGATCGGAAGCTCAAAAGTACTCCAGATCTAGAGAGAGAAAATGAAGAGAGAGAAAGTTACTATTCATATTATTATTTTGCCTCGAAAATTTTCTTTCTCTTCTTTTTTTTCAAAATAATAAATGTGGGATTAATTAGCAATTTGATAATTGTTAAAGGAAGTCCTTGCAAATTTTATTTTTTACATTTTCACCCCTAAAATTTTAGGAAATTAGAATTTGACACCAAAACTATTAATAAGTTTTCATTTTCATCCTTAAAACATTTCAATTACATCCCTAATCCTTTATTTCTTTTAATAATCCATACATAAATGAGAATTACTAAATTTTAGGGTTGTTAGACACATAATTGCAATAGACAATGAAAAGGATATTCATAACCATAGTAACATAGATTTATAACCTATTCCAAAAATACCTAATACATGATCTACCTAATGGACTTAGTAAAACAAAAAAAGCTAACAATTCCTAACGCTTTCTCTCTGTTCTTTTTCTTTCTTTCTCTTCTCCCTTTCTTTGCTCGAAACTTGATCTCCAAGAAACTTGCACCACACTCATTAATTGAGGGTGAGATATTTTTCTTGTTCTAATTCCACCTTGCAACTTGTTTGCCTTATCCTTATATCTACCCTTCCTCCCCAAGTCATTGACCCTTATTGACTCCCTTTCTTTCTAAGTCATTGACCGCTATTGACTCCTTTTATTACCTCAATTATGAGCTTTGAAGATATTTTATGTGAGGTACATTTAGGACATGTAATTGCCCCTAAATTTTCACTTTTCCATCATTTTTTAATATATATATTAGTGTACAAACTCATGAAGTCCTTACCTTTTTACTTCTAACTGCTTAACTCAGAATGTCTAATTAATTTAACCAAGCATAATTATGGTTTAAAGTCTACCATTAACATTGATGCTATTATAAGTTAATATACACATCTTCAGTATTTGGGTGTTACCTAAAACATATCAAAAGCAAGAAAGACGCCTAAACACTATCAAAAATAGAATTAGCATCTGGGTGGGTTTAGTCAAAAACACCCGTACAAAATTTAAACACACACACACACACAGATATATATATATATATATATATATATATATATATATATATATATATATGTATGTATGTATACATCTTATTCATCCACGTTGATCACTTCTAGGGACATAGGTGCAGGTGGCGGTACCTCTACTAGAATCTCAGTCACATCTACAATAGATACATCATATAAAATTGGCATTTTCCCAAAGTAGGGCAAGTCGATCCATCGTACAACAAAAACAAAAGTCTTGAAGAATATCTACATATCTAACTATTTGAAAATAACATGGAATTATATCGCGAATTATATCTCAGTAGGTTCAACAATAAATCATATATTTTAATAGTATCAGTCATCATGTTATGATCAGTTATATAAGCTACTGCAAAATTTCATTAGGCCATATGAATGCGCTTTATATATGTATATGAAAATCATGTAGTAATGTCATGTATGGCATAAATTTATTTTCTTCATCAACTCATGGGCATGTATAATCATTTCACATATCAAGGGCAAGATTAACTATATAAAGGCATGGGATGTCATAAATCATAGCTTTATCATATGCTGGCTATTAAAATCCATATCACATCTAGCTATCCTAGTCAAGTGAGTACTCTCTACTCATTTAGTACGGGCACTTCTCCTACCCCCTCTGACATGGCACAAACTCTCTTTCCTTTTCTTATCATTATCATCATCATAGCTATGGCTAAAGAATTTAATGCCCAAAGTAAATAATTCATGCAATGGCAATGGCTAAGGCTTATGACTCATCCAATCCTCTTTCACTTTTACATATAAAGATTCTTCTTCTTTTTAAATTTTATTTTATTTCTTTATTTTCTTCTATCTTTGGCTTCTAACCAATATTATCCTCAACTTAGATCCTACTTGATTTATTCTTCAACATGTGCCTTTAAATTCTTATTATAAAAATTTCTTTCAAAACCTTTTTGCTAAAGATCTTATTTGGAGCTTCATATAATTCTTATCTATAAATTTCTCGAGGTTTTAGTACTCCTTTTTATTGGAAATTTCCATCCATTCAAGTTCTAAGGCCCAAAAGACATTCTAAATTTCGGAGGCCCTGACCATTTATTATTGTTTAGGCCCTATCTATCTTATTTGGACTTTAATTTAGGTGATTTTAGAGCCTATATAAAGCTAAGAGATAAATATAAAACTTTCATGTTAATCATTTAGGTAAAAACCTACAAAATCTGGGTGTTATCAAGCCTTCAAATTTGTTGTTATTTCTCCTCGGGAAATTATTGACCTTTTCTCACTATTAGAGCCATATCTACATTATATGAACTCCAAATTAGATGATTTTAGTGGTAAGAAATCCATAAGACATTTATCTACATTTTTTATGTTAACCATTTCTTTTAATTCTTAGTAGAGTTTTCCCATAAATTGGAAAACCAAAACTTCACTATCCAGTCAGACTAGTCATCTTTGCCTTATGATAACACATTACAATTTCATGCATAACCATCCCATTAAATATTTGCCTATCTCATTTTTATATCACTACAGTAAGTTTTAATGTCCTAACTATAACTCTTGCTTGTTATAACATATTCCATCATCCACTTGTCAAGAAAAATAGAATCAATCATGCATCATTAAGGGTGTTTTTCAACCGAAATTCCTCATGGTTTTCTTCTAGATTTTTATGGCCATACTTATTATGTCCACTTAACCTTCTTCCATAAAATTTTTCCCACATTCAAATACTCATATAAATAGAATCACAAGAGTCTAGTATGTCGCTACCCATAGCCAAAACCATGTAGAAAATTCCTTGCCAACCTAAGCATTCAAACATCTATCACATGCAAGATCAAAATGTAACATGATATAGCAACATCCATGGCCAACATTTAAACAGAAAATTATTACAAATATCTTGAAAGTCCTAGGATAAAAGTCCCAAATAATGTTACAAAAGTTTTAAAGTTTCTTTCAAAAAAAATATTGTTAAACCTATCTATAGCTCTTCCTAGCTTGTTTACCCTAGCTTTTCCTCTTTCTTCTTTCTTTGGGATGGCAACATACCTCCTTCTCCTTATTGTTCCAGTAGTAATTTTCCAAGGGAAAAAGTGAGTTCTAGGTGCTTAAGATGGTGAGAGAGAAAATGATTAGATTGGGAGAGCACTTCCTTACCTTGTGCCCTAAGCTCTCCTACACCTTCTTCTTTTCCTCCCTTCCTTCTCCTTTATTTTCTCTCTTGCTTCTGCTCCTTCTCTACTCTCTCTCCCTTGGCTGAAATGCTCCTTGAGGGAATAGACCTTTGTTTTATTTATTTTATGGTTAAAGGTTTCTCAAACATGACATCACTTTTCTTTGCTTGTGGGAAACCTTCTTAGCTCATTATCATGGCTTTCCATTTGATGTTTTTTCTTGTAGATGATTGACCCTAGCTTTTCTTCCTTCTTTGTTCCAACAAAAATGGGCATGTCAAATATGGATAAAATACTTGAAATTTTGTCATTTAATTGGCTTGAGACAATTGGCACAATCCCTTTCTTTTGGCTCATTCAATGGAGTATGATTATGGCACTATTCATAATCAAATTTTTTTAGCCTTCCTCACCTCCTTTGCTGGCTGAAAATGCATGGTAATGGAGTGGATATTTTTCTTTAAAAAGCCATGTGACTATTTTCTTGCTTATGGAACACTCTTGCAATAAAATTTTCACCACTTGTAGGATGCCAAATCTTATTTATTGTACATTGCATGATGGGTAATCATTGTTACTATTTGTTGTGTGTATGTTTTACTAATTACCGCAAGCGCACGTCGTAGCTGTAACTAGTTCGGCGAGTATAGGTCGTATCCCATAGAGAACAATGTCAACTACTAGAATTTCACAAAATATGCTATCTAAATAGATGTAATACGATCGGAGAGTGTCACAATTAAACGAATGAAAATAACCAATTAAACAAACCTAGGGTTACGGTTCACCACACTTATGATATTCAACATCCAATTTATACCACTAATTGCAATTATCTAGGTTATTGGGGATGGTTTAGCCTTAATTAACTAGTAAACTCTTTCAAGCATTACTAATCGTACCTAGGTTGATCCAATTGCCTACTTTCGTGGTTCTTAGTTCAACCTAGGTCCATTAAGTTCTATGCCAACCATGGAATACAATTAATCGGTTTTCTCGTGCCCATTAATTGATTCATTCCTAGAGAATCTTAAACTACTTTCGTGATTAAGATATCCCTACTTAACTATTAGGTTCCGATATTAATCTTCACCTTTCAAGTCCATCAATTAATATCCTAAGACGTGATAAATATTGGCCAGACATTCATCAACTCCTATAACCAATGCATAATAGCTAATCATAATTAACCATAGATAACACAATTAGGGTTCCATTAACTCAATCAACACAAATGTATCATCACACCATAAGTGGGTTTACCAAAACCTAGATCAAATCTACTCAAGCATGATAGAAAGATAAATCAAAAGCTTAATCCAATTCATTAAGTAAATATATTCCATACAAACCAAGAGAAAAAGTAGAAATAGAGATAAGTGTAGAGATAGAACCTGGATGAAGAATGAAATATAAACTGAAATTGTTGTCAAATCTACTCTAAGAACATGAATTAAACATTAATCCTACTCTAAACCTAATCTAATGGTGTTTTCCAAGCCTAAAACTGAGTAAGAGAAGGTCTGAATGCGTTCCCCCTTTGGCTGCGTAGCCCCTTAAATATATACCACTTTGGCCGCTCAAAACCCTAAAAAATACGGTGTGTGAAGACCCGCAGCACGGCCGTGTTCCAGGACACGGCCTGGCCATGCTTCGAGCTGGATTCTGGGGAGTCTCTGCAGCTTTGGCCTAGAACACGGCCTGGCCGTGTTGCATGCCACCAAGCATGGCCTGGCCGTGTTGGGGGATGCCATGCTCTTTTCTTACTGATTTTTGGTGGGCTTCCTCCTTGCTTCCTCCTCATCTTCTTCCAAGTCCATATGGCACTTCTCATGGGTGTTTTCCCTTGCTTCTTGGCCTCTTTTGCTCTCCTTAAAACATAAAACAAACCAAAGCAGTATCCAGAGCAAAGCATAACCAAATGCGGGGAAATAATCACAAGTTTACTACTAATTAGGGGATAAAATATAACCATTAAGCACTCAAATTTCCCCCATGCGTAAACCTTTGCTTGTCCTCAAGCAAATAACATGTCATATCAAAAGGAAGAGAGATGATGCATATAAATTTCAAATAAAAGATAAATGCAGTACAGGAAATTCTTCACTCAATCAATGTGCACACAATATATATATGAATAGACATTTATAAGATAGTCTTTGTTTTTCTAAGACTAAACCAAAATTTCCCAATTTTATATTTGCTTCTATTGATACCATTGAATGTATGCATCTAATTGAATTTCAAGCACAAGTAGGCCACCTCATCCTTTAGATCTCCCTATGCTGCCTTACCCTTATTTCTATTTTTCTCACACAATTTCTTTTATTTCTCATCCTCATCATTCATTTTTTTTATTTCATTCATCATCATTTTTTTATAAAAATATGCCGTGAGTGCATTTTATGCTTCGTCTCACTAGGATAAAGGTAGCTAGGTACTCATACTAGCGCCTTTTTGGTGCCTTGAAGGGGTACTCAGAGTGAAAACTTTTTGGGTGTTAAATTTCCTCATTTTTCACCTCTCCTAGCCTTCACACTGTCATAGTGTTAAAAATTAATAAAAGCATACAATTCAAAGTACAATAGGAGAGATATTTTTCAAAAAAATTAGAGGTTTAATGCTAGAAGAGAGAGACTAAAATTTAAACTACCTATTTCATACCCTATTGTGCATCACATGTTCATGAGTTAAAATCAACCTATATTACATCAATCTATCTCTGAAATAGTAAACTAAGAGATTTTGCAATGCAACATGAGATATTCGGCCAATAGTAACTAATCAGAGAAAACCACAAGCCTAAATCTACTCCCACATGCTTAAACTTGACATTCTCCTCAATGTCAGTAATAACTGAAAGTACAAGCAAAGGGTGAAGTAACTTACTTGCTTAATGGTCTTCTGAAAGATGTGGAGGTAGGTTCTTGCTGAAGTGTCAATTGTACCATGCTGGAGGGAAGCTATAATCATTATGCCAATAGGAGATGGCTCTTTTCCTCTCTTCTCTTTATTTTTTTTGAAGCACGGGCTAGGGGTTGGGTCGTGTTAATCAGTACGGGCAACCCGTGCTGTGGGCTAGAATCCACAAATTTTTCGGGTGATCCGACTTTGACTTGGGGCACGGCTTGCCCATGCTTCTTGCGGGTTTCTCCAAATTTTGTAGATTTTGGCCCGTGCTTGCAGCACGGGCATGGTGGAGGACACGACCTAGCCGTGTTGCTGGCTGGAAACCTTAATTCTTCGAATTTTTCCTCGGCTTTTGATTCTCCTTGATTTCCCTTAATTTTAAGCCTTTTATATCACCTTGAGCACATGGGAATGAACCTAAAATATATGAGGAAACACTCATTAAACCTATAACTTAAGAAATCAACTAAAATTAAAGATAAAAACTAAACTAAAACTAGAAAAAAAACTAAAAGAAACTTAAAAAATTAAAAATGTGGGTTGCCTCCCACAAATTGCTTGTTTTAAGTCATTAGTTTGACTCCCTTTTTTTGCTTTCACTCAAGGAGGCTTTAAGAGACTTTGAATAACTCTCTTTGCTATCCATTGCCTCTTAGTATGAGTCTTGAGGCTTTTCCTGATGGCCTTCAAAGATCCTCTTGGCTCATTTATTTCTTCCTTTGCTCCATTCAAGCTTTGAGGAGGTGGTTTGGGTTCTAACTTTGTATCCTTTATTTCCTCCTCAATGTCTTGCTTTTCTTCCCTCTGTTTGACATAAACACAAAAACTTTCCACAGAGCATAACTCAAGTGGGTCAGAAGGAGAAAGATTCATGGCATTATCATTTACATTAGGTTCAGTTAAGCCAATCATGTAGCAAGATTCACCAAGAGATGGAGGGTGCATAGCATCATTCAAATTAAACTCTACTTTTTCATCGCCAACATTCAAAGAAAGCTTTCCATCTTTCACATTTATATTGGCACCAGCCGTAGCTAGGAAAGGCCTTCCAAGAATGATGGGGATTTTCTCATCTTCCTCCATCTCTAAAATAACAAAATCAACTGGTATATAAAATTTTCCTAACTTTAGAGGAACATCCTCTAATATACCTACTAGATGCTTGATGGATCGGTCAGCCAAATAAAGAGAAAAGGTGGTAGGCTTTAAGTCACCCATCTGAAGCTTTTTACAAACTGAAAGAGGCATGAGGCTCACACTTGCTCCAAGGTCACATAGCACTCTGTCTATTTTCATATCTCCAATGGAGCAAGGTATAGAGAAGCTTCAGGGATCCTTAAGCTTTTGAGGAAGCTTATTTTGGATTAATGCACTTGATCCCTCTATCAGTGCCTTCACAGCATGCTCTTCAATTTTCCTCTTGTTTGAGAGGATCTCTTTCAGGAACTTTGCATAGGATGGCATTTGGGGAATGGCTTCTAGAAATGGGATTTTGATATTCAACTTCTTCAACACATCCAGAAATCTCCCAAACTGCTTCTCTAACTTGGCTTTAACCAACCTTTGAGGAAAAGGAATTGATGGCTTGTATGGTTCAAGAGCCACATATTTTGGCTCTTCTTCCTTCTTTTCCTCTTCTTCTGGTTCCTCTTCTAATTTCTTCTCAGATGTAGCCTGAGGTTCATTTGTATTTACCTCCCCACTTCTCTTAGATTCAACCAACTGCATAGCACTTCTCAAAGTAACGACATTACAATGCTCTCTGTGGTTCTCAGTTTGGCTTGTAAATCTGCCAAAGTTCCTGTTAGATAGACTTGCTTGCTGTGCTATCTGAGTTTCCAACATCTTGCTATGAGTAGCAAGTGAGTCTACCTTGGAGGCTAAATCTTTAATAGCCTCATTCATAGAATGGTTCTAGGCTCTGAATTCATCATTCTGTTTACTCTGTGTGGAGATGAAATTCTTGATCAGAGCCTTCAGATTTGAATTTGGATGAGGAGGAGCTAGGTTGAATGGCCTCTGATTCTGATATCTAGGAGGCTGCCTGAAATTATTCTGAGGTTGATTTGTATTCGGCTTGTAAGGGAGATTCAGTTGATTCTTCCAGCCTGGGTTGTATGTATTGAAGTGAGGGTTTCTAAGGTGGCATTCATTGGCTACATGACCAACACTCCCATAGATTTCACATTTTGAAGATGGAGAAGAGCCAACAGCATCGATGCTCAACTTATCTAGCTTCTGAAACAATGCATCAACTTTAGAAGTAAGATTATTAAACGCATCTACTTCATACATACATGCTGGTTTTCTTGGCTGCCTCTCACTAGACCAGGAGTAGTGATTTTGAGCCATGTCTTCAATTAATTCATAAGCCTCATCAACTGTTTTGTTCATAAGTGCCCCTCCAGCTGCAGCATCCACAGATATACGGGTGCTGTAAATTAGTCCATTATAAAACATATGGACTATTAGCCACTTCTCCAACCCATGATGTGGGCATATCTTGAGGAGCTCTTTGAATCTCTCCCAAGCCTTATATAATGATTCCTCATCCTTCTGAGCAAAAGTAGTGATTTGATTCCTCAGGTGGGCCGTCTTACTTCGTCGGAAGTACTTGGCCAGGAAGGCTTAAGAAAGCTGCTGCCAAGTGGTGATAGACCCTGATGGAAGAGAATGAAACCATGCACGAGCCTTGTCCCTCAAAGAGAAAGGGAACAGTCTCAATCTGATGGCATCTAAAGATACCCCATTCAGCTTTAGGGTGTCACAATACTCCAAAAACAGAAAAAGATGAAGATTACGATCTTCGGTAGGTGACCCTCCAAATTGGTTTTGCTGAACCATCTGCAACAGAGAAGGCTTCAGGTCGAAGTTGTTGGCCTCAACATCAGGTCTTATAATGCTAGGATTCAGGCCATGACTATCCGGGGCGGTGAAATCTTAAGAGATTGATTATCTCTTTCCGCCAAGATAGATGCAGAGTTTTCTTACTGATGTATTCTTCTTCTTCTCTGTAGGGTGCGCTTAATCTCTGGGTCAAATTCAGCAAAACATTCGTGGCCTCTTTGGATAAAATAGCTACACACCTATGAAGGAAGAAAAGGAACAAAATTATGCAGAAAAATTAAAAGAAAGTGATCTAGTTTAACTATTTCGCAAAATATCGAATATTGACTATTGTTCCCCAGCAACGGCACCAAAAACTTATTGTGTGTATGTTTTACTAATTACCGCAAGTGCACGACATAGTTGTAGTTAGTCCGGCGAGTACGGGTGGTATCCCACAGAGAACAATGTCAACTACTAGAATTTCACAAAATATGCTATCTAAATCGATGTAATTCGATTAGAGAGTGTCACAATTAAATGAATGAAAATAACCAATTAAACAAACCTAGGGTTACGGTGCACCACACTTATGATATTCAACATCCAATTTATACCTCTAATTGCAATTATCTAGGTTATTAGGGATGGTTTAGCCATAATTAACTAGCAACCTCTTTCAAGCGTTACTAATCGTACCTAGGTTAATCCTATTGCCTACTTTCATGGTTCTTAGTTCAACCTAGGTCCATTAAGTTCTATGCCAACCATGGAATACAATTAATCGGTTTTCTCATGCCCATTAATCGATTCATTCCTAGATAATCTTAAACTACTTTCGTGATTAAGATATCACTAATTAACTGTTAGGTTCCGGTATTAATCATCACCTTTCAGTCCATCAATTAATATCCTTAGACGTGATAAATATTGGGCAGACATTCATCAACTCCTATAACCAATGCATAATAGCTAATCCTAATTAACCGTAGATAACACAATTAGGGTTCCATTAACTCAATCAGCACAATGTATCATCACACCATGAGTGGGTTTACCAAAACCCTAAATCAAATCTACTCAAGCATGATATAAAGATAAATCAAAAGCTTAATCCAATTCATTAAGTAAATATATTCCATACAGACCAAGAGAAAGAGTAGAAATAGAGATGAGTGCAGAGATAGAAACATAGAACCTGGATGAAGAATGAAATACAAACTGAAATTGCTGTCAAATCTACTCTAAGAACATGAATTAAACATTAATCCTACTCTAAACCTAATCTAATGGTGTTTCCTGATAACTGCATTGTGTTAACTGCATTTCACTATAGTTTCCATGCATTTCCCATAATTATTTACTGAATTTTCTGGTGTTTTAAGCACTTTTGCCCTCTGATTTAATAAAAAAGGATGACTCGTCTAGATATAACATCAGCTACCCATTGCTGCAGCATTTCACTGAGCATCTGTGGCAATGATAGCAGAACCACAAGTGATAGAGGGTGAGCTGCCCCTTCCTCCCGAAATACCCTGATTCCGTTTGATTTGGTGCAGCAGCAGACAGCAGCAGACAGCAGCAGTGCAGGCAGAAAGCAGCAGGGTCACTACAAGCCGTTGGTACAGGACTGCCTCCACTACTGAAAGTGGAGAGTATAAAAGCTGCAAGGGCGCCTGCTGCAGAGCAGAAGGATTGGCAACATCCAGGGAGCTTTTCTGGGACCACAGAGGCTGCTGATAAAAGACCGAAAAATAGAGAATGAAACGGGGCATGGGAGAAAGGAAAAAACCAGAATTAGGTAGAAAAATCATTCCACAAGAGAGAGTGCTGATAACAATGGAAGGTGCAGCATAAGGGAGGAGAGGAGTAGTGTAGAAAGGAACTTAGTTTTCTGCGGAGGTTTCGTTTTTATCAAAGGAAAAGAAAGAACCGCATTTTGCAAACAAGTTTTTATCTTTTAGAATGCATACTAGAGTTTCTAAACCTTTTGTAACTAGTGCACCCATGAGGCTCGGCTAGTTTCCAGCTGGGGTTGCACAAGGGGTTGTAATGGACTGAGGCACATTTTTAACGTGAGTACATTTGCTGCAGTTTTGTTTACATTCAGCTGTTGTTCCAGTAACTTTTCTTTCCTTAATAACGGAAGTTTGAAGGAAGAAATCCAAGGCCACCATTCACCTGGGAGGGTAATGGAGGCTAGAAAAAGAGGCTGATTGTAGGGGGTTACCTCATGTAGGGATATATGGGTACCCCATTAGTCCATAACGAAATGCATGCACAACTAAGAGGTGAGGACTAAGGCAGGAATGCGTGTCTGAACCTTGGAGTTGTAAGGAATGGCAGTCTGGGAAGACTCCATTCAGGACTAAGTTTAGCACCAGGGACCTTGCTGCAGCAAGTCTACAGCATCTCTGAATGCTGAAGTCCATGGCAACCCCGAGCACCCCAGATCCCCTTACAAATTTCCTTTTCTATTCCCTAATACTCTTCACTTTAGTCACAGTAAAAATCGGATAAACCAAGCGTATTCCAATTTTGTGAAACAACTTGACATTGCTACAGCATTCATACAGCAAAGGGATCTAGACAGTTTCAGTTCACTCCTCGTGGGACGATACTCACTCATCACTTTATTACTTGGTCACGATACGTGCACTTGCATACCGATATTGTATTCATCTTTGTATGAATAACACATAAACGTATGCCAACAAGTTTTTGGCGCCATTGCCGGGGAGTGAAAAACTTTGAAAATTGTTTTTAGATACCCTACTGTGTGAAGGATTGTTGTGCTTTTATTCTAGTGTCCTAATTGAGCAAGTAACACGGTGTATGAGCAGGGCTGACAGAGAACTTCTGCCCCTTGACCCAGAAATAGAAAGAACACTTCTGAGAAGAAGAAGAGGACAGCTAACACACCAGCAGCAGGCGGAGATGGCAAATCAAAATGGAACAGACAACATGGACGATAGAGATAGGGTCTTGAATGCTTACGTTCAACCAAATTTGAATGGATTGAACCCAAGCATTGTGAGACCAGAGATTGAGGCTCTACTTTTTGAACTTAAACCAGTAATGTTCCAGATGCTGCAAACTGTTGGGCAATTCAGTGGCATGCCTACTGAGGACCCCCACCTTCATTTAAGAGTATTCATGGAAGTCACGGATGCTTTTAAAATGAATGGTGTAACAGAAGAAGTGCTCAGGCTTAAGCTGTTTCCTTATTCATTAAGAGACCGAGCAAGAGCCTGGTTAAACTCTCTGCCACCTGACTCTATCACTAACTGGAGTGATTTGGCAAAAAAACTTCTGCTGAAATACTTCCCGCCTACCAAAAATGCCAGATTGAGAAACGACATCACCTCTTTCCAGGAATTAGAAGGTGAATCTTTGTATGAGACGTGGGAGAGGTATAAAGAGCTATTACGGAGATGCCCACATCATGGAATCCCTTACTGCATTCAGATGGAGACCTTTTATAATGGTCTCAATGCCCAAACCCGGACCATAGTAGATGCAGCGGCCAATGGGGCACTCTTGTCCAAAACATAAAATGAAGCATATGAGTTGCTCGAAAGAATGGCCAGTAACAACTACCAATGGCCAATGGACAGGGTTTCAAACGGAAAGAAAGCAGCAGGCATGCATGAAGTAAGTGAAGTGACTTCTCTCATAGCCCAGCTAGCCTCGCTAGTCAACGTTTTGAAAAGTCAGCAGTCTCACCGCCCTCAAGGAACCAATGCTGTCCAGGAAACTGGACCATCTTGCGTACTATGCAATGGATCTCATTTATTTGAAGCTTGTCCCTCAAACCCTGAATCAGTGTGTTTTGTAGGCAATATGAATCGCAATAACAACCCTTACTCCAACACATATAACCCAGGATGGAGGCAACACCCCAATTTCTCCTGGAGCAATTATGGTGCAGGACAAGGGAGCAACTCTGCCCCACAAAGACCACAGGGTCCACCAGGCTTTCAGCAACAGAGACAACAGCCTCAGGAAGCCCACACTTCACTGGAATCCCTGTTGAAGGAGTATATGGCAAGGAATGACGCTTTAATCCAGAGTCAAGTAGCCTCACTGAGGAATCTGGAGACTCAAGTGGGACAGCTTGCCAATGAACTGAAAAGCAGACCCCCAGGGACACTTCCTAGCAATACTGAAGTCCCTAGGAGAGAGGGGAAAGAACACTGTAAAGCCATAGCCCTGAGGAGTGGAAAGATGGTGGAAACACCAAAAGCAAGAGAGCAAGACCAGACAGAATCCACTGCACCCCTGGAGAACGAAAACGCTAAGAAAAAGCAAAAGGAGGAGATAAGCAAGGACGAAAACATCTCTGGAGAGAATGCTGCAGCTATGCCGTAGCAAAAGTCGTCAACTTTGCTGCAGCAGGATATGCAGCAATCCAAGCTACCTCCCCCTTTCCCTTAAAGATTTCAGAAGCAGCAGAATGACCAGCAATTTAGAAGGTTCTTGGATGTCCTGAAACAGCTACACATCAACATTCCGCTAGTGGAAGCACTGGAGCAGATGCCCAATTATGTGAAGTTCATGAAGGACATTCTGACAAAGAAAAGGAGGTTTGGCGAGTTTGAAACCGTTGCCCTCACAAGAGAATGCAGTGTTGTACTGCAAAATAAGTTGCCACCCAAACTTAAAGATCCAGGCAGTTTCACCATACATTGTTCGATTGGAAACCAGTATTTCGGCAAGGCACTTTGTGATTTGGGAGCAAGTATCAACCTTATGCCAATGGCCATCTTTAAAAAGCTAGGAATTGGAGAAGCTCGGCCTACCACAGTTACACTGCAATTGGCAGATAGATCCATTGCACACCCAGAGGGAAAAATAGAGGACGTCTTAGTTAAGGTGGACAAGTTCATCTTCCCAGTAGATTTCATAATTCTGGATTATGAAGCTGACGCAGAAGTACCTATTATATTAGACAGACCATTCCTAGCAACTGGTCGGACACTCATTGATGTTCAGAAGGGTGAATTAACTATGAGAGTACAGGATGAGCAGGTTACATTCAATGTGCTCCAGACCATGAGGTTTGCCAGTGAAGAAGAGGAATGTGCTGTAGTGTCAATGATAGATACATTAGCATCAGAACAACTGGAAAGATGCTGCAAGGGGCCATCACCAGCAGAGTGGACAGATCACTCAGAGTCCGAAGGAGAAGATGAGAAAGAATGGGCTTGGATTGATTTCAGACAAGGCTTCAGTAAGAAGGAGCCGTTGTTCGAAACCACGATAGATTCAAGACTGCTAAAAGCACCAATGGAAGAACCACCAGCTCTGGAGATGAAGCCTCTGCCAGCTCACCTTAAGTATGCATATCTAGGAGAAACAGCCACTCTTCCTGTCGTTATCTCAGCATTTCTAACAGAGGAGCAAGAGGAGAAATTGGTCCTGACACTGAAGAAATTCAGGAATGCAATTGGCTGGACACTTGCTGACATTAAGGGAATCAGTCCCTCATTTTGCATGCATAAGATCCTTCTGGAAACCAATGAAAAAGGGTCCATTGAACCTCAACGTAGGCTTAACCCAATAATGAAGGAAGTAGTGAAGAAGGAGATCATCAAATGGCTGGATGCTGGAATCATTTACCCTATATCAGATAGCTCTTGGGTGAGTCCAGTCCAGTGTGTGCCCAAGAAAGGAGGCATGACTGTGGTGGAAACTGATAGCAACGAGCTCATTCCCACTAAGGTGGTAACCGGTTGGAGGATTTGCATGGACTACCGAAAGCTGAACAAAAGCACTAGGAAGGATCACTTCCCTCTGCCATTCATCGATCAAATGCTAGATAGACTTGCTGGGAGGGAATATTATTGCTTCCTGGATGGGTACTCAGGGTATAACCAGATCGCCATAGCACCAGAAGATCAGCATAAGACCACATTCACATGTCCTTATGGTACCTTTGCATTTCGAAGGATGCCATTCGGGCTGTGCAATGCTCCAGCAACGTTCCAGCGATGCATGATGGCAATATTCACAGAAATGGCTGAACAGTTTGTGGAAATCTTTATGGATGATTTCTCAGTTTTTGGAGACTCCTTCGACCAATGCTTGGGAAACCTTGCTAAAGTATTGCAAGGTGTGAGGAGACAAACTTGGTGCTAAACTGGGAAAAGTGCCAGTTTATGGTAAATGAGGGAATTGTGCTGGGGCATAAGGTATCGCAGAGAGGACTAGAGGTGGACAAGGCCAAAGTAGAAGTTATTGAGAAATTGCCTCCTCCCACCTCGGTAAAGGGCATTCGGAGTTTTTTGGGACATGCAGGATTTTATAGAAGGTTCATCAAGGACTTTTCTAAGGTGGCCAAACCACTATGCAGTTTGCTGGAGAAGGATAGAACCTTTTGTTTTGATAAAGGCTGCATGACAGCATTCTGCGATCTCAAGCAGAAATTGAGCACAGCCCCAATCATCGTAGCACCAGACTGGACCTCCCCATTTGAGCTAATATATGATGCTAGCGAAACAGCATTAGGAGCTGTCCTGGGACAACGCAAAAATAAGCTGTTTCACTCTATTTACTATGCTAGCAAAATGCTACAAGGTGCCAGCTGAACTACACTGTGACAGAGAAGGAATTGCTTGCTGTAGTGTTTGCCTTTGAGAAATTCAGAGCATATTTGGTAGGAGCAAAGGTGATAGTGCACACAGACCACTCTGCCATCAAACACTTGGTCAGAAAGAAGGATTCCAAACCGAGGCTCATTCGGTGGGTGCTTTTGCTTCAAGAGTTTGATCTAGAGATCAGAGATAGAAAGGGGACTGAGAACCAAGTGGCAGACCATCTTTCCAGGTTAGAGGAGCACAGCTCTGGAGCAGAGGATATCAATGAAAGATTCCCGGATGAGCAACTCTATCTCATGTCTTAAATGGATGTGCCATGGTATGCAGACTATGTGAATTACCTCGTGAGTGGAATGCTCCCACCAGACCTGACATGGCAGCAGAAGAAAAAATTCCTGCATGAAGTCAACTCCTACTACTGGGATGAGCCCTATCTTTACAAACAATGTGCTGACCAGATGATAAGGAGGTGTATACCCAGTGAAGAAACGAAGCAAATCTTGCAGCAATGCCACGCTTCTCCTTATGGAGGTCATTTTGGAGGAATTAGGACAGCAAACAAAGTGTTGCAGGCGGGTTTCTATTGGCCCTCATTATTCAAGGACTCCCACGTGTATGCAAGGAAATGTGACCGGTGCCAGAGAACAGGAAATATATCTCGCCTGCATGAAATGCCACTGAACAACATCCTGGAGGTGGAATTATTTGATGTCTGGGGCATAGATTTCATGGGACCATACCCCTCAAGCTTTGGCAACCAATACATCCTTGTAGCTGTAGATTATGTCTCAAAGTGGGTGGAAGCCAGTGCATCTCAGACTAATGAAGCCAGGGTTGTGACCAGATTCTTGAAGAGGAATATCTTTACAAGGTTTGGAACCCCCAGAGCTATCATCAGCGATGGAGGAACCCATTTCTGCAATAGGCAGTTCAAGGCACTACTGGCCAAATACGGAGTAAGACACAAGGTAGCAACCCCCTATCATCCACAAACAAGTGGGCAAGCTGAGGTCTCTAACAGAGAGATCAAGAGAATTTTGGAAAAAACAGTAAGTCCAACAAGGAAGGATTGGTCCTCAAGGTTGGATGATGCACTTTGGGCATATAGAACAGCCTATAAGACACCTCTGGGCATGTCACCTTACAGGTTGGTATTCGGGAAGGCTTGTCATCTCCCAGTAGAGCTGGAACATCGAGCATATTGGGTAGTGAAGAAACTGAACTGGAGCCTGGATGCTGTAGGGGAGAGAAGGATGCTGCAGCTAAATGAGTTGGACGAATTTCGGGGGCAGGCCTATGAGAATGCCAAGCTATACAAGGAGAAAGCCAAGCAATGGCATGACAGGAAGATACAGCCCAGAAACTTCGAAGTAGGACAGAAAGTACTACTGTACAACTCCAGGCTAACCTTGTTTCCTGGAAAGTTGAAATCACGATGGTCTGGACCCTTTCGTATAAGCCAGGTCTTTCCATTTGGGACAATTGAATTGGAAGAAGAGAAGGAAGGAAGGACATTCAAGGTTAATGGGCAAAGAGTCAAGCATTATCTAGGGGGTGACGTGGAGAGACAGCACACTTCCATTCAGCTACAAGAGGATTGAACAGAAGGGAAGTCAGGCTGAAGACTCTAAACCAAGCGCTCATGGGAGGCAACCCATATTTAAATTTGTTATTATTTAGGATAATAGTTTTAAGACAAGCTTAGATCAAGAACCTAATAGCTTTTGTGGTTAATACGCAGGTTAGGAAGCAAGGAGTTGCTGAACCAGCCTTTGTTTTGCTGCAACAGCATAGCACTAAAGGCAGTCCCTGGTTGCTATAGCAGAACTGGTAGCAAGCACTCTATGCTGCAGCAGGAAATTTTTGGGCTCCTAGCTTGCTGAAGCATTGCTCCAGTATTGCTGCAGCAACACAGTCAGCTTCAAGCCAAGGGTTCCCCTCTGCCATGCTGCAAAAAAAAAATGGTGGGTGGGAAACTGGCAGAAGGCCATAAGACACCTACGGTCTTTAAACCTCTACAGCTTCCAACCCATTTCTTTCGAGAGTTAACGCACCCACACTGCCACCTCTTCAACCTCCCCTCACCTCACCTCTCCCGAGTTCCAAACACCGCAACCCTCTCATCACCTTCGTCCCAGAAAACCCCAACCTTCAACTCTTCGAAGCAAGCATGCCGAGAATCAAGATTGTGGCGAGGAAGGCCAGCAAGATGAGGAAATTCATTTTCGAAGAAAATAGAAAGAGGCATGATGACGAAATCATGCACAGGAACTTCTGTGCTGAGAAGGGGTTCACATTCACTCCCACTGGCGATTTGGGAGTGCCAATGTACGTTGGAACGGTGGTAAAACAGAGGAATTGGGAAAATTTTGCAAGCCATCCACCAACGGCCCTCATCCCATTGGTTAGGGAGTTCTATGCGAACTTCGCCCCAGAAACGGACAAATGGGTGAAAGTTCGGGAAACAAAGGTCCATTTTGACCAAGCTGCTATCAACAAGGCCTACAACTTGCCCGACGAGGAGGACAACTACGAAGGCTATCTGTAGAGTCTGCGGGATGAAGATTGGGAAGCAATTCTCACCAGGATGTGCCTTCCTGGCACCACCTGGGACAAATCTCCCCAGGGCTCCACCATTGTAAATCGCATCTCCTTGGTGTCGGCAGCAAAGGTCTGGTACCATTTTCTCAAGACCCGTCTCCTGCCTTCCACCCACGGGCAGACTGTGAGCAGAGAAAGAGTAGCAATGGTGGATGCGCTCATACTCGGCCGGCCACTCAACGTTGGCCGCATTATAAGTGATCAAATCCGAGCCTGTGCCAGCCGAAAGAAGGGAAGCCTCCTCTTTCCTTCCCTCATCACCACCCTGTGCAACAATCATGGAGTGCCAGTCTTCATCGGCGAAGAGGTCTTAAAGGACACTCCCCCCATCACCCCTACCACCATTTCTCACATTGTTCTCGAGAAAGCCGCCCAGCATCCACCAACTGCCTCTCGTAATCCCCCACCAACTATTGGACCATCTTCGTCCTCCTCTACTGCTCCACCAGCTGACAAGGTCATTCAGCACCTGCTGCAGCAACAATCCACACTCCTCAAACAGTAAGCACAGTTGCTGCAGCACCAGCAAACATTCTGGCAATATGCGCAGAAAAGGGACTTTGCCCTCCACACCACTCTGGAACAAAATTTCAAGCAATTTTTCGCATTCCCAGAGTTCCCAACTGCCCTGCTCCACGCCACCTTCGAGGAGTCAGCTGCAGTACCAGAAACTCAAGCAGAGCACCCTAAGGCCTCTGAAGGATCCTCCTCCAGCAAGGAGCCCTGCCCTGAGCCCCACCAGACATCAGAGGAACGTGTGTCCTCTGATGATGATGAGCCCATTGCAAAAAGGGCAGCAGTACTGCGCAAAGGAAAGGCACCACATCAATCAACGCAGAGGAGGAGTAGACTCAGAAGCTCCTCGAAATCTTCTGGGGGTCAATGACCCTAGGGTGCTGCAGCATACCTGCTAGCACCCTCAGGAAAGTTCCCTCAACCCTTTGTCCTTCTCTGCAGTATTTGAAATTTCTTCGTTTCTGTTTCTGTTTGTGAGCATATTTTATTTTCTGACTATTGCATCAGCAGTGAGGACACTGCTCACCTTAAGTTTGGGGGGGGGTGTGATATAATTGTCTGTTGGGAATGAAGTTGCTATAGCATATCACTTTTGTGTATGGATTTATTGCTGTAGCATCACTTGTGTCTTTTGATTCATTGCTGGAGCATATTTTATTTTGATTCATTGCTGAAGCATTCTGCATGATTAGTTCTGCTAGGTGTTTGTTTATAGTACTGTCTGCATGTGTCTTCATCCACCCGTGTTGAATGAATCTTTCCCAGTAATCACTAAGTTTGTTTAATGTTTAAAAAAAAAAAAGAGAAAAGAGGGGGGAACAGATGCTTATCCTGCTGAAAGTTTTGGGATACTCCATGAGGAGGATTGGGTATTCTGTTAAAAATCAGAATAGGGAACCTTCAGTCTCACCCCATCACACAGCACCTTCCTCTTATAAGCACTGGATCATGGGCAGCTTGCCCATAAGAGAATTTGGTGAACTTCCAAAAAGAGGCCCTTAGTCTTAGAGCTAGTATTGAGAGCTTCTAGTAAAATTAAAAAAAAAAGGCAGAATCATAGGGGCATAACAGCTTAAGTTTGGGGGAGGGGAGTAGAAAATAAAGAAAAATATGGACGCTCAAATGCTCTGTAATTCCTTAGTAACCAGGGGCATGCATGAGTCCCATGTGTGCCTTTGCGTAAAACGGGGATGAAGAGTGGACACTCCAATGCTCTGTAATCCCTTAGTAACCAGGGGTATGCATAAGCCCCATGTGTGCCTTTGCGTAAAACAGGGATGTAGAGTATGAGTGGGGAGTAGTTGAAAGGTGATAAGGTTGAGTAACCGGGTGCCGGCATTGAACATGTTGGCACTCGCGTCAAAAGGCCGTAATGACCTCTGCTGTAGTAAGATCCATATCAAAAACAACAGTAAAAGGAGAAAAGTCAGTAAGCTGCCCCTTTTTCCCCCATATCTGCTGCCCTTATTATGATGAATGCTAGCTTGACCTAGGAAAGGAAGCTCAAAATATTAGCATAAAAGTCTTAAGAACTCTGGCTGTTTGTGACCCAAGTAACTCCTAGACAAATTGTCCATACCACACACACACAAATTCAAAGAAGGTATTACTGTGATTGGGAGAAAGAGTTGTGGTATCCTTTGTAAGAAGGCAATCCTGAGAGTTGAGAGCTTTCAGCAGAACCAAAGCCTAAAACTGCCAGGTGTTTAGTTTGTAGTGGGCAATGTAGGATGCTTGGGGACAAGCAATCCTTTAAGTTTGGGGGGATTTGATAACTGCATTGTGTTAACTGCATTTCACTATAGTTTCCATGCATTTCCCATAATTATTTACTGAATTTTCTGGTGTTTTAAGCACTTTTGCCCTCTGATTTAATAAAAAAGGATGACTCGTCTAGATATGACATCAGCTACCCATTGCTGCAGCATTTCACTGAGCATCTGTGGCAATGATAGCAGAACCAGAAGTGATAGAGGGTGAGCTGCCCCTTCCTCCCGAAATACCCTGATTCCGTTTGATTTGGTGCAGTAGCAGACAGCAGCAGACAGCAGCAGTGCAGGCAGAAAGCAGCAGGGTCACTACAAGCCGTTGGTACAGGACTGCCTCCACTACTGAAAGTGGAGAGTATAAAAGCTGCAAGGGCGCCTGCTGCAGAGCAGAAGGAATGGCAGCATCCAGGGAGCTTTTCTGGGACCACAGAGGCTGCTGATAAAAGACCGAAAAATAGAGAATGAAACGGGGCGTGGGAGAAAGGAAAAAACGAGAATTAGGTAGAAAAATCATTCCTCAAGAGAGAGTGCTGATAACACCGGAAGGTGCAGCATAAGGGAGGAGAGGAGTAGTGTAGAAAGGAACTTAGTTTTCTGCGGAGGTTTCGTTTTTATCAAAGGAAAAGAAAGAACCGCATTTTGCAAACAAGTTTTTATCTTTTAGAATGCATACTAGAGTTTCTAAACCTTTGTAACTAGTGCACCCATGAGGCTCGGCTAGTTTCCAGTTGGGGTTGCACAAGGGGTTGTAATGGACTGAGGCACATTTTTAACGTGAGTACATTTGCTACAGTTTTGTTTACATTCAACTGTTGTTCCAGTAACTTTTCTTTCCTTAATAACGGAAGTTTGAAGGAAGAAATCCAAGGCCACCATTCACCTGGGAGGGTAATGGAGGCTGGAAAAAGAGGCTGATTGTAGGGGGTTACCTCATGTAGGGATATACGGGTACCCCATTAGTCCATAACGAAATGCATGCACAACTAAGAGGTGAGGACTAAGGCAGGAATGCGTGTCTGAACCTTGGAGTTGTAAGGAATGGCAGTCTGGGAAGACTCCATTCAGGACTAAGTTTAGCACCAGGGACCTTGCTGCAGCAAGTCTACAGCATCTCTGAATGCTGAAGTCCATGGCAACCCCGAGCACCCCAGATCCCCTTACATATTTCCTTTTCTATTCCCTAATACTCTTCACTTTAGTCACAGTAAAAATCGGATAAACCAAGCGTATTCCAATTTTGTGAAACAACTTGACATTGCTACAGCATTCATACAGCAAAGGTATCTAGACAGTTTCAGTTCACTCCTCGTGGGACGATACTCACTCATCACTTTATTACTTGGTCACGATACGTGCACTTGCGTACCGATATTGTATTCATCGTTGTATGAATAACACACAAACGTATCCCAACATTTCCCAAGCCTAAAACTGAGTAAGAGAAGGTCTGAATGCGTTCCCCCCTTTGGCTGCTTAACCCCTTCAATATATAACACTTTGGCCGCTCAAAACCCTAAAAAATACGGTGTGCGAAGACCCGCAGCATGGCCGTATTCCAGGACACGGCCTGACCGTGCTTCGGGCTGGATTCTAGGGAGTCTCTGCAACTTTTTGCCTAGAACACGGCCTGGCCGTGTTGCATGCCACCTAGCACGGCCTGGCTGTGTTGGGGGCTACCATGCTCTTTTCTTGCTAATTTTTGGTGGGCTTCCTCCTTACTTCCTCCTCATCTTGTTCCAAGTCCATATAGCACTTCTCATGAGTGTTTTCCCTTGCTTCTTGGCCTCTTTTGCTCTCCTAAAAACATAAAATAAACCAAAGTAGTATCCAGAGCAAAGTATAACCAAATGTTGGGAAATAATAACAAGTTTACTACTAATTAAAGGATAAAATATAACCATTAAGCACTCAAATTTCCCCTTTATCACTATTATACTACTATTACATCATGTGACTCTTCTTTTTTCTCTTAGATTTGGGCTTAATTTTCTCCTTTGGGTTTGGTCTACCTCTCCTTCGTTTCTTACTTAGGCCGAAATCTCCAACCAAGAGTGAAAGGCTTGGCTCACCTTTACATGGTTTGGGTTATTGGCCCATCCTCTTCATCCTATTGTAAGCCTATGTCATGAATCTTTATTGGGTTATTCATGTGATTTGCCGATAACTCATTTAGGTGGAAAAATTCTTGTTGAAGTTTCCTACATAGAGGCCCAGTGGTTTAGGGGGTTTAGCTCTTCCTTGCCTTAGAATTTTTCCCCTCTTAGGATATTATTTTTCTAATGTCTTTGATCCCTTAATTTCTCCCCTAATGTCATAAAAGTTCTCCCTAGGCCTACATATAAGATTAAGAATTTCTAAGGCATAACTTCTATTGAATATTTACCTTTATTTTTTATTCCTCTTAATTTTAAGAAATTTACATGTCTTAATATTAAATGAAGATTAGGGATGTTACGTTTTCAGTGATTTTTTTTTTTCTGTAATGGTGTCTGTCTCACCAAAAATCATCGTTTAGATTGCTGAATTTTGTCCTTGGTTTCTTCTCTGATTTTTGGTGCTCCACTCGGGTCATGATGCCAGCCAGATCGGGTTCTAGGCATCCGATGGGTGAGGGAGAAGAAGATTATGGTTTTAGGCTCAGGCTTAGACTTAGTCTTGGGCTTGGGCCACAAGTGAAATGCATAATTTCAATTAAAGTAAAATAGTAACTCTCACTTAGAGTAGGAGGCTAGGCCAAATGACAAGATGTAACATCCTAAGCTCTTAATAAAGTTAGATAAATTTAAGGATGAATAGAAAATACATATGACAAGTGATTAAGATACTTAGTTATATGATTATAAGGCAAACATAAGATAGGTAACATAGTTAATGTTGAATCACATAAATAAAAATTCTTAGGATCATAATGGATGGAGAGAAGACACAAATACATTTTTTTTTATATTACTAGTCTAGAATTAGTGACCAATTAAGATATACATGAACAAGGATTAAAATATATAGTTGATGATAGTAAAAATCTTTATAAAATGTAGAATCATTTCATGGTTAGAAGTAATATAAATAAAATATTTTTGGAGCATAAATTAGAGGAACATGATACAAATATATTCCTTAAGATGCTACTAATTTAGGATTAGGAAAATAATAAGGAAGGAAAAAGCATTATGTGGTGCTATATAAATATATATATACATATTTCCTCTCACTTCCACCATGCACATTATTATATATATATTTGCACATGCAAAAGGAGGAGATTTACGTAGGTATATATATATATATTAATTTATCTCATTTATGCCATGCATAGCATAATAGATATAGCCACCCATGCATGCACATAACTTTGAAATGAAACACAATAGCCATGGTAGGTTAAAAAGCATGAATGCAACTAGAAATACAAGCTGAAACGTGCACCAAAACCAGCAGAAGATCATGCATCACATGCAGAGAAAAATGCCCCACACTTGCTCCTAAACCAAGCAGTAAAAACACACCCACTCTTGCTCCACCCAGCCAGCAGAAACCTGCCCTACACAGCAGAAAAATAACCACCCATCTGCTCTAAGAGACCAGCAGAAACATGGCCTACAAGACAGCATTTCACGCCACCCTTGATCCCACATGCAACCAGGAAAAACAAATCCAGCTGGAACATGCCCCACATCCAGCATGTTCAGCGCCAAATACAACAAGTAGAAAACATCCCACTTGACAACATCTCCACACCCATATGTGCTCCATAAACCCAGCAGAAACCCATGCCACCACATGTGCAAACTCACGCTCCACCTCTGCCCAAGAAAACTACAGCTCACACTCACACTCATACAGCCAGAAAATTCTTCTTTTGATGTGTCATACACTTATTCTCTCACTGACCACAATACACTAGAGCTACCCATGCACACACTCACTTGGAGAGTAGCAGAAAACCATTCCCTCCCTTGCTGAATCCAAAGGATTCCAGCGCTCAGCAATCAGCCTCCCTTTTTGCTTTCACGCCAGCAGGAGAAAAGAGAGAGAAGAGGTCCAAAACAAAAACTGAAGAGGAAGAGGAAGGAAGGGGGAGAGAGTAGCCAGAAAGGAGAAGAAGGTTGAGAGAGAGGAAATCTGCAAATTGAGAGCCATAGGAGTAGGTCTACATAAGGTAAGTCTAGCTTCTTGCAAAAATCCAGTTTTGAGTTTATTAGGTCAAATTTCGGGCCTGAATGTAGGACTTTTTGTCGAGAATATGAAAATATGTTCAATATAGAAGTTGTAGGTCTATGTCTTAGCTTTCCATATCATTTTGAATCACATCAATCGGACGTAAAATGAGAGAGTTATAGTCCATGGAGTAAAATAGGTCAGAATCGGGTCTGGAATCCAGGCTGGTTAAGATTAGCTTCGGTTTTCGACTTTCGGGGACTAATACATAAGGAATATGGAGTCGTGATTAAAATGAAAGTTGTAGATATATTTCTCGCGGTCACATAGCCACTGGAATCACAAAATTTTGAGTTCATATGAGTGAGTTAGGGTCTGATTAGTGAGTAAAGGTCATAGACCATAAAAGAGTTAGGTTGAGAAAATAGAAACCTTTTACACCTGAAAATATTGGCTTAGTAAATTTAGTAAATGACCTTTAAATTCTATAATGTTTGGTGAGAATATTCTTCAAATATTCATAATCAATTCTGGAAATTTTCATAATTTTTGAGAACCTAAAATTAGGTCTTGTACAATTAAAATAGTGTTGAGGACAATTTCCTAGACAGCTCAGACTGCTGATCGAAAGACAATATTTTTAAGGCATTATATGTTGTAATTTTGTATAAAAAATTTATGAAATGTTAAAGGGATCCTAATTAGTCATCCTACCAAATTTTAGAAAATTATGGGCAGTTTAAAGTATATAATAAAATTTATAAATTTGGTAGTCTGAAAATGAAGCAGAACAGGCCATAAACGGGGACAGTCTTAAGACGTGGGATATTTGAGGGGTCAAAAGAATTCGTTTTTATTTGAAATTTTTATGGTGATTATATAAAGTGTCTATAATGCTTCATATAAAATATCATGAATTTTGAAGTCGTTTTACTAATTTAAATGGATGTTAAACCGAATAGAAATGAAACTGAAACTAAATTGTACTGTCCTGGTTATGGAGGTAGTTTTTGGGGTTGAATGGAAGATTTAAGGGCTGAGAGAATGTAGAAAAACAATAGACATGTAAAGGTTCCTCCATGCAAAATTTTAGAATTTTTAGAGGACTTTTGTCATATTTAATAATAACCCTAAATCTAAGCAAAATCATAGTTTTATTTGGAGGAGCAGAAGCTTTTAAACTAGGTATTTATGGCTTTAGGACCTAATGTGCATGCATTAACCAATAATTCTTGTATGTTTTAGTTTGAGTTGCTGGTAGTAACCTTGGCAGCCTTGGAAAGGAATTGATTGTGCTAGAATTGAGGTAGCTAGCCTTTCCTTAAAACACTCTTTATGCTTATGAATTTGAAATTATGAATTTTCACTGATTACCTGACTTTGATGCTATGATGAATGTTGGTCTAAAGTTATGTTATGTATGCATTCTCAGGAATTAAGGGGGTGCACAAAAGGGTGCCAAGTAAGCCCCATTTCCCTCACGATTGGCCAATAATAGGAGATGCATAGCCCTTTGCAGGTATGGCAGTATTGACTGCATTGGGTAAGTAGACCATGATGTTATGGGTCCCTAGTGTGACCAAGATGCCGTATGTATGATGTATGGTCAGTGCTTATATTTCAGTGAAATAATTTGAGATGTTTTAAGGAATAGAATGTGCACTATTTTTCTAAAAACTTTGCTAGCTATTGAGATTGTCATCTCACTTTTTATATCCACATAATCACATTTCAGGTACTCCAGCCAGAAGTGAGCAACAGGGGTCTCAGGGTTGACTCATATGTTCATGGTTGTAATTGCTTTGGTTGTGTGATATTTATGTGGGACAGCTTAATTAAGTGCCAAGTTCTTATTAGACAGTTTATAATGTAATGTAATGTAAACTATGGACTGTACTCCTTTCCTTTATGGCATGAGATCCTTTATGTTGTAATTATTACATAGCATGCTTAGGTAATTGCCTAGATGGAATTGAATTTTGAAAGTGCTTAGGATAGCCTGAAGCACATTTATGCTTATGCAAGAAGGATTACAAATGATATAAATGAATAGGTAAAATTATGGGCTAGTTAGACAATGTCAAAAAAAAATTATAAATAATAAGGAACATTCTACAATTTAGATATAAGAAAATGACGCTAGAATTTAGGTGTTACATTTGTTGGTATCAGAGCAATAGTTCAGGGAATTTTTTATGTGTTTGGACTTATTCTAGGATATTTTAAATTGATTTAGAGTTGAATTATGGTGAAATTTGCTTTGTTTGAGGGGTTGTTAAATCAAGTAGAGATAGTTTATGGACATGCGACTAATTATATGGAAAATGTTTGTATATAAATGTGCACATAGGGAAATGGCATATAAAAGAACCCAGACTGAGACCTTAAAAGAAATATCTGAGAATATGGAAGCCTTAGCTGCCAGGCTTAATGGGCAAGCTGCAGCCCAGGCCGCCACAGCACAAATTCTTCAACAAGTTCAAGAGGCCCTTAGACTAGTGCCGCAAGGAAACAATCATGAATGTGCTAGAGAAGAAAATAGGCCAAGCTAAATGAATAAACTCTTAGCCCAATTTAGAAAGGCCAACCATCCTCAATTTCTGGGAGAGTATGATCCAGTGATTGCAGAACGATGGATCATGCAACTGGAGAAAATTTTTGGAGTTTTAGAAGGAAATCATCAAATGGCTGGATGCTGGAATTATTTACCCTATATCAGACAGCTCCTGGGTTAGTCCAATCCAATGTGTTCCTAAAAAAGGAGGCATGACTGTGGTGAAGAATGAAAACAATGAGCTCATCCCCACCAAGGTTGTGACTGGTTGGAGGATTTGCATGGACTACAGGAGGATGAACAAAAGCACCAGGAAAGACCATTTTCCCATACCATTCATTGACCAAATGTTAGACAGACTTGTAGGAAGAAAATATTATTATTTCCTATATGGGTATCCAGGCTAAAATCAAATTGCTATAGCACCCGAAGATCAACATAAGACCACATTCACATGCCCTTATGGAACCTTTGCATTTCGAAGGATGCCATTTGGGTTATGCAATGCTCTAGCAACTTTCCAACGATGTATGATGGCAATTTTCACTAAAATGGTGGAGTAGTTTGTGGAAATTTTTATGGATGACTTTTAAGTTTTTACGAATTCTTTTAATTTGGGTTTTGAAAACCATGCCAAAGTCCTTCAAAGGTGCAAGGAAACAAACTTGGTGTTGAATTGGGAGAAGTGTCAATTCATGGTAAAGGAGGGGATTGTGCTCGGCCACAAAGTTTCTCAAGAGGGGCTAGGGGTTGACAAGGCCAAGTTGGAGATCATTGAGAAGCTGCCTCCTTCCACTGCAATTAAAGGCATTAAAAGCTTCCTTGGCCATGCAGGATTTTACAGAAGGTTCATCAAGGATTTCTCCTAGATTGCAAAACCCTTATACAATTTGCTTGAGAAAGACAATGTCTTCTGCTTTGATGAAGATTGTATAAAAGCATTATGTGTAACATCCCCTAATTTTTAAATATTTTCCTTATAAATTCTTCACCTTACTTATATGCATATAAATGTTCTAATATTAATGGAATAGGTAAAGAAAGAAAACCTAAGAGGAAATATTAGAAATAAACATGCTAAAGAAAGGTGAAAATCTTAGGTAAGGAAGATAAATTTTTGTGAATTAAAGGTCTTAAAATTTCAAGAAGATTGGATTAGGGTAATTTTTCCTAATTTAAGAGTAAAAGTTACTAAGTTTAGTATCTCCACCCATAAATTGGGCTTTTACCTATGGACACTTCATATAGAGTTTTTCCACTTCAAATAAGTTTCTAGCAAGCCCATTGGATAACCTAAGCAAGAAATAAAACATAGACTTGAACTAGGATATAGTAATTGGACCAATAGTCCAAAAATTATGAAAATGTGACTTAGCCCTCCAAGAAAGGTAGAATTTTATCCAAAGCAAAGAAAATGGGTAGGAATAAGCCCAAATCCAAGAGGAAAAATAAAATAAAATAAATTAGGTGATGATATAATAATGTAATAATAATAAAGATTAGGTTACATAAGACAAAAATTTAGCAAGTGGTGTGATTCTACATTAATAATTTGGCAAGTGGCATGATAATACAAGGCTTTAGGACAAAAACATCTATATCCTACACTCATAATTCTAGAAAGTGGTATGATAATACATGGCATTAGGACAAAACATTCCTATCCCACACAAATAATATCAACCAAATAATGGAGATTCAAGGGCTAGAAATTTGCCAACTAAAAAGGCAAACCTATCATACTTGTTTAAGACAAAAGAAAATGGAAATGAATCCCTAAATCAAAGGGACCTTGTCCCTTATCTTAAGAACATATCATCATAATTTTCAAAATACAAATCTCCTTTTCCTATGCATATCTGACTAAGGAAGAGGAAGATAAGAACATAAGTTGTTTGTTTTCCAAAAATTCAACAAAGTGTATCCTAATTGTGATAAGGTAGACCCATGATCATGAAAGGTGAATTATTTGGTGGTATATATAAGAAAACCCACCCTTACAACATTAGAATTTTGTCCAAGTGAGGGAGAGGAAAAATAGAAACAAGGTAGAGTGAGGAAAAGAGAGGAAGAAAGGAAGAAAGAGGAAGGAGAAGTCTAGGGGACTAAGTTCTCCAGGTAAGTTTAACAATATTTCTTTTTGAAGAAAACTTTTGAAACTTATAATATTTATATGAGATTTTGATCTTAAAACTTTGATGATTGGTCATGATGTTGCTATATCGTGTTACATATTGATCTTGCATGTGCTGTACGTTTGAATACTTAGACTGGTATAGAAAGTTCTGCATAGGTATGGCTATGGTTGGCAAAAATTTTAGCTTCTGTGTTTTAATTTCTGGGAATTATCTGTAGGGAATTAAAGAAAATGGTTAACATAAGAATTAAAGATATATGTGTCATGGATTTTAAACCACTGGAATTATTCAATTTGGAGTCCATATGAGGTTGATATGGTCCTATTAGTTTGCAAAGGTCAGAAAATGGTTCATCAGGGAAGAATATGTTAGGATAGCTTCTGTGTTTTAATTTCTCGAAATTAGCTGTTGGGAATTAAAATAAATGGTGAACATAAGAATTACATATATATGTGTCACAGATTTTTAACCACTGGAATCATTCAATTTGGAGTCCATATGAGGTAGATATGATCCAATTAGTAGTCAAAGGTCAGAAAATGGTTCGTCAGGGAAGAATATGTTAGGATAGCTTCTGTATTTTAATTTCTTAGAATTATCTGAGGTAGATATGAGGTAGATATGATCCGATTTTTAGCCACAGATATGTTTGTCACAGATTTTAAGCCACTGGAATCACTCAAGTTGGAGTCCATATGAGGTAGATATGGTTTGATTAGTAGGTAGAGGTCAGAACCTATCCGAGAAGAAATAACCTGTATATTTAGGGAGTAATATCACCTTGATTTCTTAATATTTCACTACAATGTTCAACATAATAGTTTTAGATAATTGTTTTATCTTGAAATTGACACCAAGATCACCTACATCAGAGTTCAATTTAGGGAGTTATACTCTGATTAGTGAGCAAAGGTCATAGAGCACGGCCAGACCGTGTTCTGGGTGCTTCAACCACGGGCTAGCCGTGTTCGGAGCTGTTTTTGAGTACATTTGAAGTATTTTTAAAAGCATGGCCGTGTTTTGGAACATGGCCAGACCGTGTTGGAAGCTAGTTAAGCCTATTTGCAACATTTTTCTACCCTAGATGAACCTCTTTAACTATAGGGTAATAGTAGAAATCAAATTGGAGAACAATGCTCTATAAATTTGTAAGAACATGTGTTGGAAATGATATAAATAAGAAGAAAATGACTAAAGACCAAGCATAAAGAGAAGGTTAGATATGATGAAAACCTGCATCAAGAAAATAAAGAAATAAAATTAATATTTAAAAAGAAGACGAATCTTATAAATGAAAATAATAAATGACTAGTATATGCCATAGCCATTGCCATTATATAAACTTCTTACCATCTTAAGTGTGAAATTCTGACATGGAAATATTTTATAAAGTGATATTTGAAATGGTTATGTTCATGGCATGATTACCAATGATTTATGGTAATAGTTATATTTTGATGAACATACTTGTTATTGAAAGCATATTTTTGGCTATCATTGTGAAAAGAAAAGAAATGAGCACGGTCACATGACAATCCGTGTGGTGCACCAGTAGGGGACGCCCTACCAACGGTTATGATCATGTTAATGAGAAAAGAAAGAGAAAGTGGGCCATGTCAGACGGAGCGAGAAAAACCCGTACCGGAGAGTAGAGAATACTCACCTTGACCGGGGTAGCTTGCAATGAGAATAAGTTGATGGCCATCATATGATATTTTGAAAATAGTTAATCTTGTCATACATATCATTACAGTATGATTCTTATGTGCATAGATATAATGCATTCATATGACCAAAGATATTTTCTGTAGTTTACACAGCTGAACATGACGTGAAGAGCTATATTGATGATGATTTATTGTTGAACTTACTGGATTTAATTCTCACTATATTTCCATATCATGTTCAGAAAATTAGTTATGCAGCTTTTTCTATGGCTCTGGCTTTTAGTGCACATTGGATCGTGTTACTTTATATTGGGCAGATCTCAGAATCAAATAAGATGTTTGTGGTCGAGTTAGCTCAAATCCCGGTGAAGGTGCAACCTGTAACATCCCGTAATTTTTAGATATTTTCCTTAGAAATTCTTCACCTTACATATCTGCATAGAAATGTTCTAATATTAATGGAATAGGTAAAGAAAGAAAACCTAAGAGGAAATATTAGAAATAAACATGTTAAAGAAAGGTGAAATTCTTAGGTAAAGAAAGATAAATTTTTGTGAAGTAAGTAAAGGTCTTAAAATTTCAAGAAGATCGGATTAGAGTAATTTTTCTTAATTTAAGAGCAAAAGTTACTAAGTTTAGTATCTCCACCCGTAATTGGGCTTTAACCTATAGACACTTCATATAGAGTTTTTCTACTTCACATGAATTTTTAGCAAGCCAATAGGATAGCCCAAGGAAGAAATAAAACATAGACTTGGACTAGGATATAGAAATTGGACCGGTAGCCCAAACATCATGAAAATGTGACCAAGCCCATTATGAAAGGTAGAATTTTAACCAAAGTAAGGAAAATGGGCAAGAATGAGCCCAAACCCAAGAGGAAAAAATAAAAATAAAAATAAAATTAAAGTGATGAAATATTGGTGTAATCAAGATTAAGTGACATGGCATTAAGACAAAAATTTAGCAAGTGGTGTGATTCTACATTCATCATTTTGGCAAGTGGCATAATAATACAAGGCTTTAGGACAAAAACATCTATATCCTACATTCATAACTTTAGCAAGTGGGTAATAATACATAGCATTATGACAAAACATCATTATCCTACATAAATAATTTTAGTTAAGTAAGGAAAATTCAAGGGCTAGAAATTTGCCACTTAAAAAGGCAAATCTATCATACTTGATTAAGACAAAAGAAAAAGGAAATGAATCCCTAAATCAAAGGGATCTTGCCCCATATCTTAAGAACATATCATCATAATTTTCAAAATACAAATCTTCTTTTTCTATGCATATCTTGACTAAGGAAGAGGAAGACAAGAACATAAGTTGTTTGTTTTCCAAAAATTCAACAAAGTGTATCCTAATTGTGATAAGGTAGACCCATGATCATGAAAGGTGAATTATTTGGTGGTCTATATAAGAAAACCCACCCTTACAACATTAGAATTTCGTCCAAGTGAGGGAGAGCAAAAAATAGAAGCAAGGTAGTGTGAGGAAAGGAGAGGAAGAAAGGAAGAAAGAGGAAGGAGAAGTCTAGGGGACTAAGTGCTCCAGGTAAGTTTAACAATATTTCTTTTTGAAGAAAACCTTTGAAACTCATAATATTTATATGAGATTTTGATCTTAGAACTTTGATGATTGGTCATGGATGTTGCTATATCATGTTACATATTGATCTTGCATGTGATGTATATTTGAATACTTAGGTTGGTGTAGATAGTTCTGCATGGGTATGGCTATGGTTGACAGAATTTTAAGCTTCGGTATTTTAATTTCTCGGAACAATCTATAAGGAATTAAAATAAATGGTTAACATAAGAATTAAAGATATATGTGTCACGGATTTTCACCCACTGGAATCATTCCATTTGGAGTCCATATGAGGTAGTTATGGTCTGATTAGTAATCAAAGGTCAGAAAATGAATCATCAGGGAAGAATATGTTAGGATAGCTTCGGTAATTTAATTTCTGGGAATTATTGGTAGGGAATTAAAATAAATGGTTAACATAAGAATTAAAGATATATGTGTCACGGATTTTTAGCCACTGGAATCATTCCATTTGGAGTCCATATGAGGTAGCTATGGTATGATTAGTGGTCAAAGGTAAGAAAATGAATCATCAGGGAAGAATATGTTAGGATAGCTTCGGTAATTTAATTTCTGGGAATTATTGGTAGGGAATTAAAATAAATGGTTAACATAAGAATTAAAGATATGTGTGTCATGGATTTTTAGACACTGGAATCATTCAATTTGGAGTCCACATGTGGTAGATATGGTCCGATTAGTAAGCCAAGGTCAGAAAATGGTTCATCAGGGAAGATTATGTTAGGACAGCTTTTGTATTTTAATTTCTGGGAATTATCTGTATGGCATTAAAATAAATGGTTAACATGAAAGTTATATATCTATGTCTCATGGAAATATACCCACTGGAATTATGCAATTTGGAGTTCATATGAGGTAGATATGATCCGATTAGTAAGCGGAGGTCAGAAAATGTTTATTCAGGGAAGAGTGTGTTATTAATGCTTTAGTTTTTGAATTTCTGGGAATATTCTGTAGGGAATTAAAATAGCGCGCCAACATAACAATTATAGATATATGGCTCATGGATTTTTACCAACTGGAATAACGCAATTTGGAGTTCCAATTTGGGAGATATGGTCTAATTAGTCAGTAAAGGTCTGAACCTATCCGAGAAGAACTATCCTGTACTTTGAGGGCGTAATATCACCTTTGTTTCTTAATTTTTCGCTACAATGTTCAACATAATAGTTTTAGATAATTGTTTTATCTTGAAATGGACACCAAGATCACCTACATCAGAGTTAAATTGAGGGAATTATGCTCTGATTAGTAAGAGAAGGTTAAATAGGATGAAAACCTGCATCAAGAAAATAAAGAAATAAAATTAGTATTTAAAAAAGAAGATAAATCTTAATAAATGACTAGTATAGCCATAGCCATTGCCATTGTATGAACTTCTTACCATCTTAAGTATGAAATTTTGACATGGAAATATTTTATCAAGTGATATTTGAAATGGTTATGTTCATGGCATGATTACCAATGATTTATGGTAATAGTTATATTTTGATGAACATACTTGTTATTGAAAGCATATTTTTGGCTATCATTGTGAAAAGAAAAGAAATAAGCACGGTCACATGGCAATCCGTGTGGTGCACCAATAGGGGACGCCCTACCAACGGTTATGATCATGATAATGAGAAAAGAAAGAGAAAGTGGGCCATGTCGGACGGAGCGAGAAAAGCCCGTACCGGAGAGTAGATGATACTCACCCTGACCGGGGTAGCTTGAAATGAGAATAAGTTGATGGCCATCATATGATATTTTGAAAATAGTTAATTCTGTCATACATATCATTACAATATGATTCTTATGTGCATAGATATAATGCATTCATGTGACCAAAGATATTTTCTGTAGTTTATACAGCTGAACATGACGTGATGAGCTTTACTGATGATAATTTATTGTTGAACTTACTGGGATTTAATTCTCACTATATTTCCATATCATGTTCAGAAAATTATTTATGCAGCTTTTGTTTCTAAGGCTCTGGGTTTTAGTGCACATTGGATCGAGTTACTTTATGTTGGGCAGATTTCAGAATCAAATAAGATGTTTGTGGTCGAGTTGGCTCAGATCCCGGTGAAGGTGCAACCACCCGCACCTGTATCTCCGGAATTGGTCAACCAAAATAAACAAGATGTAAATATCTATGTGTTTGATATGTTATACGTCTGTTTTGATTAATGACATGTATGTGAACTCAATATTGTATAATAATAAAGGAAAAAAAAAAGAGAGGTTGTTACACAACCACCCGCACCTGTATCTCCGGAATTGGTTAACCAAAATAAACAAGATGTAAATATCTATGTGTTTGATATGTTGCATGTACGTTTTGATTAATGACGTGTATGTGAACTCAATATTGTATAATAAGAAAGAGAGAAAAAAAGGTTGTTACATTATGTTATCTTAAGGATAAGCTAAGTACAACACCTATTATCATGGCACCTGATTGGGCTTCACCCTTTTAGCTCATGTGTGATGCAAGCGATGTAGCTCTGGGAGCTATTCTTGGACAGTGCAAGAACAAGTTGTTTTACTTCTTATATTACGCTAGTAAGACATTACAAGGAGCCCAACTCAACTACACTGTAACAGAGAAGGAGCTGCTGGCTATGTTGTTTGCTTTTGAAAAATTCAAGTCCTACTTGGTAGGTACAAAAGTGATTTGTGTATACTGACCACTCTGCCATTAAGCACCTAGTCAAGAATAAGGACTCAAAGCCTAGACTTATTCGATGGGTATTCCTACTACAAGAGTTCGACCTGGAAATCAGGGATAAAAAGGGAATTGAGAATCAGGTGGCTGACCATCTCTCTAGACTGCAACCAAACAGAGTAAATGCAAAAGTGGTCAATGAGGAGTTTCTGGATGAGCAACTCCTTCTCATATCCTAAGATGGTATGCCATGGTATGCTGATCATGTGAACTACCTGGTAAGTGGACTACTGCCACTAGACTTGACTTCACAGTAGAAGAAAAAATTCCTGTACGATGTCAATTCTTACTATTGGGATGAACCATACGTCTTCAAGCAGTGTACTGATCAGATGATTAGGAGATGCATTCTAACGGAAGAAATGGAGCAAATCCTACAGCAATGCAATGCCTCACCCTATGGAGGCCATTTTAGAGACATTAGGATTGCAAATAAGGTGCTGCAGGCAGGTTTCTACTGGCGTTCTCTATTCAAGGACTCCCACTCTTTTGTGCTGCAATGCGATAGAAGCCAGATTGTTGGAAATATATCCAGAAGACATGAAATGTCTCTCAACAACATTTTAGAAGTAAAATTATTTAATGTAAGGGGAATTGACTTCATGGGGCAATTCCTTTCGAGTTTTAGGAACCAATATATCCTAGTATCTGTTGATAATGTTTCAAAATGGGTAGAAGCAAGTGCTTTTCCAACTAATGATGCAAATGCGGTGACTAGGTTCCTTAAAAGGAACATTTTCACAAGATTTGGAACTCCAAGAGCCATCATCAGTGATGGAGGATCTCACTTCTGTAACAGGCAATTTGGGGCACTGCTGGCTAAATATGGAGTAAGACATAAAGTGGCAACTCTGTACGACCCTCAAACCAACGGGCAGGCTGAAATCTCCAACAGAGAAATCAAGAGAATTCTTGAAAAAACTATTGGCCCAAATAGGAAAGACTGGTCCTCAAGGCTGGATGATGCATTGTGGGCCTATAGAACAACCTATAAAATACCTTTAAGGATGTCTCCCTACAAGTTAGTATTTGGCAAAGCTTGTCATTTGCCAGTAGAACTAGAACATCAAGCATACTGGGCAGTCAAAAATTTAAATCTTAACTTGGAAGTTGCTGGTGAAAAAAGGATGCTGCAGCTAAATGAGTTAGATGAATTTCGCAGCCAAGCTTATGAGAATGCTAAACTATACAAAGAAAAAACAAAGCAATGGCATGACAAGAAGATTCAGTCACGAAGATTTGAAGAAGGACAGAAGGTGTTGTTGTTCAATTCCAGGCTAACTCTGTTCCCTGGAAAACTAAAGTCCTGTTGGTCTGGCCCCTTTCGAATTAGCAAGGTCTTCTATTTTGGAGCCATCGAATTAGAGCAAGAAAAATTAGGGAGAACATTCAAGGTCAATGGATAAAGGGTGAAGCACTACTTGGGAGGTGATGTGGAACACCAGCACACCTCAATTCCATTGAAAGAAGGATAAAAAGGGAGGAAGTCAGGCCATTGACTATAAAACAAGCGCTTATGGGAGGCAACCCATGTTTTCATAAATTATCATTTTATTTTACAGTATTAGGTAGCTTGAATTATGCTTTTAATTTCATCCGTGTTAACATTGTAGGTCTTTAGGAGCATCAGAATGGAAACTCTTGATCTCACAATTTGTTGCGTAAAATGCTGTAGCAATAGCAACTCCCCTTAGGAAAAGAGTTTTCCTTTATCATGATGATGCAGGACAATCGGGCTGGAAAGTAGAAGAAAGAAGCTGGGTTAAGGAAGTAGACAGGGCATAGGTACCCAGATACTTGAACATAAAGGAATAAGCCCAACACTTAAGGCCCAGTCTTGTCTTGTCAAAAAAAAGGGGCGGGAACATATAAGGAAACCATAAGTCATGACCCTCCACATTCTCCCTCAACCCATTCCTACACACCCTTTGCTTTTTATCAGTTCTTCAAGCCCTGTCTTTTACATTGACATACCCTTCACACCCCGAAAACCCTATTGCCCGAAAGCACAACATCCTCTCCAAGACCTTCAACTTGCAAACAATGCCAAGAATCAAGACGATAGCAAGGAAGGCCTGCAAGATGAAGAAGTTCACCTCAGACGAAAACCAGAGGAGGCACAACGAAGAAATGGTCTAGAGGACTTTCTGCGCAGAAAAAGGCTTCACCTTTACATCGTTCGAGGATATGGGTTTGCCAATGTATGTGGCAACAATAGTGAAGCAACGGAGATGGTAAAATTTTTCCAAACAACTTATGTTCTTGTCTTTCTCTTCCTTAGTCAAGATATGCATAGGAAAAGGAGATTTGTATTTTGAAAATTATGATAATATGTGCTTAAGATATGGGACAATATCCCTTTGATTTAGGGATTCATTTCCTTTTTCTTTTGTCTTAATCAAGTATGATAGATTTGCCTTTTTAAGTGGCAAATTTCTAGCCCTTGAATCTCCATTATTTGGTTGAAATTATTTGTGTGGGATAAAGATGTTTTGTCATAATGCTATGTATTATTACCTACTTTCTAAAATTATGAGTGTAGGATATTAATGTTTTGTCCTAAATTCTTGTATTATCATACCACCTACTAAATTTTTGTCTTAATGTCAAATCACCTAATCTTGATTACACCATTATTTCATCACTTTATTTTTTTTTTTTCATTTTTCCTCTTGGGTTGGGGCTCATTCTTGCCCATTTTCTTTACTTTGGTTAAAATTCTACCTTTCATAATGGGCTTGGTCACATTTTCATGATTTTTAGGCTATCGGTCCAATTTTTATATACTAGTCCAAGTCTATGTTTTATTTCTTCATTGGGCTATCCTATTGGCTTGCTAAAAATTTATGTGAAGAAGAAAAACTCTATATGAAGTGTCCATAGGTGAAAGCCCAATTTATGGGTGGAGATACTAAACTTAGTAACTTTTGCTCTTAAATTAGGAAAAAAATTACCCTAATCCAATCTTCTTGAAATTTTAAGACCTTTACTTCACAAAAATTTATCTTCCTTACCTAAGAATTTCACCTTTTTTTAGCATGTTTATTTCTAATATTCTCTCTTAGGTTTTCTTTCTTTACCTATTCCATTAATATTAGAACATTTCTATGCATATATGTAAGGTGAAGAATTTATAAGGAAAATATCTAAAAATTATGGGATGTTACAATGATAACTATACAATGCATTTAGAGTCTTTATAAGAACAAGATTGGATGGAAATATTGGCATGGGTGTGCTTACCAGGCACTACCTGGGACAAATCTTCTCAAGGTGCTGCAACCATAAACTGGATTTCTTTGGTGCCTGCGGCTAAAGTGTGGTATCACTTCCTGAAGACTCGCCTTTTGCCCTCCACTCACGGAAAAACTGTAAGCTGAAATAGGGTGGCCATGGTTGATGCCATCATTTTGAGGAGGCCTATTAATGTAGGAAGGGTCATCAATGAGCAAATAAGAGTATGCACTAGCCAAAAAAAGCACAGTTTGCTCTTCCCTTCCCTTATCACCCTGTTGTGCTGCGATAGTAAGGTACCCATCGCAATGGATGAAGAAACACTCAAGATGAGAGCCGCCATAAGCACCATCACTATAGCTTGCATTGTGCAAGACAAGGGAAAGCCAGAGCCACCAGCCGCCACATAAGCCCCTCCACACTCCGAAGGCCAAGCAGCATCAACTTCAGCCCCTCAATCGGCAGATAATACCTTCCAACAACAATTCTGGCAATACCAACAAAATAAGGATATTTCCCTCTAGAAAATGCTTGAGCAAAATTTCAAGCAATTCTTCTCCTTCCCTGAATTTCCCACAAACCTATTCCATACCACATCTGGGGAAAAATAGAGAGCACCGGAGCCCCAGACTGAAGAGGGTGAGGAATCCCAAGACTCCTCCTATAGCAACGAGAAGAGGACAAGCCCACAGAGAACTCAAGAGGAAGATGTGTGTTCCAAGGATGAAGAGCCACTTGCCAAAAGGGTAGCATCCATGTAGAAGGGAAAGGCCAAACTTCAAAGCCCACAAAGATCAACTCAGTGAAGGAGTAGGCTCCGCAGCTCATGAAGATCTTAAGGGAGTCCATGCCACTTGGGTGCTGCAGCAATCCTGCAAGCACCTTAGGGAAGTTCCCTTGCCCTCTATTTCCTTTCTGTCAACTTTTTTTATATTCAACAAGTTCTGCATGCCTGCTGTTTGTAACATCCCGTAATTTTTAGATATTTTCCTTAGAAATTCTTCACCTTACATATATACATAGAAATGTTCTAATATTAATGGAATAGGTAAAGAAAGAAAACCTAAGAGGAAATATTAGAAATAAACATGTTAAAGAAAGGTGAAATTCTTAGGTAAAGAAAGATAAATTTTTGTGAAGTAAGTAAAGGTCTTAAAATTTCAAGAAGATCGGATTAGGGTAATTTTTCTTAATTTAAGAGCAAAAGTTACTAAGTTTAGTATCTCCACCCGTAATTGGGCTTTAACCTATAGACACTTCATATAGAGTTTTTCTACTTCACATGAAATTTTAGCAAGCCAATAGGATAGGCCAAGGAAGAAATAAAACATAGACTTGGACTAGGATATAGAAATTGGACCGATAGTCCAAAAATCATGAAAATGTGACCAAGCCCATTATGAAAGGAAGAATTTTAACCAAAGTAAGGAAAATGGGCAAGAATGAGCCCAAACCCAAGAGGAAAAATAAAAATAAAATTAAAATGATGAAATATTAGTGTAATCAAGATTAAGTGACATGGCATTAAGACAAAAATTTGACAAGTGGTGTGATTCTACATTCATCATTTTGGCAAGTGGCATAATAATACAAGGCTTTAGGACAAAAACATCTATATCCTACATTCATAACTTTAGCAAGTGGGTAATAATACATAGCATTATGACAAAACATCATTATCCTACACAAACAATTTTAGTTAAATAAGGAAAATTCAAGGGCTAGAAATTTGCCACTTAAAAAGGCAAATCTATCATACTTGATTAAGACAAAAGAAAAAGGAAATGAATCCCTAAATCAAAGGGATCTTGCCCCATATCTTAAGAACATATCATCATAATTTTCAAAATACAAATCTCCTTTTTCTATGCATATCTTGACTAAGGAAGAGGAAGACAAGAACATAAGTTGTTTGTTATCCAAAAATTCAACAAAGTGTATCCTAATTGTGATAAGGTAGACCCATGATCATGAAAGGTGAATTATTTGGTGGTCTATATAAGAAAACCCACCCTTACAATATTAGAATTTCGTCCAAGTGAGGGAGAGCAAAAATAGAAGCAAGGTAGTGTGAGGAAAGGAGAGGAAGAAAGGAAGAAAGAGGAAGGAGAAGTCTAGGAGACTAAGTGCTCCAGGTAAGTTTAACAATATTTCTTTTTGAAGAAAACCTTTGAAACTCATAATATTTATATGAGATTTTGATCTTAGAACTTTGATGATTGGTCATGGATGTTGCTATATCATGTTGCATATTGATCTTGCATGTGATGTATGTTTGAATACTTTGGTCGGTGTAGATAGTTCTGCATGGATATGGCTATGGTTGACAGAATTTTAAGCTTCGGTATTTTAATTTCTGGGAACAATCTATAAGGAATTAAAATAAATGGTTAACATAAGAATTAAAGATATGTTTGTCATGGATTTTTAGCCACTGGAATCATTCAATTTGGAGTTCACATGTGGTAGATATGGTCCGATTAGTAAGCCAAGGTCAGAAAATGGTTCATCAGGGAAGATTATGTTAGGACAGCTTTTGTATTTTAATTTCTGGGAATTATCTGTATGGAATTAAAATAAATGGTTAACATGAAAGTTATATATCTATTTCTCATGGAAATATACCCACTGGAATTATGCAATTTGGAGTTCATATGAGGTAGATATTATCTGATTAGTAAGCAGAGGTCAGAAAATGTTTATTCAGGGAAGAGTATGTTATTAATGCTTTAGTTTTTGAATTTTTGAGAATATGCTGTAGGGAATTAAAATAGCGCGCCAACATAACAATTATAGATATATGGCTCATGGATTTTTACCAACTGGAATAACGCAATTTGGAGTTCCAATTTGGGAGATATGGTCTAATTAGTCAGTCAAGGTCAGAACCTATCCGAGAGGAACTATCCTGTACTTTGAGGGAGTAATATCACCTTTGTTTCTTAATTTTTCGCTACAATGTTCAACATAATAGTTTTAGATAATTGTTTTATCTTGAAATGGACACCAAGATCACCTACATCAGAGTTAAATTGAGGGAGTTATGCTCTGATTAGTAAGAGAAGGTTAGATAGGATGAAAAGCTTCATCAAGAAAATAAAGAAATAAAATTAGTATTTAAAAAAGAAGATGAATCTTAATAAATGACTAGTATAGCCATAGCCATTGCCATTGGATGAACTTCTTACCATCTTAAGTATGAAATTTTGACATGGAAATATTTTATAAAGTGATATTTGAAATGGTTATGTTCATGGCATGATTACCAATGACTTATGGTAATAGTTATATTTTGATGAACATACTTGTTATTGAAAGCATATTTTTGGCTATCATTGTGAAAAGAAAAGAAATAAGCACGGTCACATGGCAATCCGTGTGGTGCACCAGTAGGGGACGCCCTACCAACGGTTATGATCATGATAATGAGAAAAGAAAGAGAAAGTGGGCCATGTCGGACGGAGCGAGAAAAGCCCGTACCGGAGAGTAGAGGATACTCACCCTGACCGGGGTAGCTTGAAATGAGAATAAGTTGATGGCCATCATATGATATTTTGATAATAGTTAATCCTGTCATACATATCATTACAGTATGATTCTTATGTGCATAGATATAATCCATTCATGTGACCAAAGATATTTTTCTGTAGTTTATACAGCTGAACATGACGTGATGAGCTTTACTGATGATAATTTATTGTTGAACTTACTGGGATTTAATTCTCACTATATTTCCATATCATGTTCAGAAAATTATTTATGCAGCTTTTGTTTCTAAGGCTCTGGCTTTTAGTGCACATTGGATCGAGTTACTTTATGTTGGGCAAATTTCAGAATCAAATAAGATGTTTGTGGTCGAGTTGGCTCAGATCCCGGTGAAGGTGCAACCACCCGCACCTGTATCTCCGGAATTGGTCAACTAAAATAAACAAGATGTAAATATCTATGTGTTTGATATGTTATATCTTTGTTTTGATTAATGACATGTATGTGAACTCAATATTGTATAATAATAAAGGAAAAAAAAAGAGGTTGTTACACTGTTCCTGTCTTATCACACATTTTTCTTTTGCCTCTTTTGTTGGGTTTGCAATAGAATCAGCAGTGGGGTTACTGCTCATCTTTAATTTTGGGGGGATGGAATTAGTGTTTGCTTTCGTATTTGCTGTGGCGTTTGCTATGGAAGTAGTGTTGCTTTAGTGTTTGCTGTGTGGTTTGTTGTGCTTGATTAAATGAGTTTGTTTCAATCTGTGCTAGGTATTGTGTTTGTTTCCTGTTTGATTGTGTAAGAATATGGGTTTATTTCTGATGAGTAATTAGCTTTTAGCAATTAGGAAGCTCTTATAATCACTCTTTTATAAATAAATAAAAAACAAAAGAAAAAAAGATGAGTCTAGCATGTGTATTTCATGGTCTGCTGTTAGTTCTAAGAAGCTCCATGAGGAAGGGCTAGAATTTGACTTTTAACAAAAATAAGAATTCTGCATGTCAAACCTTCACAACCGGAACCTTCTTCTATGAACACTGGACTATGGTCAGTCTTAGCAAGAGAAATTTGGTGATTTTTTTAGGAATTGGACCTAGAATTTTAGAGTTAATGTTGTGAGCCTCCTGTTGAATGACAAAAAGAGGCATGAGCTATTCTCATAAAGGATTAAGTTTGGGGGAAGAAAAAAAGAGTGAAGTAGTTGCCACTCCAATGCCTCTGTTGTCCCTTAGTAACCAGGGGTATGCATGAGCCCTATGTGTGCTTTTGCGTAAAATAGTGATATCAGTGTATGAGTAGAATAACGCTTAAAGGTGATAGTGCTGAGTAACCGGGTGCCTTCATCTCAAATGTTGGCATTCACGTCAAAAGGCACCAATGACCTATGCTACAGCAAAAAGAAAAAAAGAAGAAGAGAGAAAGTTGATCCACCCCCGTAATTGCAACTATAGTTGTGCCTCTAATGTGTGCCATCTTGCTCTAGTTAAAGGGGACTTGATATATTAGCATGTAAAATTATAGGACCATGATTGATCTTGATCCAAGTAGTTCCTGAAGGACTAACCATATCACACACAGAATCACAAATGTGGTTTCAGGTAAGGTTAAGGAAAGGAAAAGACAGGCAGTATTTCTTAAACAACTCTGAGAGTGGAGGCTAGCAACAGTGCCACATGGAACTAGACAAGGGGGAGGGCTGGAGCTTAATAGAAGTGGTTTAGTGGATAGAGTAATTTGCTTAAGGACAAGAAAGACTTTAAGTTTGGGGGGAGTTGATAACTCTAATTCATTAGAGTTTCTCTATGCTTTTCTAAGGTCATTTACTCTACATTTTGAGTTATTAGCATTCATGCACCCTAATTTAATAGTATGTTTTACCTCCCATGAATATAAGACCACCCATTACGTTTGTTGTGAAAATTCAGTATGCATGCATAGAAAAAAGGCAGTAAACAGAGTGATATTAGGTGATCTTGATCCTTTTAATATGATGCATATGATGGGAAGCTGACCGTTTGTGATATAGTGCAGGTGGCAGCGAGTCGGGACTGTTGTAGTAGGTACGGCCATTACCAAGCATGGAAAAAGGGAGCAACCAACTGACACAGCAGAGTGTTAGGAGGCACAGGGACTTTCTCCACTACTAGATGTGGAGGGAAAGCTGCTGGCAGATGTGCATACCAAAAAGTAAGAAGAATTGTAGCAGATCAGGCCATCTCACTGGAACCATAATGCTTGTCTATAAAAGGCATGAAGCAAAGAAGAAAAAGGGAGAGACACGGAAGGGGGAAAAGGAGAACAAAAAAATGTAAAAGGAAATACGGAGGGATAGAAAAATGAGAGAAGGAAGCCCAGAAATCCCTGATAGGAATGGGCTGTGAGGATACATTCTTGCCCATGATGAGCCACCCCTACAAGAGGAGGCACTGTATGTGAAGAGGAGGACCCCTGCTGAGGATTCCCTTCCTCTCTTTCTAAGCTTCATTGTTTTAGCACTCAATTGTATTTTTCCTTTAGTTGTATTACTCTTCACTGCATGTTGATTATCTTGATGCTTGTAATTAGTTTGGATATGAGGCTAGGCTAAGTTTCCAGCTAGGGTTGTAGATGGGTTGCAATGAACACATGTACATTTTAATTTATAAATGATTTTGCTGCAGCTTTGCTTTTGTCATTCAACTGCTTTTGCATTTCCTACACTTCTTCTGTTAACTGGAATTTAATAGTAGAAGGTTAAGGCTAACATTGACCTAGACAAGTGGTGGAGGCTGGAAAAAGGTTGGATATTATAGGTTGGGTGAAAGACTAAAGCACAACTAATATAGGAATATATAGCTGTCCCATATGACCAAATAGTTGAGAGTTCACGCATAACTCTGGGGCTTGGCTTCATACAGGAATGTAGGACTGAATCCTAAGGGTACATGGGATGGTAGTCTGGAAAGAACCCATTCAAGAGAAAACTGGGCACTTGAGCAATTGCTATAGCAATTTCTAGAGTAAAAAGAGTGCAGAAGTTTATGGCAACTCGGAAGCAACCCTCGTTCACATAAGATCTATTTTTCCAAAACCTAGTGTATCTCAACTTGTTCAAGTCGTGTTAGGTTTTGTTTAGCCTTATTTGCACTTGAACTTCATATCTTGTGAACCAAAATAATTTTTCTATAGCATTTCATGAGTCAAAAGTTTTATAGTAATTTCTATCACACTTCCTTGTGGGACAATAGTCACTCATAATTGTATTACTTGGTCACAACACCTGCACTTGCGTACTAACATTGCATATATACTTTTGCAACAATAGAGAAAATACAAATACATTTTTAATACATTACTAATCTAGGATTAGTAGTAAATTAAGGTAATATAAAAACACTAAGGAGCTACCAAGTAACACAACAAAATTTTAGCCACATAGTATGCCACATTGCCCATAGAATTGTAGCCACCTCGCACCTACTAAAGCATGCCACATTGCCCACAAAATTGCAGCCACCTTGCACCTACCAAAGCATGCCACATTAGCCACAAAATTACAGCCACCTTGCAGCCACCTTACACCTACCAAAGCATGCCACATTGCCAACAAAGTGCAGCCACATAGCATGCCACATTGCCCACATAATTGCAGCCACCTTGCACCTACCAAAGCATGCCACATTGCCCATAAATTTGCAGCCACATAGCATGCCACATTGCCCACAAAATTATAGCCACCTTGCACCTACCAAAGCATGCCACATTACTCACAAAGTTGCAACCATATAGTATGCCACATTGGCCACAAAATTTCAGCCACCTTGCACCTAGCAAAGCATGCAACATAGCCACAAAAAATTCAGCCAAAATCAACCAAGAAAAATTCCACCTTTTAGCAAGGAAATCTTGCCACATAGCCATAACTATTTTAGTAACATTCTAGCCAAGAAACAGCCACCCACTTCAGCCATGTTTCTATCCATAATCAGAAAAAATAATACAAAGGTTACTGCCCCACTTCATGCCTTTACATTATCATGATCTCCTTGCAGAAACCACAAGGGAATCCCTGCAAAACATAGCCTCATTTTCCTTGTGAGTGTTGGAAACCAGCTGCTAAGAATTATGTTGTCTAAATATTATTTTGGGCAGCAAATTCAAACCCCATTCCTCATGCAATCTGTAACATCCCGTAATTTTTTAGATATTTTCCTTAGAAATTCTTCACCTTACATATATGCATAGAAATGTTCTAATATTAATGGAATAGGTAAAGAAAAAAAACCAAAGAGGAAATATTAGAAATAAACATGTTAAAGAAAGGTGAAATTCTTAGGTAAAGAAAGATAAATTTTTGTGAAGTAAATAAATGTCTTAAAATTTCAAGAATATCGGATTATGGTAATTTTTCTTAATTTAAGAGCAAAAGTTACTAAGTTTAGTATCTCCACCCGTAATTGGGCTTTAACCTATAGACACTTCATATAAAGTTTTTCTACTTCACATGAATTTTTAGCAAGCCAATAGGATAGCCCAAGGAAGAAATAAAACATAGACTTGGACTAGGATATAGAAGTTGGACCGGTAGCCCAAAAATCATGAAAATGTGACCAAGCTCATTATGAAAGGTAGAATTTTAACCAAAGTAAGAAAAATGGGCAAGAATGAGCCCAAACCCAAGAGGAAAAATAAAAATAAAAATAAAATTAAAGTGATGAAATATTGGTGTAATCAAGATTAAGTGACATGGCATTAAGACAAAAATTTAGCAAGTGGTGTGATTCTACATTCATCATTTTGGCAAGTGTCATAATAATACAAGGCTTTAGGACAAAAAACATCTATATCCTACATTCATAACTTTAGCAAGTGGGTAATAATACATAGCATTATGAAAAAACATCATTATCCTACACAAATAATTTTAGTTAAGTAAGGAAAATTCAAGGGCTAGAAATTTGCCACTTAAAAAGGCAAATCTATCATACTTGATTAAGACAAAAGAAAAAGGAAATGAATCCCTAAATCAAAGGGATCTTGCCCCATATCTTGAGAACATATCATCATAATTTTCAAAATACAAATCTCCTTTTTCTATGCATATCTTGACTAAGGAAGAGGAAGACAAGAACATAAGTTGTTTGTTTTCCAAAAATTCAAAAAAGTGTATCCTAATTGTGATAAGGTAGACCCATGATCATGAAAGGTGAATTATTTGGTGGTCTATATAAGAAAACCCACCCTTACAACATTAGAATTTCGTCCAAGTGAGGGAGAGCAAAAATAGAACCAAGGTAGTGTGAGGAAAGGAGAGGAAGAAAGGAAGAAAGAGGAAGGAGAAGTCTAGGGAACTAAGTGCTCTAGGTAAGTTTAACAATATTTCTTTTTGAAGAAAACTTTTGAAACTTATAATATTTATATGAGATTTTGATCTTAGAACTTTGATGATTGGTCATGGATGTTGCTATATCATATTACATATTGATCTTGCATGTGAAGTATGTTTAAATACTTAGGTTGGTGTAGATAGTTCTGCATGGGTATGGCTATGGTTGACAGAATTTTAAGCTTCGGTATTTTACTTTCTGGGAACAATCTATAAGGAATTAAAATAAATGGTTAACATAAGAATTAAAGATATATGTGTCACTAATTTTCCCCCACTGGAATCATTCCATTTGGAGTCCATATGAGGTAGCTATGGTCTGATTAGTAGTCAAAGGTCAAAAACTGAATCATTAGGGAAGAATATGTTAGGATAGCTTCGGTAATTTAATTTCTGGGAATTATTGGTAGGGACTTAAAATAAATGGTTAACATAAGAATTAAATATGTGTGTGTCATGGATTTTAAGCCACTGGAATCATTCAATTTGGAATCCACATGTGGTAGATATGGTCCGATTAGTAAGCCAAGGTCAGAAAATGGTTCATTAGGGAAGATTATGTTAGGACAACTTTAGTATTTTAATTTCTGGGAATTATCTGTATGGAATTAAAATACATGGTTAACATTAAAGTTATATATCTATGTCTCATGGAAATATACCCACTGGAATTATGCAATTTGGAGTTCATATGAGGTAGATATGATCCGATTAGTAAGCAGAGGTCAGAAAATGTTTATTCAGAGAAGAGTATGTTATTAATGCTTTAGTTTTTGAATTTTTGGGAATATTCTGTAGGGAATTAAAATAGCGCGCCAACATAAAAATTATAGATATATGGCTCATGGATTTTTGCCAACTGGAATAACTCAATTTGGAGTTCCAATTTGGGAGATATGGTCTAATTAGTCAGTAAAGGTCAGAACCTATCCGAGAGGAACTATCCTGTACTTTGAGGGAGTAATATCACCTTCGTTTCTTAATTTTTCGCTACAATGTTCAACATAATAGTTTTAGATAATTGTTTTATCTTGACATGGACACCAAGATCACCTACATTAGAGTTAAATTGAGGGAGTTATGCTCTGATTAGTAAGAGAATGTTAGATAGGATGAAAACCTGCATCAAGAAAATAAAGAAATAAAATTAGTATTTAAAGAAGAAGATGAATCTTAATAAATGACTAGTATAGCCATAGCCATTGCCATTGTATGAACTTCTTACCATCTTAAGTGTGAAATTTTGACATGGAAATATTTTATAAAGTGAGATTTGAAATGGTTATGTTCATGGCATGATTACCAATTATTTATGGTAGTAGTTATATTTTGATGAACATACTTGTTATTGAAAACATATTTTTGGCTATCATTGTGAAAAGAAAATAAATAACCACGGTCACATGGCAATCCGTGTGGTGCACCAGTAGGGGACGCCCTACCAACGGTTATGATCATGATAATGAGAAAAGAAAGAGAAAGTGGGCCATGTCGGACGGAGCGAGAAAAGCCCGTACCGGAGAGTAGAGGATACTCACCCTGACCGGGGTAGCTTGAAATGAGAATAAGTTGATGGCCATCATATGATATTTTGAAAATAGTTAATCCTGTCATACATATCATTACAGTATGATGCTTATGTGCATAGATATAATGCATTCATGTGACCAAAGATATTTTCTGTAGTTTATACAGCTGAACATGACATGATGAGCTTTACTGATGATAATTTATTGTTGAACTTACTGGGATTTAATTCTCACTATATTTCCATATCATATTCAAAAAATTATTTATGCAGCTTTTGTTTCTAAGGCTCTGGCTTTTAGTGCACATCGGATCAAGTTACTTTATGTTGGGAAGATTTCAGAATCAAATAAGATGTTTGTGGTCGAGTTGGCTCAGATCCCGGTGAAGGTGCAACCACCCGCACCTGTATCTCCGGAATTGGTCAACCAAAATAAACAAGATGTAAATATCTATCTGTTTGATATGTTATACGTATGTTTTGATTAATGACATGTATGTGAACTCAATATTGTGTAATAATAAAGGAAAAAAAAAGGGTTGTTACATAATTGGTATCAGAGCAGGTCGATCCTAGATGGCCAGTGGGTGGTTGGTTATCTGAATCGATCTTATAGTATCTTGAGTGTGTTGTGGTAGTGTTGTGTAGGGGATCAGTGATTTCATATAGGTAAGAAATTACTAGTGTTTCCTATCTATATGCCGAGGTGGTGTTATGACTGCTATTAAATTTTTTTTTAAACTAACTATTGGGCCTGATCACCTCAATAGCAATTTATTTTTCCCACAGTAGGAAATGGCACCACCAAGGCGGAATCCAGCAAACAATGCGGAGGAAATCTTGCACAACCTTGCCACAGCAATTCGAGAATTTGGTATTGATTTACTCCTTAGAACCCAACTAGTATCTATATCCCTATATAGAATGATATCGATTGAATTTAAAAAAAAAATTGTGATTTGTGAAAAGTGCATGTCTAAGGAAAGCTCTGGCAAGGAAAGACTTGGTACTTAAGCGTGTCCATTAGTGACCCACCTCTCTTTCCTGGAAACTTTTCTGGTGCACTGTTTACATACTACAATTACTATCCAGTTACCGATATATTAGTGTGGAATTTTAACATGGAATTTACCCTAGTACTCATATAAAATTTCCAAGAAGTTTTGAAAGTGCCGGTTTTATTTGAAAAATCTTAGTATGCTCCGTGGTTGCAGTATTTCCACATCAGAAAAGAATTATTCTAGTTACTGAAAAAAAAAATTTACAAGACTTGTTAGACAAGGGATTTAAATGCCCTAGTACTATTATTTGGAGTGCTCTAGTTCTATCTGTGAAAAAGAAAGATGGATCATTATAACTATGCATAGATTATAGACAGTTGAATAAGGTGACAATGTAGAATAGAAACCCATTAGCTCGTATAGATTACCTGTTTGACCAGTTATAAGGTGTTCAATATTTTTCCACAAATAGATTTGGGATATGAGTAACATTAATTAAGGATAAGAGAAGAGGATGTAGGACTTATTATGGGCATTATGAGTTCGTGGTGATGCATTTAAATTGACAAATATTTTAGCTACATTCATAGATTTAATGAATAGTAATTAGGTCATCCCTGTATCAATTTTTTATTATTAATGATAACTAGAATATTTCAAAAGTTTAGAGGATCATAAGAAACATTTAAGGATAGTTTTACCAACTCTAAAGGAGTATGGTTGGTAAATATGGTATCCAAGTAGACTCTAAGAAAGTAAAAGTAGTACAATAATGGCTACGTTTTACTACATTTAAAGATTAAGATCCAAATCCAATTTACGCTTCTTGTGGTTATCTGTCGTCCATTCTATTTGAGTCATAGTTGGATCAGGTACATAAACATAGGCTTGGAAAGCATCAATCAACTCTTCAGCATTTGAAGCTGAGATGAGAATTTGTCGTGCTGAGTGTGGGATAAACCTCTGTTCCACAGCTTGATCTAGAAAAGATAACAGACCATCAAAGAAGTGATTAACATTTAACAAACCTATCGGTTTGTGATGCATATTCAGTTGTGCCCAAGAGACTATTTGGAAAATCTCCTCTAAAGTACCAAAACCACCTGGTAAGGCAATGAAAGCGTCAGCATTGCTCATCATTCTAGCCATGCGTTCATGCATGGAAGCTACCCTATATTCTTCCCCAATTGTCTTCCCTATGTTGCTAGATGTAGCTAGAGCTGTAGGAATAATACCTAGAACTTGGCATCCCCCTGCATGTGCAGCTGTAGCCACACACCCCATTAACCCACAGTTACCTCCACCATACACTAAATGAATTTTTCTCCTAGCCAGCACCATACCCAGATTTTGTGCTGCTTTAACATACTCCTCATCTTTTCCAGGACTGGAACCACAAAAGACACAGATATTTCGAAACTGACGGAATGCGGTTCCCTCCATAATTTCTATCACCTTAACTTTGAGAATAGACAAAGATACTAATGTAAGTATTTATAGAACTCAGAGAAGGGCATATTTATAATAGCTATGCGAATAGGCCGGGTATTATTAGAACAACTATGTGAGTGATTGGTGGATATCAGCTAAATTAAAGGTAAAAAAAAAATTTCAAAAATGACGGCAAGCATGTATATGTACAGTAGTATGCCTGTGACCCATATTAAGCACATAAACAGTATAAGATAAGATATCGTCAGAAATCTGTCTTTATCTTGTTGTCTTTGATGAAGCATTGATGTTTTGATTCTTGTAGAAAAGTTGTAGGTGATAGCCGTCATTGAAAAAAAAAGTAAAAAAAAATGCAATCAAATGATTTATTTTGTATTCTCAATGTTTTCGCCAGTCGACTATCAGTATTATTAAGTCGACTAGCTATTTTGAGAAATTTTAATTTGGACTGGTTAATTTACAGTTGATTGATTACATCTATTTTGAAGCAATCAACTGCATCCTACCAGTTAACTACATATTCTTTGATTTTCACAGACTCTTATAAGCTCAGAAATGTTTTTTTTTTCCATGTGATATCTTTCCACCGAATACCAATAGATTTAAAGTAGATTCTGACACATATATTCAAAATTTGCGGCCATCGATTTTTTGTTGAAATCATAGATAGATTTTGTTTACAGATTTTCAAGAATTACGGCCACCGATTTTTTGTTGAAATCATAGATAGATTTTGTTTACAGATTTTCAAGAATTACGGCAACCGATTTTAATATTTTTCAATGCTTTGTCGAAATTTTTGACTTTCGCTTTTGGCACCATTCTCTATTATGCTTTTTGTCTGTTTCACTCATTAACGGTTGGCATTAAAAGCAAGGTTATTTTCCCTCATTGCAATGCAAGATAATTTATTTTCTTTGAAACTTGGTTATTATGGTGTCTAAGTTGTTAATAAATTAAAGTAATGAAAAGTTTGAAAAGAATGGACGGACGATGGTCTTATGGTGTTTTGACGAATGTAATCAAGAGAATTAGTGGTGTTGAAGTTGTCAAGGAATAAAATATAGGAAGTAGGATTTAAGTTAGTCTTTGAACTCTTAATTTGGAAATATAGAGAATATTCTAAGAACCATGTCCGAAAATAATGTAGGTTATCAAGATATTTGTGTTAAAGGATTATATCATGCTAAATTGATTCTAGTATCTAGGATGTGAATTATGTTGGAATTGAGAATTCATGTATGAGTAATTGTTAGGAAAAAAAAACACAAATCTTCTTGAAATGATTGGGTGAATTAAATGGGATTGGCATAAGCTAGAATGAGGTGCTTTTGGATATGATAGAAGAAATAATTGAAATTTTTGACAATGATTTTAATGGTGTTAATAAGCTTGTATAGAATTACTGTGATGAGGTAAGTTGGAATTATTAGACATGTGTCAATGGTACATAAACGTTATTAAAGGTTTTAAGGATTTATTGCTACGTATGTTTAACATATTGATTAAAGGACTTGAGGATAAAAATAAATGATAGATTAAGATGATGATATTCAGGGGATGATGTTGATATATGAAAAAAAAAATTGACTTGATAGAAGTTTGGAATAAGAAAAAATAGTTACACAATATGAAGGTGTATATGTTCCTTTATATGTGTGTTTTCTAATATCGACCCATAGATATATCCATGCGGGCTAGAGGATATCAATTGAAGAACTTATGAGTGAAAGAAATCCTTATGGTTAAGTTATATGGCAAAATCATTCAAGTGAATAGACATATTAAAAAGTAAAGATGTCATATAGAAAAGATATCTCTAATTATTTAGGTAATAAGCTTGGTAACTCTGAATAATGTCTTAATTTCATTCCCTACATGTGGTAGGATGGATTGAAATTCGGGGACCGAATTTCTTAAGGGGGGAAGAATGTAACATCCCGTAATTTTTTAGATATTTTCCTTAGAAATTCTTCACCTTACATATATGCATAGAAATGTTCTAATATTAATGGAATAGGTAAAGAAAGAAAACCAAAGAGGAAATATTAGAAATAAACATGTTAAAGAAAGGTGAAATTCTTAGGTAAAGAAAGATAAATTTTTGTGAAGTAAATAAATGTCTTAAAATTTCAAGAATATCGGATTATGGTAATTTTTCTTAATTTAAGATCAAAAGTTACTAAGTTTAGTATCTCCACCCGTAATTGGCCTTTAACCTATAGACACTTCATATAGAGTTTTTCTACTTCACATGAATTTTTAGGAAGCCAATAGGATAGCCCAAGGAAGAAATAAAACATAGACTTGGACTAGGATATAGAAGTTGGACCGGTAGCCCAAAAATCATGAAAATGTGACCAAGCTCATTATGAAAGGTAGAATTTTAACCAAAGTAAGAAAAATGGGCAAGAATGAGCCCAAACCCAAGAGGAAAAATAAAAATAAAAATAAAATTAAAGTGATGAAATATTGGTGTAATCAAGATTAAGTGACATGGCATTAAGACAAAAATTTAGCAAGTGGTGTGATTCTACATTCATCATTTTGGCAAGTGTCATAATAATACAAGGCTTTAGGACAAAAAACATCTATATCCTACATTCATAACTTTAGCAAGTGGGTAATAATACATAGCATTATGACAAAACATCATTATCCTACACAAATAATTTTAGTTAAGTAAGGAAAATTCAAGGGCTAGAAATTTGCCACTTAAAAAGGCAAATCTATCATACTTGATTAAGACAAAAGAAAAAGGAAATGAATCCCTAAATCAAAGGGATCTTGCCCCATATCTTGAGAACATATCATCATAATTTTCAAAATACAAATCTCCTTTTTCTATGCATATCTTGACTAAGGAAGAGGAAGACAAGAACATAAGTTGTTTGTTTTCCAAAAATTCAAAAAAGTGTATCCTAATTGTGATAAGGTAGACCCATGATCATGAAAGGTGAATTATTTGGTGGTCTATATAAGAAAACCCACCCTTACAACATTAGAATTTCGTCCAAGTGAGGGAGAGCAAAAATAGAACCAAGGTAGTGTGAGGAAAGGAGAGGAAGAAAAGAAGAGAGAGGTAGGAGAAGTCTAGGGAACTAAGTGCTCTAGGTAAGTTTAACAATATTTCTTTTTGAAGAAAACTTTTGAAACTTATAATATTTATATGAGATTTTGATCTTAGAACTTTGATGATTGGTCATGGATGTTGCTATATCATATTACATATTGAGCTTGCATGTGAAGTATGTTTGAATACTTAGGTTGGTATAGATAGTTCTGCATGGCTATGGCTATGGTTGACAGAATTTTAAGCTTCGGTATTTTAATTTCTGGGAACAATCTATAAGGAATTAAAATAAATGGTTAACATAAGAATTAAAGATATATGTGTCACTAATTTTCCCCCACTAGAATCATTCCATTTGGAGTCCATATGAGGTAGCTATGGTCTGATTAGTAGTCAAAGGTCAGAAAATGAATCATTAGGGAAGAATATGTTAGGATAGCTTCGGTAATTTAATTTCTGGGAATTATTGGTAGGGAATTAAAATGGTTAACATAAGAATTAAAGATATGTGTGTCATGGATTTGTAGCCACTGGAATCATTCAATTTGGAGTCCACATGTGGTAGATATGGTCCGATTAGTAAGCCAAGGTCAGAAAATGGTTCATCAGGGAAGATTATGTTAGGACAGCTTTTGTATTTTAATTTATGGGAATTATCTGTATGGAATTAAAATAAATGGTTAACATTAAAGTTATATATCTATATCTCATGGAAATATACCCACTGGAATTATGCAATTTGGAGTTCATATGAGGTAGATATGATCCGATTAGTAAGCAGAGGTCAGAAAAAGTTTATTCAGAGAAGAGTATGTTATTAATGCTTTAGTTTTTGAATTTTTGGGAATATTCTGTAGGGAATTAAAATAGCGCGCCAACATAAACATTATAGATATATGTCTCATGGATTTTTTTCAACTGGAATAACTCAATTTGGAGTTCCAATTTGGGAGATATGGTCTAATTAGTTAGTAAAGGTCAAAACCTAATTTTGAGGGAGTAATATCACCTTCGTTTCTTAATTTTTCGCTACAATGTTCAACATAATAGTTTTAGATAATTGTTTTATCTTGAAATGGACACCAAGATCACCTATATTAGAGTTAAATTGAGGGAGTTATGCTCTGATTAGTAAGAGAATGTTAGATAGGATGAAAACCTGCATCAAGAAAATAAAGAAATAAAATTAGTATTTAAAAAAGAAGATGAATCTTAATAAATGACTAGTATAGCCATAGCCATTGCCATTGTATGAACTTCTTACCATCTTAAGTGTGAAATTTTGACATGGAAATATTTTATAAAGTGAGATTTGAAATGGTTATGTTCATGGCATGATTACCAATTATTATGGTAGTAGTTATATTTTGATGAACATACTTATTATTGAAAACATATTTTTGGCTATCATTGTGAAAAGAAAATAAATGAGCACGGTCACATGGCAATCCGTGTGGTGCACCAGTAGGGGACGCCCTACCAACGGTTATGATCATGATAATGAGAAAAGAAAGAGAAAGTGGGCCATGTCGGACGGAGCGAGAAAAGCCCGTACCGGAGAGTAGAGCATACTCACCCTGACCAGGGTAGCTTGAAATGAGAATAAATTGATGGCCATCATATGATATTTTGAAAATAGTTAATCCTGTCATACATATCATTACAGTATGATGCTTATGTGCATAGATATAATGCATTCATGTGACCAAAGATATTTTCTATAGTTTATACACCTGAACATGACATGATGAGCTTTACTGATGATAATTTATTGTTGAACTTACTGAGATTTAATTCTCACTATATTTCCATATCATGTTCAGAAAATTATTTATGCAGCTTTTGTTTCTAAGGCTCTGGCTTTTAGTGCACATCGGATCGAGTTACTTTATGTTGGGAAGATTTCAGAATCAAATAAGATGTTTGTGGTCGAGTTGGCTCAGATCCCGGTGAAGGTGCAACCACCCGCACCTGTATCTCCGGAATTGGTCAACCAAAATAAACAAGATGTAAATATCTATCTGTTTGATATGTTATACGTATGTTTTGATTAATGACATGTATGTGAACTCAATATTGTATAATAATAAAGGAAAAAAAAAGGGTTGTTACACAATCAGCATCCAAGAGGGAGAGAAAGCATCCAGAAAACTTAGAGCCAAAGGGAGAGAGAAACCTAAAAAAGTGTAGCTAAGTTGCAAGGGAAACCAAGAGGAGAAGCAAGCTAAAATTTGAGAACCATAGGAGCATTTCTGCACAAGGCGAGTTTTTTGTAGTGATTAAAGCTCATTTTGGGTTCTACATGGGTGATTCTTAAGCATGAGATGCAAGATGTTAAAGTTGAAAACATGGAACTCTAGTGGTAGAGAACAATATTTGCCATCTAAATAACAAACATGCTAAAGCACCACACACTTTGCACCTAAAATTTGTAGGCCCTGTGTTCTTAGACTGTTTGATTAGGTAAATGGCCTTTAAATTTTCTAATATTTGGTGAGAAAAGTCTTGAAATATTGATAATCAATTTTAGAAATTTTCATGATTTTTTAGAACCCTCAAATAGGCCATTTACAATCAAAATAATACTGAGCACAATCTGATTGACAACTTAGGCTATTGATGGAAATGCTAAAAATTTAAGGGATTAGACATTGAATTTTTGTACAAAAATTTTATGAAATGTTATAGGGATCCTAATTAAGAACCCACCAAATTTTAGAGAATTCTTGGCAGGTTAAGGGATATAATAAAATATGGAAGTTAGGTGGGACATGAAGTGAGTCAGAATAGACCAAAACTGGGCACAACCATAAAAAGTGTGTTATTTGAGGGGTTAAATGAATTATTTTTTTACTTGAAATTTTTATGGTGATTATATAACATATCTAGGATGCTCAATATCAAATATCACGAATTTTGAAATTTTTTTACCCATCCAAAGGAATTGGAAAATAGAATAGAAATGAAATTGAAATCAATATGCACTATTCTGGATTATGGAGGTAGTTCTTAGGGTGAATGGAAGAGTTAAGGGTTGAGAGAACCACAAAATAAAACATACATGTAAAGGAACCTCCATGGAAAATTTTAGAATTTTTAGAGGACTTTTGTCATATTTAATAATAAATTGAGATGTTTTAAGGAATGGAATGTATACTGCTTTTCTAAAAAACTTTGCTGCCTATTAAGATTGTCATCTCATCTTTTTATGTCCACATAATCACATTCCAGGTACTCTAGCAAGAAGTAAGCAACAGGGGTCCCAAGGTCGACTCATATGAATATGGATATGGATTGTATTTTCTTTGGTTGTGTAATATTTGTGGGATGGCTTTGTAGAGTCTCAAGTCCCTCTTAGACAACTTATAATGTAATATAAAATAAGTTATGGACTGTACTCTTTTCTTTATGGCATGAGAGCCTTTTTGTTGTAAGTAATGCATATCATGCCAAGTTAGTTGCCTATAAGAAAATGAAATTTGAGAATGCTTGGAATAGCTTGAAACATTTGTATGCTTATCCAAGAAAGATAACTAACAATATAAGTGAATAGTTAAATTTTTGGGCTAGGTAGACATTGGTAAAAATTTATAGATAAGAAAAAACTGTATAATACTAAATTCTGTTAAGTAGAATATTCTATGATGTGGATGTATGAAATAAGATGCTAGTCAGTAGGGTTCTGAAAATTTTTGGGATCAGAGCAATAGTTTAGGGAATTATTTATGTGTTTGGATGAATTCTAGGATATTATAAATTGATTTAGTGTTAAATTATTGTGAAATTGGCTTTTGTTTGAAGGGTTGTAATATATAGTAAACATAGTTTATGGTCGTGTGAGAAATTATATGAAAAATGTTTGTATATATAAATGTGCACACAGGGAAATAGCATATAAGAGAACCCAGGCTAAGACCCTAAAAGAAATATCTGAGAATATGGAAGCCTTAGCTACTAGGGTCGATGGGTAAGCTGTAGCCCAAGCAACCACAACAGAAATTCTTCAACAAGTTCATGAAGCCCTTAGACAAGTGCCACAAGGAAATAATCCTGAGGGTGCTGGAGAGGAAAATAGACCAAGACAAATGAATAAACTCCTGGCCCAATTCAGGAAGGCCAACCTTCCTTCATTTCTTAGAGAGTATGAACCAGTGATAGCAGAGCAATGGATCATGCAACTGGAGAAATTTTTTGGGGTTTTAGAGTGCAGCACAAACCATAAAGTTTCCTTAGCCACTTACTTGTTAGAAGGTAAGGCAGAGCATTAGTGGAAAAGTATGCATAGACTATGGTAGACCAATGATACTCCCATTTCCTGGGATAATTTTAAAGAAACATTTTATGATAAATATTTCCCAAATAATGTGAAGAATCAAAAAGAGACTGAATTCATATAATTGAAGCAAGAAAACATGATTGTAATCTAATATGAGGCTAAGTATAAAGAGCTCTCTAAATTTTCCACTTACCTGAAGCATACCCATGATGATGCATGGGAGGCGGCAAATTTTGAGTGAGGTTTAAAACCTAAGATTAGAGAAAGAGTGGCTACCTTAGAGATACGAGATTTTGCCAAGTTGGCAAGTAAATGTAGAATAGCAGAAGAAACTCTGATGAATGCCACGGCTAAGAAAAGATTGAGAGATAGTGAACCCTCTAGAGGAAGAGGAAAACCCTCGAACAAAAAGTTTAAGGGGAACAATTCACAGGGTAGGAGAATGCTTACTCGTAGTGACCAAACCTCTAGCCATCTTGCTTGTAATAAATATAGGAAGAACCATGAAGATAGACCTTGTTTAGCTGGTTAGAATTTCTGATACAGTTGTGGAAAACCCAGCCACTACTCTAGGGATTGTCAAGCAAGGAGCTAATCAGCTCCTCATTACAGACCACAAAATCAAGGACAACTGTTTGTTCTTTCTTAACAGGAGGCTAGCCAATCTCCAAATTTGATTAGAGGTACATTAATGATCCAAAACTCACTTGTAGATGCTTTTTTTGATTCTGGTGTTACACATTCTTTTATTTCATATGATTGTGCTAAGAGTCTGAGTTTGACTGTTGATACTTTGCCATATGATCTTTCTATTTCCACACCTACTGGGATCTGTTTCATAACTCCTTATGCTTGTATCAATTGTGTTGTACAATTTGATCGTAGATGTACCACTTTGGATCTTGTATGCCTTCCTCTGTTTGATATTGATGTTATTCTTAGAATGGATTGGTTGTCTCTAATAATGCAATTCTTGATTGTTCTAGAAAATCTCTTTTCTTACATGTTTATGGTCCTACTTCTAAACACTCTACTGAAACTTCTTACCTATCGACCACCCAGGCTGAGAGATACCTTAAGAAGGGTTGTCAAGGGTTCCTAGTCTTCTTTTCTTTGCAATCAGAAGTAGAAGAGGGCATAGAAAACATACCCGTTGTTAGGGATTAGCCATAAGTATTCTTTAAGGAGATTAGCAGTCTCCTTCCTGATAAAAAAGTAAAGTTCTCCATTGAATTAGTGCCTGGTATAGGTCCCATATCTAAGGCTCCCTATAGGATGGCTCCTGTAGAGCTAACTTAGCTTAAGAAACAGATAAAGGAACTTTTAGAGAAGGGATTTATCAGACCCTGTGTATCCCTCTGGGATGCACTAGTCTTGTTTGTTAAAAAGAAAGATGGAAGCCTTAGGTTGTGTATAGATTATAGGCAGTTAAACAAAGTGACCATCAAGAATAAATATCCACTGCCTAGGATAGATGAACTACTAGATCAATTAGTTGAAGCGTCAATCTTCTCTGAGATAGATTTGAGGTCAGGTTACCATCAGTTGAGAATTAAGGCCGAAGACGTCGCAAAGACAGCTTTTCGAACTCGATACAGACATTATGAGTTCCTAGTCATGCCTTTTGGGTTAACCAATGCCTTGTCCATTTTCATGGATTATATGAATAGGGTTTTTAGGCCATACCTGGATAAGTTTGTTGTGGTTTTCATAGATGACATGATAATTTATTCTAAGAGCCTTGAAGAACATGAGAATTACCTTCGAATAATGCTGCAAACCCTAAAGGATAAGAAATTGTATGCCAAGCTTAGCAAGTGTGAGTTTTGGCTAACAGAGGTGAGATTTCTAGGGCATGTTGTCTCCAAGGAGGGGATAGCAGTGGACCCTAGTAAAGTGGAAGCAGTGGTTAACTAGGAAAGATGAAAGATAGTCACTGAAATACGAAGCTTTCTAGGCTTAGCAGGATACTATAGGATATTTATTCAAGGATTCTCTCAAATAGCCATGCCTCTAACTAGGTTAACCAGGAAGGATCAACCATTTGTGTGGAATGGTCGATGTATGAGTAGTTTTCAAGAATTGAAAACTAGGCTAACCTCCACCCCAGTGCTAGTGATACCTAACCCTAGTGAACTCTTTACAATATATAGTAATGCACCTAAGAAGGGTTTTGGTTGTGTTTTAATGCAGCAGGGTAGAGTAGTAGCTTATGCTTCTCGACATCTTAGACCTCATGAGGAGAATTACCCCACACATGATTTGGAACTAGCAGCTGTAGTGTTTTCCCTTAAGATTGGGAGACATCATTTGTGTGGTGTCAAGTTTGAAGTTTTTAGTGATCACAAGAGCCTTAAGTACCTTTTGACCAGAAAGAGTTAAATATGAGGCAAAGAAGATGGATGGAATTCCTAGAAGATTATGATTACAACCTTAATTACCATTTGGTGAAGGAAAATGTGGTTGCTAATGTCTTGAGCAAGAAATCCCTTCGTATGGCATCAATGATGCTTAAGGAGCATGACCTAATTGAGGGCATGAGAGATTTGAATCTCTCCATTTCTCCACAGCCTAGTAGCCTCCTTATGAGTGAATTGAGGATTCATAATGATCTCAAGGATAGAACTAAATATGCTTAAGTTTTTTATCCATACTTGAAGGACATTAGAGAATAGATATTCTAGGGCAAGTCTAAAGAATTTCACATTTCTGAGGATGGGCTTATCAAGTTTGGAGAGCGATTATGTGTACCAGAGGTGAAGAAATTGATAGATAGTATACTAGCTGAAGCTCATAAGAGTAGGCATACCTTACATCTTGGAGCCACTAAGATGTATCAATACTTAAAAAGGTGTTTCTATTGGTCTGGGAAGAAAATGGACATAACCCGTTATGTGTCTATATGCTTAGTGTGTCAGAGAGTCAAGGTAGAACACCAAAAGCCTAGGGGATTGCTCCAACCCTTAGATATTCCTGACTAGAAATGGGATAGCATCTCTATGGATTTTGTCATGGGTTTGCCTAAGACATCAGCTGGCTATGATGCAATTTGGGTCAATGTAGATAGATTGACCAAGTCTTTCCATTTCTTAGCCATTAAGTCTACCTATTCTCTGGAAAGTTGACACAAGTGTATGTTCATGAAATTGTCAGACTCTATGGGATACCTACCAGTATTGTTTCTGATCGAGGCCCTAGGTTTACTTCTAGATTTTGGAGATCCATGCAAGATGCCTGAGGTACTAAACTTAGCTTTAGCACAGCATACTGTCGACAAACTGACAGGCAGACTGAGAGAACAATTCAAACTTTAGAAGATATGCTTAGGGCTTGTGTACAAGAAATGAAAGGAAATTGGGATGTGTATCTTCCTTTAGTTGAATTTGCTTATAATAATAGTTACCATTCCAGTATCCGAATGTCTCCTTTTGAAGCTTTGTATGCAAGAAAGTGCAGGTCACCTTTATGTTGGGTAGAGCTAGGGGAGAGGAGTCTTTTAGGCCCTGATTTGGTTGACCAAACCACAAGGCACATTGATCTTATCAAAGAGAGACTGTTAGCTGCCCAAAGTACACAAAAAAGCTATGTAGATAAAATAAGAAGGCCCTTAGAATTTGAAATAGGTGACCATGTTTTTCTTAAGGTAACTCCATTCACGGGTGTGGGGAGGTCTTTGAAAATCAAAAAGCTCAGTCCTAAATACACCGGTCCTTTCAAAATTCTTGATCAGATCATATTAGTAAGTTATAAACTTGCACTTCTTCCAAACCTTTCTCAGATTCCTGATGTATTTCATGTTTCCCAGCTCAAAAAGTATAACCCAGACCCTTCATATATCATAGAGCACGAATCAATGCATTTATAAGATAATATGTCATACACTGTAAGGCCAAATCGGATCAGTGACATTAAGACTAAACAATTAAGGAATAAGAACATCCCTCTGGTTAAAGTGGTCTAGAAGGGACTATCTTCTGAGGAAGCAACTTGGGAGGCAGAAGAAGAAATGAAGAGGACCTATCCACATCTGTTTGAATAAGGCATGTTAAATTTTAAGGACAAAATTCTTTTAAGGGGGAAGGAAATGTAACATCCTAAGTCTCTAATAAAGTTAGATAAATCTAAGAATAAGTAGAAAATACATATGACAAAGAATTAAAATGCTTAGTTATGTAACAATAAGGCATTTATTAAATATGTGACATATAATTAATCATGAGTCATATAAATAAAATTCTTAGGAGCATAATGGATGGGGAGAAAATACAAATACATTTTGAAGACATCACTAATCTAGGATTACTAGTAAATTAAGGCAATATAAAACAACTAAGGAGCTACCAAGTAGCACTACAAAATTTCAGCCAAATAGTATGCCACATTGCCCATAAAATTGTAGCCACCTTGCATCTACCAAAGCATGCCACATTGGTTACAAAATTGTAGCCACCTTGCACCTACCAAAGCATACCACATTGGCCACAAAGTTACAGCCACCTTGCACCTACCAAAGTATGCCACATTACCCACAAAGTTGCTGCCATATAGCATGCCACATTGCCCACAAAATTACAGCCAACTTGCACCTACTAAATCATGCCACATTGCCTACAAAGTTGCAGCCACATAGCATGCCACATTTCCCACAAAATTGCAACCACCTTGCACCTACCAAAGCATGCCACATTGCCCACAAAGCTGTAGCCATATAGCATACCACGTTGGCCACAAAATTTCAGCCACCTTATACCTACCAAAGAATGCCACTTTGCCACAAAAAATTCAGACAAAATCAGCAAAGAAAAATGCCACCTTTTTGCAAGGAAATCCTGCCACATAGCCATAATTATTTTAGCAACATTCCAGCTAAGAAACAACCACCACTTTAGCCATGTTTCTATCCATAATCAGAAAAAATAATGCAAAGGAACGACGCCAAAAACTTGTTCGTATGTGTTTTATAAATAACCACAAGCGTACGGCGTAACTGTAGCTAGTCCAACGAGTACAGGTCGTATCCTACAGAGAACAATTATCAAATACTAGAATTATACGAAATATGCTATCTAAATCGATGTAATGCAATAGAGAATTTGTCACAATTAAGTAAATAAGTAATTCAATTAATAAAAGCCTAGGGTTAGGGTTTACTACACTTATGATATTCAACAACCAATATGTACCTTTAATCGCAATTATCTAGGTTATTGGGGATGGTCTATCCTTAATTAACTAGCAACCTCTTTTAGGTGTTACTAATCATACCTAACTTAATCCAATTGCCTACTTTCGTGGTTCTTAGTCAACCTAGGTCCATTAAGTTCTATGCCAATCATAGAATACAATTAATCAGTTTTCTCTTACCCACTAATTGATTCAATTCCTAGAGGACCTTAAACTACTTTCGTAATTAAGATATCCCTAATTAACTATTAGGATTCGGTTTTAACTTTTACCTTTCAGTTTATCAATTAAATACCTAAGATGTGATAAATTGGTGATCAAGCATTCTACTAACTCTTATTCATGCACATAATAGTTAATGCTAATTAATCTAGAAGTAATCACAATTAGGGTTCCAACATTCAACTCAACAATGTAGTCTTATCATACCATAAGTGGGTTTACCGAAACCCTAGATCAATATCTACTCACACATCATAGAAACATAAACTAAAATCATATTCATTAAGTATATCATTCAAGTTCAATAAAATTCAAGAGAAGGAGTAGAAGTAGAAGTAGAGAACTAAAGTAGAAAGATGAAACCTAATTTGCAAAATGTAAAGATGAAGTACAATACTTCAATTGCTGTAAACTCCTACTCTAGAACATAAATTTAACAATGATTATAGTAAAAACCTAATCTAAAAGTGTTTTCTAAGCCTTAAAACTGAGTCTAGAATGTCTGTAAGTGTCTGGATCCATCTCCCTGCATTCCCCCCATGTATATATAACATTTTGGCTGCTCAAAACCCTAATTTTTGGTGTGTTGCCTCCTTGCTTCCTCCTTAACTTGTTCCAAGTCCTCACATCTCTTGACATGCATGTTTTCCATTGCTTCTTGGCGTCTTTTGCTCACCTACAAATATAAAACCAACTAAAGCGGTACCCAGAGTAAAGCATAACTAAAAGCAGAGAAATAATCACAAGTTTACTATGAATTAAAGGATAAAATATAATTGTTAAATACTTAAATTTCCCCTTTATCAACTCCCCCGTGGTTAAACCTTTGCATGTCCTTAAGCAAATGACATGTCATATTAGTAGGAAGGGGGAAAAGGCATTCAAATTCTAGAGGATAGAAAAGTGCAATGCAGGTAAATTTTCACTCAATCAGTGCACACACAATAGATATATGAATAGACATTTACCAAATAGTCTCTATTCTTCTAAAACTAAACCTAAATTCTTCTATTATATATATGCTTCTATTGTTACCATTGAATGTATGCATCAAATTGATTTTTTTAGAAACTCAAGTAGGCCAACTTATCCATTAGATCTCCCTATGTTGCGTTACCCTTATTTCTATTTTTCTCACTCAATTTCTTTTATTTCTCGTCATTTTTTTTTCTTTTTGTCTATTTCATTCATGATTCTTTTCTTTTATAGAAATATGCAGTGAGTGCATTTTATGCTCTATCTCACTAGGGTAAAGGCAGCTAGGTACTCATACTAGGGCCTTTTTGGTGCCTTGAAGGGGTACTTAGAGTGAAATCTTTTTGGGTTTTATATTCACTCATTTTTCACCTCTCCCAGCCTTTGTACTCTCATAGTGTTAAAAATCAATAAAGTCATACAATTCACAGCACAATAGGAGAGATATTTTTCAAAAAATTAGAGGTTTAATGCTGGAAGAGAGAAACTAAAATTTAAACTACCTATTTCATATCCTATTGTGCATCACATGTTCATGAGCTAAAATTAACCTATATTATATCAATCTATCTCTAAAATAGCAAACTATATGATTATGTAATGAAACAAGAGAAATATGATATGTACAGTATATACATGCAAAAGACAACTAAATTAGCCAGTGCAAATAAAATCAACCAGTGAAAACCAAAGGCTAAAGTCTACTTCCCCATGCTTAAACTTGACATTGCCCCCAATGTCAGTAATAAAGAAAAAATAGGCAAAAGGATAAATGACTTATTTGCTTATTGGTCTTCTGGAGGAGTAGGTGGAGGATTCTGGCTCAGGTGCCAATTGTACCAGCCATTCATCATTCCTTGCATGATTTGGATTGAATCTTGAATTGCATGTAGGGTGGCTCTTTGGGATAATTGTTCCTCCTCAATTTGGCTAAGCCGTGAGGAGATGGAGTTTTGATCCTCCTCTAAAATGTATGAGGGACCTGCAGTGTTAGCTTACTAAAAATGGGGTGGGGTTGGTAGAGGCAAAAAATGGCTCTTGGGGGAAGTCATCCCCCTCAGAATCATCATCACCCTCTCTACCCTCTTCTAGAGGGTAGATCCAGTTCTCTTCACTAGTAACTACAGTCTTAGTAGGGTTAGGGAAGAAAAAGATATTATGGCCTCTAAGATGCAACCAATAGTCAGCATTTCTTTTCACAATTAATTTCATATGCAAACAGGATTCTAAATCAATCATGCTGCTGCCAACTATTGGTTGCAAACCCTGGAGATTTGTCTCAAATCCTAGCCCTCTAGCTATTGCAGTTAATAGTCCCCCCATGACCAATTTTCCATTCGTGGCATTACCTACCCTGGCCATCTGTTAGGGCATAAAGGCACTAGTATCCACCTTATGACCGTTTATCATCACCCGAAGAAAATAAAGCTCTTTTTTATTTGCAACCCCATCACTTTTAGCTCTACCAAAAACGGTATGAGCCATTAGGCACTGTAAATATCTAAAACTGGGATTACAAATAAAAAAGGCTTTTGAACTCGATGCATTATATTGCCCCTCAACAGAAATAGAGTTCCAAAAATGTTGGGCAAGAAAACTTGTGGGGACTAATCTATCTCCCTCAGGAGGAAATCTGAATAATGCATTAAATTAAACCAATGATAAGTTAAAATTACAGTTAAATAATCTAAAGTTAATACAGCCCTACTCGACGTCGGAATCTCGAAACAGGACCACATTAACTGAACTCAAAAACTCTAAGATGGTCCTAGCATTGGCCGGGTAACGTAGGCTAATGAATGTAGTCCACCCAATCCTATCAACTAGGTAGCGGACGTCAGTTAAAAGACCTAACTAGTCCAAACATTTCTCATCTATGTACTGGGTACTCAGCATTCCTCGTTTAACTAGAGTATCGTATCGTGTCCATTAACTATCATCAACAAACACAAATTCAACCAAAGAATTGGCAAAAAAAACAAGCAAACTTGTCAAGTTCAATTCTTATTCAACAAAGACAAGCCTAGTGCAAAGCAGAAAAATTGAGGCTCTTAATGCAACGTGCAATTAATTAGAGAATGTGATTCATACAAATTCAATTATCACTAGAGGTTTTTCACTACTAGTCAAACAAACCAAAAGTGCATATGAGTTTAATTCAGGCAATGCATTCAAATAGAATATTTATCATTATATTGGGAGCATGTCCAAACTAGTGAAATAATGTAGTAAAAAATAACTAGCAAGAGTCATGGACAACCAGCAATAACCAGGAAATCTAAACTAGAAAGAAATGAAACACAAATTCATAGATATAAATTACCTGGATGGAAGCTACAAGTGATGCTAGCTGCTATGTGTGCTTGGGATATGAGAGGAATGCAGGTGAATGCGGGTTGGGAGTTGCAGAACCTGGGTTACCGGTTAGGGGTGTAGGTGAACACGAGCAAAGGGGAAATGAGAGAGGGGGTCAAGAGCTGAGGTTGGGAAGGGGAAACACGAGCAAATTTGGGCACGGGAGAATAAATTTCAGGTATGGGGGAACTGTAGAGAGGAATGGGGGAATGATGGGCTACTGATTGGCTAGGACTTTGGTTGTAGAGTGAAGACGCTAGGTGCAGGTGAATTTCTGGGTGTGTGTGTGTGTGAGGGCTTCAGGTTGGCTGGAGTGAAAGGGAATACATTGGGTGCAAGGGAAGCTAGGCTACAGGAATGGGTAGGTGTAGGGAGATGGAACTGGGTTAGTGCATGGGTAGCAGAAGGGATAGGCCGAGGAAGGAGGGAGAAGGAAAGGTGAGATATGGGTTAGGCACGAGAGGGGCTGGGTTGAAGGAATTTGTAGATGGGAATAAGGGAATGGTATGGGGATGGGATGGAGACCGAGAGGAACATGGATTGGGGGATTTCTATGGCTAGGGCACAGGTTAGGGTAGAGGTTGGAGAAGGGGATGGGAGGTCATGGGAGAGGGAATTTGAAGTGGAGCTTGGCTGGATAAATAGAAGGAAGGAAGGAGATTGGGGGTGCAGCTATGTAGGGAAAAAGACATGGGTAAAAAGAACCGCGAAGAACGGGATGAGCATAGGGAGCAGAGGATCTAAACACAGGGTGAAAAGTGGAATTTCTGGGCCTTGTTAAATCCCTGGGCCTAAAGCACGACCGTACTTTGGGCTGGAATGCCCAATCTCTCCTCGATTAGCCTCGTGTTGAGGAACATAGGCAAGGTATACGAGGCATGGGACATAGGCACGGCCATCCCGTGCTTGGCGTTAGAATTTAGGATTGCTTACAAAAGGCCCGTGTTAAGCAACACGGCCAAAGGGTGCTTAGACCTGGGGCTTGGGGCATGGCTGTGTCTTGAGACATGGCTTGCCCATGCTTGGCACAAGAATAACCAAAACCTCCAAAATTTGGGCCTTGCTTGAAGCACGAGCATGGTTCATGACATATGCTACCCGTGTTTCATGCTAAACTCCAATTTTCTTCAAAATTTGCTACAGTTCTTGATCTTCTTTAATTTCCTTTGATTTTCATCCTTTAATTCAACCTTGGACATATGGGAATGGACTTGAAAATCAGATTGAAACACTCATTAAACTCCTAACCTAAGAAATTAACTAAATCAAAGATAAAGACTAAAACTAAAAGCAAGAAAACAAAACAAAAAGAAATTTAAAAATTAGAATGTGGGTTGCCTACCATAAAGTGCTTGTTTAAAGTCATTATTTCAACTCCTTTTCATGCTTTCCACTTAAGGAAGCTTGAAGAGAGTTTGAATAATCCTCTTTTTGATCCATTGCCTCTTAGTATGGTGCTTGAGGCTTTGCCTAATAGCCTTCAAAGTTCCTTTTGGCTCTTTCACTTTCTCCTTTGCTCGATCTAAGTTGAGAAGAGGTGGCTTAGGTTCTAACTTTGGAGCTTTGATTGCCTCCTCAACTGCTTGCTTTTCTACCCTCTGTTTAACAAAAACACAATAACTTTCCATAGAGCATAACTCAAGTAGGTTAGAAGGAGAAAACTCATGATATAATCATCCATATTTGGTTTAGGTAAACTAATCATACAACAAGATTCATTTAGAGGAGGTTCATAGTATCATTCAAATTAAATTCTACTTTTTCATCCCCTACATTTAAAGAAAGCTTTCCATCTTTTACATTAATGTTTGACTAGTTGTGGCTAGGAAAGGCCTTCCAAGAATGATGGGGATTTTATCATCCTTCTCTATCTCTAAAATAACAAAATCAACTGATATGAAAAATTTACCTACCTTTAGAGGAACATCCTCTAATATACCTACTGGATGCTTGATGGATCGGTCAGCCAAATGAAGAGAAAGGGTGGTAGGCTTCAAGTCACGCATCTGAAGCTTCTTGCAAACCAAAAGAGGCATGAGGCTCACACTTGCTCCAAGGTCACATAAGGCTTTATCAATTTTCATATCACCAATATAGCAAGGAATTGAGAAGCTTTCAGGATCCTTAAGCTTTTGTGGTAACTTATTTTTTATTAAAGCATTAGATCCCTCTGTCAGTGCCACAATAGCATGCTCTTCAATTTTCCTCTTGTTTGAGAGGATTTCCTTCAGAAACTTCGCATAAGAAGGTATTTGGGAGATGGCTTATAGGAATGGAATGTTGATGTTCAGCTTCTTCAAAATATCTAGAAACCTCCCAAACTGCTTCTTTAACTTAGCCTTAACCAATCTTTGAGGAAAATGGATTGGTGGCTTGTAAGGTACAAGAGCCACATATTTGGGCTCTTCTTCCTTCTTTTCCTCTTCTTCTGGTTCCTCTTCTCTTCTCTTCTCATATACAACCTAAGGTTCATCTTTTTTTATCTCTCCTCTTCTCTCTGATTCAACCAATTGTTTACCACTTCTTAAGGTAATGGCATTATAGTGCTCCCTAGGGTTCTCAGCATGATCTGGAAGTCTACCTAAGTTCCTATTAAATAGGCTTGCTTGCTGTGCTATCTAAGTTTCTATCATCTCACTATGGGTAACAAGCGAGTCAACCTTAGAGGATAAATCTTTTATAGCCTCATTCATAGAGTGGTGCGGGGCTTTGAATTCATTATTCTGTTTACTCTGTGTAGTGATGAAATTCTCCATCAGAGCCTTAAGATTTGACTTTGGTTGAGGAGGAGGATTGAAAGGACTCTGATTCTGAAATCCTGGAGGATGCCTAAAATTATTCTGAGGCTGATTCATACAAGGCTTGTATGAGAGATTTGGGTGGTTCCTCTAACCAGGGTTGTAGGTGTTGCTGTAGGGATTGTTTATTTGGTTATTGTTCATAAAACTTACCTGCTCACAATCTTGAGGTGCAAAGTTTCCAAGCTGGCATTCATTGGCCACATGACCTACACCTCCACAAATCTCACATGTAAAAGATAGAGAAGGGGAAGTAACATCATTGATGCTTAACTTATCTAATTTCTAAAATAAGGCATTAACTTTAGAAGTTAGATGATTAAATGCATCAACTTCATGCATACCTAATGGTTTTCTGGATGGCTGCCTCTCACTAGACAAGGAGTAGTGATTTTGAGCCATATCTTCAATTATCTCATAGGCCTCATCCATTGTTTTGTTCATAATGGCCCTTCTTGCTACAGCATCCACAGACATATAGGTGTTGTAAATTAGTCCATTGTAAAAGGTATGGACTATAAGCCACTTCTCTAACCCATGGTGTGGGCATATTCTGAGGCTCTTTAAATCTCTCCGGAGCTTCATATAGTGACTCCCCATCTTGTTGTGCAAAAGTAGTTATCTAATTTCTAAGGTGGACCGTCTTACTTGGTGGGAAGTACTTAGCCAAGAATGCTTGAGAAAGCTGCTGCCATGTAGTTATTGACCCTTATGGAAGAGAATGCAACCATGCACGGGCCTTGTCCCTCAGAGAGAAGGGGAACAATCTCAGTCTAATGGCATTAGAAGATACTCAATTCAGCTTCAAAGTATCACAGTATTCTAAAAATACTGATAAGTGGAGATTAGGGTCTTCAGTAGGTGACCCTCCAAATTGATTTTATTAAACCATCTGCAAAAGAGAAGGTTTCAGCTCAAATTTGTTGGCCTCAACAACTGGTCTGACAATTCTTGTATTCAGGCCATGTGTATCTGGGGTGGTGAAATCTTTAAGAGATCTATTATATCTCTCAACCATGGTAGGTGTAGAATGTTCTTGCTATTGTCTTCTTCTCCTTCGTAGTGTGTGTTCAATTTCCTGATCAAATTTAGAGAAGAACTCATGTTCTCTTCACATAAAATAGAAACAAACCTATAAAGGAAGAAAAGAGGCAAAAATCAACAAGATAAAAGTACGCAAAAAAGTTTAAGAAAGTGATCTAGTCTAGCTATTTTGTAATATATCTAATATTGATGATTATTCCCTGGCAATGGTGCCAAAAACTTGTTCATAAGTGTTTTATAAATAACCACAAGCACACAATGTAGCTGTAGCTAGTTCGACGAGTACGAGTCATATCCCATAGAGAATAATTATCAACTACTAGAATTATATGAAATATGCTATCTAAATCGATGTAATGCGATAGCGAGTTTGTCATAATTAAGTAAATAAGTAATTCAATTAATAAAAGTCTAGGGTTAGGGTTTACCACACTTATGATATTCAACAACCAATATGTACCTCTAATTGCAATTATCTAGGTTATTGGGGATGGTTTAGCCTTAACTAACTAGCAACCTCTTTCAAGCGTTACTAATAGTAGCTAGGTTAATCCAATTGCCTACTTTCGTGGTTCTTAGTTCAACCTAGGTCCATTAAGTTCTATGCCATCCATGGAATACAATTAATTGATTTTCTCTTAGCCACTAATTGATTCAATTCCTAGAGGACCTTATACTACTTTCTTGATTAAGATATCCCTAATTAACTATTAGGTTCCAATTTTAACTTTCACCTGTCAGTTCATCAATAAAATACCTAAGATGTGATAGATTGGTGATCAGGCATTCTACCAACTCTTATTCATGCACATAATAGTTAATGCTAATTAATCTAGAAGTAATCACAATTAGGGTTCAAACATTCAACTCAACAATGTAGTATCATCATACCATAAGTGGGTTTACCGAAACCCTTGATCAATATCTACTTACACATCATAGAAACATAAACTAAAGTCATATTCATTAAGTAAATCATTCAAGTTCAATACAATTCAAGAGAAGGAGTATATGTAGAAATAGATAACTAAAGTAGAAAGATGAAACCTGATTTACAGAATGTAAAGATAAAGTACAATGCTTTAGTTGTTGTAAATCCTACTCTAGAAGCAAGCTGAAATTGAGAATCATAGGAGCATTTCTGCACAAGGGAGTTTTCCCTCTTGAGGAAAGTTGGTTTGTAGTGAGTATAGCTCATTTTGGGTTCTGCATGGGTGATTATTGAGCATGAGATGCAAGATGTTAATGTTGAAAACATGGAACTCTAGTGGTAGGGAACAATCATTGCCATCTATGTAATAAACATGCTGAAGCACCACATATTCTGCACCTAAAATTTGTAGGCCCTGTGTTCTTGGACTGTTTTATTAGGTAAATGGCCTTTAAATTTTCTAATATTTGGTGAGAGAAGTCTTGAAATATTGATAATAAATTATGAAAATTTTCTTGATTTTTGAGAACCTACAAATAGGCCATTTACAATCCAAATAATGCTGAGAACAATCTGCTGGGCAGCTTAGGCTGTTAATGGAAATGCTAAACATTTAAGGGGTTAGATGTTTAATTTTTGTATGAAAATTTTATGAAATGTTATAGGGATCCTAATTAAGAAACCCACCAAATTTTAGTGAATTCTAGGTAGGTTAAGACATATAATAAAATATGGAACTTGGGTGGGACAAGAAGTGTGTCAAAACAGACCAGAACTGGGGATAGCCATAAAAAGTGTGTTATTTGAGGGGTCAAATGAATTATTTTTTTATTTAAAATTTTTATAGTGATTATATAACATATCAAGGATGATCCAAATCAAATATCACACATTTTAAAGAAGTTTTACCTATCCAAAAGATAGGAAAATAGAATAGAAATGGAACTAACACTAATATGCATTGTTTTGGATTAGAGAGGTAGTTCTTGGGTTGAATGGAAGAGTTAAAGGCTGAGAGAACCATGAAATATACATGTCAAGGAACCTACATGTAAAATTTTAGAAAATTTTTAAGGACTTTTGTCATATTTAATAATAATCCCAAATCTAAACAGAATCACAGTTTTGTTTTAGGGGGCAGAAGCTCTTAAACTAGAGACTTATGATTTTAGGTGCTAATATGCATGCATTAACTAAAAGCTCATATATGTTTTAGTTTGAGTTGCTGGTAGTAACATTGGCAGCCTTGGAAAGGAAGTAATTGTACAGGAATTGAGGTAGCTAGTTTGTCACGGCCCCAAATGATGGAACACATGACCGGCACGGCATAAGGGTTTCCCCCTAGCCGCAAGCCTAACACATAGCATGCACAAACATCCAGCACACAATCCAGAATACATAATAAATATAACTGGCCACATATGCGACATCCAATATCAGAAAATATTGTTTATATATATATATATATCTCATGACTCCAACATCCTTGATTCAACTTGGCCCATGGCCTCATAATATTCATGTGATTCAACTTGGCCCAAGGCCTCATAATACCAACATTGTTGTAAACATAAAACCATTTTCCAAACAACACATCAAAATACGCAAGAAAGCGAGGATCCTTCCTGTATGTTCATGGAGATACTCTAGACATAACTAAACTAAACAAACAGTACAAAAGAGCCTTGCCCAAACTGGAGCTCACCAACACTATCTCCATCCTCCTACGAAGCTGTAGCTGGATCAAAGTCTCTTTGACTATCTGTGGGGAGGAAACAAAAGAGGGGTGAGATTACCACATCTCAGTGAATGAGTAAATCATACTATAACTGAAACAGGGCAAACCAAGCACGAGTGTTTCGCAATGGGTTTAATAATTGAAATCCAAATGTAAAGATAACAATAGAAACATTAACCATAATTTATTGAAAGAATGCTAAACAGTTCAAATGTATATTCAAAAGATAAAACAGGATTAAATCAATAACCGTAAGCAAATCAATTATGCATGGTAAGTAATAAATGAAGATATTTATGCAATAACAATGATGAATGAGCTTGTTTAGAAATATTTAATCTTTAAGAAAAATGCATCAGTTTATTGGAGGTCTTTCCTAACAGATCTATCATCTCCCCCAAGCACACAGCAAGGGTAGGGTAATCACTGTAGGCGTAGACATAAGTCCACCCTAAATTTCCCCAAGCACATAGCAATGGGTATGGCAATCACTGTAGGCGAAGACATAAGTCAACCCTAAATTTCCCAAGCACATAGCAATGGGTATGGCAATCACTGTAGGCATAGACATAAGTCTACCCTAAATCCCTGTGTCTTAGGCAATCATATGCCCGTCACAGTATCCTAGGCCGAAGCCTTAACATGATCATGGTGCACCAGGGCTAACACTACCTGCGGCTAGCTAACAGCGATCTAAAAGGGTCCCTCCAATAGAAAACATTTGAAATATGCTATTCAAAGAGTTTAAAGTAAAACATTTCAATAACTTTACAATAAAGCTATAATTCTCCATCTAGCTCTTTTCATGCATAAAATTCCGTTCTAAAATATATCTCATCCATGAATTCCCATGGAGACCTTTATAATCATAAACTTTCCCTTTTAAACATAGATCGTCCGTAGACGTCACATAGATGCTCATCATGCATCAAATCATTTCATGGCTAACTTAGTTCATTTCTATGACTAAGTTCGCATTTCTATAAATCTAGCTCAAATGGAGAATTATCAGCCTAGATGCTTGCCCTGCATACCTAGAGTTCAACTAGGATTTAAATTTATAATTTCTAACATGGTTGGAACATGTTGGTTTTCAAAGCAGTAAAACAATTTAGCATATATTCCAACTAATTAAAATCATACGAGAGAGAGAGTTATAAACCGAATTCATAAAACATGCGCTATAGTATGAAAAACCCACTCACAAGTAAGGGCTCCAGATTGGACAGCCCTAAAATCCTAGTTCCTGGTCTGAATTTGGTAAAACAGACCCCAAAATCGAGTCTGGAAGGTCCAAAAACCTTAAATGAGCTTGGTTACTATTCACCGCCGGAAAACACTATTCACCGCCACTATTCATCGCCGAAAAACACTATCCACTGTCACAAAAATTTTACCGAATCAACAAAATAATTTCATATCCTAATATTTATCTAGTTTCTGAATCCATCTACGGAGTCAGATTTCTAATTAGAAGTCCCTAAGTAAAGTTTTTAAGAACTTACCTTTTACCGAGATTTTCTACTTCAGATCTACGGCGATTCAACGGTTGATTTGAAAAACTGATCGGTCAAAACTGAAGTACTCTTCGTCCTGAATCCAATAACATCTTCAGTTTTGATATCGGAAGCCCTTAAGCACTCCAAATCGAAAGATAAAATTTGAAATTACTATTCACTCACTATGCATCTTTCCGTTTTTTTATCGATACGCAGTTGCCCCCGGTTTTCATTTTATGGTTTTCTGAGTTTTCGTTTTTTTTTTTAAATATAATAATAATTATTAAATAATTAATAATAGGATTTTCTTTTATAAAAATTCATATAAATTCCATTTTTCATCATAAAATATCCCAAAAATTTCCTTTCTCATAAATTTTTAGTTAAACTCTTAAATCATAATTTTTCTTAATAAAAATTATAATAAAACAAATTTTAAAACAAATATCTTTATTCATATTAAAAGAAAGAATATTTCTAAAAATACCATACAAATTCATTAAAGGCCGATATAATTATTTTAAGCAACACAATACTTGTTTTACTTAAAAGTCCACTTACTTTTAACAAATCATAATCATTTCTACATAAATAAAAATATATTTGCTTATAGCAAAATACTATCATTTAAAAATAATAATAATAAATAATAAAAAAAAAGTACGCGCCAAAACATAAATTCTCATATTTTCAACATTCTCTCTTTTATTCTAAATTTCCTTTAATTGGAATTTTCGTTAAATTTTACGGTTATTACATTCTTCCCCCCTTAAAGAAATTCGGTCCCCGAATTTCATCACCATAGTTGCAGATCAATACTAATCTCATTGTTCAAATAAACTCAGATATCTAGCGCGTATATTCTTCTCTCTTTCCCAAGTAGCTTCCTCAAAAGAGTGATTTTTCCATATCATCTTTACTATAAATATTTCTTTTGATCGTAACTTCTTTACTTGTCTATCCATACTGGTTGTTCCTCTTAAGTTAAATATTTCTGTAACTGAATCTGTGGACACTGTATAACATGTGTAGAATCCAGTAAATATTTCTGTAACTGAATCTATGGACACTGTATAACATGTGTAGAATCCAGTAAATATTTCTGTAGCATAGACACATAAAAAACTGGATGGACATTACCCAATTTAGGAGGTAAAGCCAAACAATAAGCCACTGAACCGATCCTATCAAGAATTTCAAATGGTTTTATATACCGAGGGTGTAACTTCCCTTTCTTTCCAAATCTCATTACCTCTTTCATTGGTGAGTCATTAAAGAATATGTGATCACCAACTGATAATTCCTAGTGCTCAACATTCATAATCCTTGTAAACTTTTGACTTGTATTGCGTTTCCAGTATTTTTTTTTTCTAATCAATTTCGCTTTATCAATGACATCTTATAATAAATATAACTCCACTAAGTCATTTAACAGAACATTTGTATCACCCCTTACATAAGGCTTAAATATTCTAATATCATTTTATTATAGACACATTCTGCTAAGAAATCTTCTACCAATCTTAAAAACATATGCTTGAAGTATGCTCTCCAAGCTAGCATCATCAATTTAGATAAGTCATATTTTATCTATTGCATGTTATTCCAAATTAGATTTCCAAAGTTTAACTTTTCTCAATTCACTCACATATTAAGAAACCTATGATGTTCATGTAAAACTTCAAATGATGCCATTGTATATTGGCATAATAATTACTGCTATGAGCAAGTTCAACTAAGGACAATTAATTTCTCCAAACTTTCACCACAATAATATAAAGATACTTAAAGCATAACTTCTAATGTATAAACACATTATTTAAATTTAGTATCAGTCATACTATAATCTAATAAAGATCCTTAGACTTCCTGAATAACTTTCTTGAGATAATATATTCAATTCGTACTTGTCAACATACCCGCCAATGAAAAATTTCACTTGTATCTTCTTTTTACCATTATACTAGTACCATTTTTTATATCTCAGTATATCCTTATTACCTCGGGTAATCCATATTTACAATCTATGGCTTCTTCTGAAATCTCTTTTCTCAACAATTATTCATACGTGAATTTCCAATCTCCACATAATTCACATCTTAAATACTAAATTCGATTTAGCATAGTCTAAACCTTTAACACAAATATCTTGATTACTTACATTATTTTCGGACATGATTCTCAGAATATTCTCCATATTTCCAAATTAATAATTCAAAGATCAATTTAAATTATACTTTCTATATTTTATCCCTCAAGAACTTCAGTACCACTAATTCACTTTATTACATTCCTCAAAGCACCATAAGGCCATCATTTTTTTTTCTATTCCTTTCATCTAAAAATCGTTATATAGTTTAGTGTCTAAACTCACTATTTTAAGTTATATTCTTCCAAGATTTCATTCATTAGTCACTTCTAACCAATTGAAATCACAAATTTCCTACTTTTGTCTTATCTATCTTCCAGTAAACCCAATATGTTCACATCCTTCTCTTATAACATTTTTCCATCACTATCCAATCCTTAAGCAATCCTAACATATCTTACTTTCACTATTCATATCATGTCTGCCACTTATCCATTTCAATTCACTTTTCACATATTCATATATTTTCATGACATACTATCCAAATATCAAACATCACCCAAGTCACAATCTTGACAAACGAAATAGTCATTTACTCACTCATCTATTAGAAAACTTACGGTATTTTATGTAAAACTTCTGCCCAAAACTTCTTAAAATGCTCTCTAAAAACAATCTGTGAACTATAGTTCTCGATCAGATATAATCGATATCAATACCTTATGAAGTCTTACTATCTTATTCAAAGATAAGTTTGAACCTATCTATAATCACCCATTTTTATTCAGGTACTCTATCTGATATTGTAATTTTGCAAGTCTTTGATATTCTACTTTTACCTGTTGACAAGTTAATCATCGAGATACAAAATCAACTATATCTTTCTTCATACTGTCCCACCAATAAATTTCTTTTAGATCTTTATACATTTTAGTTACCTCAGGATGAATTGTATATATGGATCTATGGACTTCCTCTAAAATTTCTTCCTTAAGTTCTTTATTAAATACACACAATCGTTTGCCCAATATTAGAATTCCTTCAGAGTCTACAATAAATTCAATATCACTGCCATTCTTGACCTTATTCTCTTTACGAGCTTAATATGGGTCACAGTCATAACTACTGTACATATACATGCTTGCCGTTTTTTTTTACCTTTAATTTAGCTAATATCTCCGCCAATCACTCACATAGTTGTTCTCATTATGTCTAGCCTATTCGCATAGCTATTATAAGTATGTCTTTCTCTGAGTTCTGTAAATGCACACATTAGTATCTTTATTTTCATACTCAAAATTTGGGTGTGTGCAGCTATGGAGGGAACTGCATTTCGTCAATTTCGAAATGTTTGCGTCTTTTGTGGTTCCAGTCCTGGAAAGGATGGAGAATATGTGAAAGCAGCACAAAACCTGGGTATGGTGCTGGCCAGGAGAAAAATTCATCTAGTCTATGGTGGAGGTAACCGTGGATTAATGGGGTGTGTGGCTACAGCTACACATGTAAGGGGATGCCAAGTTCTAGGTATTATTCCTACAGCTCTAGCTGCATCTAACATCGTAGGAAAGACAATTGGGGAAGAGTTTAGGGTTGCATCCATGCATGAGCGCATGGCTAGAATGATGAGTAATGCTGATGCCTTCATTGCCTTACCAGGTGGTTTTTGTACTTTAGAGGAGATTTTCCAAATAGTCTCTTGGGCACAACTGAATATGCACCACAAACCGATAGGTTTGTTAAACGTTAACCACTTCTTTGATGGTCTGTTATCTTTCCTTGATCATGCTGTGGAACATCCCACACTCAGCACGACGAATTCTCATCTCAGCTTCAGATGCTGAGGAGCTGATTGATGCTTTACAAGCATATGTTCATGTACCTGATCCAATTACAGCTCAAATAGAATGGACAACAGACCACAGCAAAAAGCGCAAATTGGACTTGGATCTTCATCTGTAACTATAGCAAGATGTGGACATTGCTGTACCGCTTTTACTTTCTTAGGGTTATCTTAGATACCATCTTGCTAGCCACATACCTTAAGAAAGTACTATTACTAAGTCAAAATTTATATTTTGAGAACTTAGCATATAGCTGATACTCCCTTGGAGTTTGTAATACTATCTTTAAATATTGCTTATAATCCTCTGCACTCTTGAAATATTCTAGTATATTATCAATAAATATAATAACAACTTGATTTAGGGATGGCTTACTTACTTATTCATTAACTCTATGAATGTAGCTGGGGCATTTGTCAATCCAGATGACATAACTATAAACTCATAGTGTCCATGCCGAATCCTGAAAACAAATTTTTTTTTTTAATATCCTCTTCTCTTATCCTTAATTGATGATATCTAAATATCAAATCAAGTTAAATTTCATATATTTTTTTTAAAAAAATGTTGAGCACTTTCTAACTGATCAAATAGATCATCTATACGAGGTAATGAGTATTTATTCTACATTGTCACTTTATTCAATTGTCTTTAATCTATGTATAGTCATAGTGATCCATCTTTCTTTTACAGATAGAACTGGAGCACTCCAAGTAAAAATACTAGGGCTTTTAAATCCCTTGTCTGACATGTCTTGTAACTATTTATTTTTCAGTTCTTTAAGTTTAGTGGGTGCCATTCTATATAAAAATATAGACGCTGGCCAGGAAATAACTCAATACCAAATTCTATTTATTATTTCGGGGTAATCCTGGCAATTCTTCAGGAATTATATCAGAAAATTCTCTAATCACTAGAATTTGATTTACACTGATATACTTTATATCAGCATCTCTCACCACTACCAACTATCCTTGGCACCTTTTTGTAATCACTTATGGACTGCTAAAGCAGATATTAGGTTACTGGGTATCTCACTAAGATTTCTTTGTATCAAGAGAGAAAATTCTCCAAGAATATTGAATTTAATCACCTTCTAGTGACATGTCAAAATGACAGGACATAATCCCAACAAATTCATTCTCAATATTACATCACAATCTACCATATCTAGACAACCGGGTACAACGGAGGTCACATTCAGAAATCATCATACCGGAGTTTGACCCCTTCCGTACCTTGGTGGTATAGGATTTGCCTAAACTCAGCATTCCGCTGAGGTTTGCCCTACTACCATTCAAGAGGACACGCGAAGAGACTCTGTATAGGTCTTTTCCCAAGGCAAACAGCAAGGGAAGGCATATAACATCTCATATAACTGGCATCTCGCTATAAAACAGATATAGTCCAACCGTCACTTAACCATGCCAACATAGCACACTATAAACTGACTTACTTGAACAAAAAGACAACATCCTATCGAACCCCTTTAGCAGCACCGTGAGTATAAGCATGTCCGGATTCATACCCATACTCAAAGTCCTACCTAAAGGTCCGTTACTCCATGAACACAGGAAAACTTAATTCTCTGATACCAAACTGTCACGGCCCCAAATGATGGAACACATGACCGGCACGGCAAAAGGGTTTCCCCCTAGCCGCAAGCCTAACACATAGCATGCACAAACATCCAGCACACAATCCAGAATACATAATAAATATAACTGGCCACATATGCCACATCCAATATCAGAAAATATTGTTTATATATATATATCTCATGACTCCAACATCCTTGATTCAACTTGGCCCATGGCCTCATAATATTCATGTGATTCAACTTGGCCCAAGGCCTCATAATACCAACATTGTTGTAAACATAAAACCATTTTCCAAACAACACATCAAAATACGCAAGAAAGCGAGGATCCTTCCTGTATGTTCATGGAGATACTCTAGACATAACTAAACTAAACAAACAGTACAAAAGAGCCTTGCCCAAACTGGAGCTCACCAACACTATCTTCAGCCTCCTACGAAGCTGTAGCTGGATCAAAGTCTTTTTGACTATCTGTGGGGAGGAAACAAAAGAGGGGTGAGATTACCACATCTCAGTGAATGAGTAAATCATACTATAACTGAAACAGGGCAAACCAAGCACGAGTGTTTCGCAATGGGTTTAATAATTAAAATCCAAATGTAAAGATAACAATAGAAACATTAACCATAATTTATTGAAAGAATGCTAAACAGTTCAAATGTATATTCAAAAGATAAAACAGGATTAAATCAATAACCGTAAGCAAATCAATTATGCATGGTAAATAATAAATGAAGATATTTATGCAATAACAATGATGAATGAGCTTGTTTAGAAATATTTAATCTTTAAGAAAAATGCATCAGTTTATTGGAGGTCTTTCCTAACAGATCTATCATCTCCCCCAAGCACACAGTAAGGGTAGGGTAATCACTGTAGGCGTAAACATAAGTCCACCCTAAATTTCCCCAAGCACATAGCAATGGGTATGGCAATCACTGTAGGCGAAGACATAAGTCAACCCTAAATTTCCCAAGCACATAGCAATGGGTCCCCAAGCACATAGCAATGGGTATGGCAATCACTGTAGGCATAGACATAAGTCTACCCTAAATCCCTGTGTCTTAGGCAATCATATGCCCGTCACAGTATCCTAGGCCGAAGCCTTAACATGATCATGGTGCACCAGGGCTAGCACTACCTGCGGCTAGCTAACAGCGATCTAAAAGGGTCCCTCCAATAGAAAACATTTGAAATATGCTATTCAAAGAGTTTAAAGTAAAACATTTCAATAACTTTACAATAAAGCTATAATTCTCCATCTAGCTCTTTTCATGCATAAAATTCCGTTCTAAAATATATCTCATCCATGAATTCCCATGGAGACCTTTATAATCATAAACTTTCCCTTTTAAACATAGATCGTCCGTAGACGTCACATAGATGCTCATCATGCATCAAATCATTTCATGGCTAACTTAGTTCATTTCTATGACTAAGTTCGCATTTCTATAAATCTAGCTCAAATGGAGAATTATCAGCCTAGATGCTTGCCCTGCATACCTAGAGTTCAACTAGGATTTAAATTTATAATTTCTAACATGGTTGGAACATGTTGGTTTTCAAAGCAGTAAAACAATTTAGCATATATTCCAACTAATTAAAATCATACGAGAGAGAGAGTTATAAACCGAATTCATAAAACATGCGCTATAGTATGAAAAACCCACTCACAAGTAAGGGCTCCAGATTGGACAGCCCTAAAATCCTAGTTCCTGGTCTGAATTTGGTAAAACAGACCCCAAAATCGAGTCCGGAAGGTCCAAAAACCTTAAATGAGCTTGGTTACTATTTACCGCCGAAAAACACTATTCACCGCCACTATTCATCGCCGAAAAACACTATTCACTGTCACAAAAATTTTACCGAATCAACAAAATAATTTCATATCCTAATATTTATCTAGTTTCTGAATCCATCTACGGAGTCAGATTTCTACTTAGAAGTCCCTAAGTAAGGTTTTTAAGAACTTACCTTTTACCGAGATTTTCTACTTCAGATCTACGGCGATTCAACGGTTGATTTGAAAAACTGATCGGTCAAAACTGAAGTACTCTTCGTCCTGAATCCAATAACATCTTCAGTTTTGATATCAGAAACCCTTAAGCACTCCAAATCGAAAGATAAAATTTGAAATTACTATTCACTCACTATGCATGCACTACTATGCATCTTTCCGTTTTTTTTATCGATACGCAGTTGCCCCCGGTTTTCATTTTATGGTTTTCTGAGTTTTCGTTTTTTTTTTTTAAATATAATAATAATTATTAAATAATTAATAATAGGATTTTCTTTTATAAAAATTCATATAAATTCCATTTTTCATCATAAAATATCCCAAAAATTTCTAAAAATTTCCTTTCTCATAAATTTTTAGTTAAACTCTTAAATCATAATTTTTCTTAATAAAAATTATAATAAAACAAATTTTAAAACAAATATCTTTATTCATATTAAAAGAAAGAATATTTCTAAAAATACCATACAAATTCATTAAAGGCCGATATAATTATTTTAAGCAACACAATACTTCTTTTACTTAAAAGTCCACTTACTTTTAACAAATCATAATCATTTCTACATAAATAAAAATATATTTGCTTATAGCAAAATACTATCATTTAAAAATAAAAATAATAAATAATAATAAAAAAAAGTACGTGCCAAAACATAAATTCTCATATTTTCAACATTCTCTCTTTTATTCTAAATTTCCTTTAATTGGAATTTTCGTTAAATTTTACGGTTATTACATAGTTTTTCCTTAAAACACTCTTTATGTTTATGAACTTGAATTTATCAATTTCACTAGTTGCCTGACTTTTATGCTATGATGAATGATGGTCTGAAGACATGTTATGAATGCATTCTCAGGAATTAATGGTTACCCAAAGTGTGCCAAGTAAGCCCCATTTCCCTCACGTATTGGCCAATAATAGGAGATGCATAACCCTTTTGTAAGTATGAGACTATGTTGGGTAAGTAGACAAAAATGTTATGGGTCCCTAGTGTGACCAAGATGATGTATATGTGTATGGCCAGTGCTTATGTTTCAGTGAAATAAATTGAGATGTTTTAAGGAATGGAATGTATACTACTTTTTCGAAAAAATTTGCCAGCTATTGAGATTGTCATCTCATCTTTTTATGTCCACATAATCACATTCAAGGTACTCTAGCAAGAAGTGAGCAACATGGGTCTCAAGGTCGACTCATATGAATATGGATATGGATTGTATTTTCTTTGGTTGTGTAATATTTCTGGGATGAGTGCAAAGTCCCTTTTAGATAGTTTATAATGTGATGTAAAATAAATTACGAAATGTACTTTTTTCTTTATGGCATGAGAGCCTTTTTGTTGTAAGTAATGCATATCATGCCTAGTTAGTTACCTACAAGGACATGAAATTTGAAAATACTTGGAATAGCCTGAAGCACTTGTATGCTTATCCAAGAAAGATAACTAACAATATAAGTGAATAGTTAAATTTATGGGCTAGGTAGACATTACTAGAAATTTATAGATAAGAAAAAAAAATATAATACTAAATTCTTTTAAGTGGAATATTCTATGATGTGGATGTATGAAATAGATGCTAGTCAATAGGGTTCTGACAATATTAGAATAAAAGTTGGATTACATATAGTCAATGTATATCGATTCTTGCAGCCATCATAATTTACCTTTCTATCAAATTTCCATATACGTCCTAATAGCAAGTGTCCAGCATGCATTAGTACTATACCACAAAGCACCTCATCTTTGTAGTTACCAATAGAAAAAGATACTCAAACTTGATTGGTCACCTATATATCTCTCATATCATTCAACCATATTAGCATATATGGCTTAGGATGTTTCAATGCGAGTAGAATCGATTTATCAACCATCAAAGTAGTAACTGCATTAGTACAACTGCCACTATCAATAATCAAGCTATATACCTTGTTATTCATGTGGATGTGCTCATGATGTTCCTCATAAACATCATCATTAGGTTGCATATTAAGAGCACGTTAAGTAACCAATACTTCTCTAAGTACTGGCTCACCAATCTCAACATCACTGCAATCCTCCAATGGTGGCATCTCATCATCACTAAAATGCTCAGTCTCTATGCCTCCATCATTAAGAAGAATAATGGCTCTCTTGTTAGGAGATTATGATGCAATATGCCCGAACCCTTGACACCCAAAACATTTGTATCTCATGCTCTAGAGGAATTAGAAGTCTCATCCCTGGCCATGGGGTTAAGGTTTGTAACTAAACTCCTCCCCTTGCCCTGTTCTTTTGGTCTAGTAGCAGCCTTTTAGTTGTCTTGCCAATTCAGCTTCCATGGAGTTTTAGGAATAGAGCCAAAATTAGAAAATGCTCTAACATTTAACTACTTCTCAACTTTAATTGTTTTATGTAGGAGATCCTCCATCTCCATATAATGGTGCATATCCACTACATCTGTAATTTCTTTCCTCAAATTGCCAATAAACATTTCCATTGTAGGCTCCCTATCCTCCTTAATATTAGCTTTCATTATGGCCATCTCCATTTCATTTTAGTAATCCTCTACACTCATAAATACTTGATGAAGGTTTTGTAGTTTTTTGAACAAGTTTATATAGTAATGGCTAGGAACAAACATTTTCTCATCACAATTTCATCTCTTTCCACAACCAAATGGGCCTCTCACCACTCCTCTGCCTACTAATTGCTAACTGATTCTACCAAATACTAGCATAGTCAGTAAACTCTTAAGTAGCTAGCTTCATCTTTTTCCCCTTAATATAGGCATGACACTTAAACACATGTTCCACCTTCCTCTCCCACTCCAAGTAAATTTTAGGGTCACTTTCACCTTGGAATGTAGGAATATTCATTTTGATGCTTCCCAAGCCACTATCACGCTTATGAACTGTCCTCCTTTCCTTTCTTGACCTGAATCCTTCATCATCTGACTATTCCCCTTCTTCCTCCTTAAACCTAAGTTGTTTAGTAGGCTTTGGCTTGGATAGTGATTCGAGGGTTTTAGCCTCATATTCAATAACTTAAGTTGCTCCTAAACCACCTTTATGAAGAGTTTAAGGTCAATTTTAGGTTGATCTCTTTCACTACTCATGTTTATCTCACAAACCTCACGTGTCTGTACTCAATTTTATTCTCTTTCCCTTAAATCTCTTAAACAAGAACTTAATTAACAAGCTTATCAAAGGAAACAAGTGAATTAAGAATGATAAGAAAAAAAATTAAGACTGACAACCCTAGGAACTAAATATGAGAAAATAAGGGATAATAGAACCAATATGCTATTTTTTGCTTCCTTTTTTTTAACGAATTTATCCTTTTTTTTCGACAAATTTCCTTTTTTTGAATGACTTATGCTCACTTTTCTTTTTGGACGAATTTCTACTCCTTTTTTTTAGTATTCAAGAAACCAAATTGGATTAGGACCTTTTTCTTAGTATTCAGGAAACCAAATAGGATTAGGACTCTCTCTCTCTCTCTTTGTCTTTTGGGTGTTTTGTGTAACATCCCTAATTTTGTTTCTTTTATTTAAAGTACATAAATATTTAATTAAGGAAATAAATTTATTAGACAATATTTTAGATATCTAAGGAAATATAATCCTTAGAAATTCTTCACCTTATGTATATGCATAGAAAATGTTTCTAACATTAAGAGAACAAATAAAGAGGGAAAACCTAATAGGAAAAACAATTAGAAATAACATACTAAAGAGATGCAAAATTCTTGGATAAGGAAGATACATTTTCAAAAACAAGTAAATGTCTTAAAATTTCAAGAACATTGGATTAGGGTAATTTTTCCTAATTCAAGAATTAGAGTTACTAAGTTTAACATCTTTACCCATACATTGGGCTTTTACCTATGGACACTTCATATAGAGTTTTTCCACTTCACATAAGTTTCTAGCAAGCCCATTGGATAACCTAAGCAAGAAATAAAGCATAGACTTGGACTAGGATATAGTAATTGGACTAATAGCCCAAAAATTATGAAAATGTGACCAAGCCCTCCAAGAAAGGTAGAATTTTATCCAAAGCAAAGAAAATGGGTAGGAATAAGCCCAAATCCAAGAGGAAAAATAAAATAAAATAAATTAGGTGATGATATAATAATGTAATAATAATAATAATGATTAGGTTACATGGCATTAAGACAAAAATTTAGCAAGTGGTGTGATTCTACATTCATAATTTTGGCAAGTGGCATGATAATACAAGGCTTTAGGACAAAAACATCTATATCCTACACTCATAATTTTAGCAAGTGGTATGATAATACATGGCATTAGGACAAAACATTCCTATCCCACACAAATAATATCAACCAAATAATGGAGATTCAAGGGCTAGAAATTTGCCAACTAAAAAGGCAAACCTATCATACTTGTTTAAGACAAAAGAAAATGGAAATGAATCCCTAAATCAAAGGGACCTTGTCCCATATCTTAAGAACATATTATCATAATTTTCAAAATACAAATCTCCTTTTCCTATACATATCTTGACTAAGGAAGAGGAAGACAAGAACATAAGTTGTTTGTTTTCCAAAAATTCAACCAAGTATAATCTAATTGTGATAAGGTAGACCCATGATCAAGAAAGGTGAATTATTTGGTGGTTTATATAAGAAAACCCACCCTTACAACATTATAATTTCATCCAAGTGAGGGAGGGGAAAAATAGAAGTAAGGTAGAGTGAGGAAAAGAGAGGAAGAAAGGAAGAAAGAGGAAGGAGAAGTCTAGAGGACTAAGTGCTCCAGGTAAGTTTAACAATATTTCTTTTTGAAGAAAACTTTTGAAACTTATAATATTTATATGAGATTTTGATCTTAGAACTTTGATGATTGGTCATGATGTTGCTATATCTTGTTACATATTGATCTTGCATGTGATGTATGTTTGAATACTTAGATTCGTAAAGAAAGTTCTGCATAGGTATGGCTATGGGTGGCAAAATTTTTAGCTTCTGTGTTTTAATGTTTGTGAATAATTTGTAGGGAATTGAAATAAATGATTAACATAAGAATTAAAGATATATGTGTCAAGGATTTTTAGCCACTGGAATCATTCAATTTGGAGTCCATATGAGGTAGATATGGTCTGATTAGTAAGAAAAGGTCAGAACATGGTTTATCAGGGAAGAATATGTTAGGATAGCTTCTATGTTTTAATTTCTAGGAATTATTTGTAGGGAATTGAAATAAATGGTTAAAATAAGAATTAAAGATATATGTGTCACGGATTTTGAGCCACTGGAATCATTCAATTTAGAGTCCATATGAAGTAGATATGGTCCGATTAGAAGTCAAAGGTCAGAAAATGGTTCATCAGGGTAGAATATGTTAGGATAGCTTCTGTATTTTCATTTCAGGGAATTATATATATGGAATTAAAATAAATGGTTAACATAAGAATTATATCTATGTGTGTAACGGATTTTTATCCACTGGAATCATTCAATTTGGATTCCATATGAGTAAGCTATGAGCTTATTAGTAGTCAAAGGTCAGAAAATGGTTCATCAGGGAAGAATATGTTAGGATAGCTTTTGTATTTAAATTTTTGGAAATTATATGTATTGAATTAAAATAAATGGTTAACATAATAATTATAGATATTTGTGTCACAAATTTTTAGCCACTGGAATCACTCAAGTTGGAGTCCATATGAGGTAGATATGGTCCGATTAGTAGGTAGAGGTCAGAACCTATCCGAAAAGAAATAGCCTGTACATTTAGGGAGTAATATCACCTTTATTTCTTAATATTTCGCTACAATGTTCAACATAATAATTTTAGATAATTGTTTTATCTTGAAATTGACACTAAGATCACCTACATCGAAGTTCAATTGAGGGAGTTATGCTCTGATTAGTAAGGGAAGCTTAGATATGATGAAAACCTGCATCAAAAGAATAAAGAAATAAAATTAATATTTAAAAAAGAAGGTGAATCTTATAAATGACTAGTATATGCCATAGCCATTGCCATTGTATGAACTTCTTACCATCTTAAGTGTAAAATTCTGACATGGAAATATTTTATAAAGTGATATTTGAAATGCCTATGTTCATGGCATGATTACCAATGATTTATGGTAATAGTTATATTTTGATGAACATACTTGTTATTGAAAGCATATTTTTGGCTATCATTGTGAAAAGAAAAGAAATGAGCACGGTCACATGGCAATCCGTGTGGTGCACCAATAGGAGACGCCCTACCAACCATTATGATTATGATTATGATAAAAGAAAGAGAAAGTGTGCCATATCGAATGGAGCGAGAAAAGCCCGTATCGGAGAGTAGAGGATACTCACCCTGACCGGGGTAGCTTGAAATGAGAATAAGTTGATGGCCATCATATGATATTTTAAAAATAGTTAATCCTGTCATACATATCATTACTGTATGATTCTTATGTGCATAGATATAATGCATTCATGTGACCAATGATATTTTCTATAGTTTATACAGTTGAACCTAATGTGATGAGCTATATGGATGATGATTTATTGTTGAACTTACTGGGATTTAATTCTCACTATATTTCCATATCATGTTCAGAAAATTTGTTATGCAGATTTTTCTATAGCTCTGGCTTTTAGTGCACGTTGGATCGAGTACTTTATATTGGGCAGATCCCAGAAGCAAATAAAATGTTTATGGTCGAGTTGTCTTAGATCCAAGTGAAGGTGCAACCACTCGCACCTGTATCTCCGGAATTGGTCAACCAGAATAAATAAGATGTAGATTTTTTATGTCTTTGATATGTTGTACGTATGTTTTGATTAATGACATGTATGTGAACTCTGTATTGTATAAATTAAATAAATGTTATATTGAGTTAAGTTGTAACGAGGTAATAACTTCATGGTATTTAAAAAAAAATTGATACTAAAATTGAGTAGTTACATTTTGAAGAATTAGACTATAACTAAGAAAAGAAATTTGACTAAAATTATGTCTCTCTATTTTTGAATGATTGAGTGAATTAAATGGGATTGACATAAGTTAGAATGAGGTTCTTTTGGATATGATATAAGAAAGCCTTGAAATTTTTGATAATGAATTTATTGGTGTTAATAAGAGGGTATAGTGTTACTGTGATGAGGTAAGTTGGAATTGTTAAACATGATCCAATAGAACATAAACGTTATAAAAATTTTAGTGGATTTATTGCTATGTATGTTTAACATATTGATTAATGAATCTTAGGATAAAAAAAGTAGACGATACATTAAGATGATGATATTCATGGGATGATGTTGACATGTAAAAATCAAAGATGACTTGATAGAAGTCTAAAATAAGACAAGATAGTTACACAATATGAATGTGAATAAGTTTTTTTTATGTTTGTGTTTCCTAATATTGACTTATAGATATATGCATGCGAGCTTAAGGATATAAAGGAATGAGATATACAATGGTTTAAGAGTTCCTTACATGTATATATAGAATCTGTTAGTACTTTGTATAAAGTGAAATTGAGTAGAAAAGGAATACAAACAATTCAATATAGGCCAAAAGTCTATAAGGACCATGAATGTTGAGCACTAGAAATTATTAGTTATTGACCACATGTTCCTGAAGGACTCACCATTGAAAAAGGTAATGAGGTTGGAAAGAAGGAAGAAGTTAAACTCAAGTATATAAACTCTTTTGAAAATTTGAACAAAGTAGGCATAATAATTCATTGCCTAGCCTTACCATCAGGATTGAGCAATGTGGATATATGTAACATCCCATAATTTTTATTTTTAAATAATAATATTTTGTTATAAATAAATATATTTTTATTTGTTTAAAAATGATTATGTCTTGCTAAAAGTAAGTCTATTTTTAACAAAAATAATTATTGTTTTGCTTGAAATAATTATATTGGCCTTTAATAAATTTTGTTGTATTTTTAGAAATATTCTTTCTTTTGTTATGTATAAAGATATTTATTTTGTGATTTATTTTATTGAGATTTTTATCAAGAAAAATTATGATTTAAAAGTTCAACTAAAGGTTTATGAGAATGAGAATTTTTAGGAATTTTTGGGAGATTTTAGGATGAAAAATGGAATTTATATGGATTTATATAAAATAAAATCATATTATTAATTATTAAATAATAATTATTACTATTACAAAAAAGGGAAGTGGGAAGGTCGGGAGATGGCGCAAATTTCAAAAAAAAATTTTAGAAGATGAATAGTGAGTAAATAGTAACCTTCAACGTTTTCTCTAGATCTGGAGTGCCTATTGGCTTCTGATCTCAAAACTAAGGGTGTTACTGAATTCAGGGCGAAGAATACTACAGTTTTGACAGATCAAATTTTCAATTTAGCCGTTGAATCGCCGAAGATCTGAAGTAGAAAATCTCATAAAAAGGTAAATTATAAAACTCTTACTTAGAGACCTCCAATTGAAATTCTGACACCGTAGATGGATTCATGAGCTACTTAAACATTAGGATATGAAATTTTTTAGCTATCTGACAACTTTTTGTTCATCGTGAAAAGTGATTTCCGGCGAATGAATAGTATTTTCCGGTGAGTGAATAGTATTTTCCGGCGATGAATAGTGACCAAGCTCTCGGAATCATTTTCTAAGTCTTTGGACCCTCCGGACATATTTTTGAGGTCTCATTGGTCAAATTCAGCTTCAAAAAGTACATTTTATGGCTGTCCAACCAGGAGCCCTACCCTGTGAGTAGATAATTCTTTCTATGACTTGTCCCATGCTCTTCTTGAACTATAAATGTATAGTTTTACAAATTGGCACATAGTTCAAGAATAGTATAGTTTTATAAATGGATTTTGGAACTCATTGAATATGTGGTTCTAAATGTTTTTATCATTATTTGATAAAGTGAATATTATGTGCACGATGCATTGATTTGTAAAGCTATATACTTGTGAAAATGATGCATGTCATATTATAAATGAGATTGAATGACAAGCGTAAAGTTCATGGCAAGTTGCTTGATAAATATGACAAGCGTAAAGCTCATGGTGAGTTGCTTGATAACTTTACATGTATTTATATGTATTAATGAATATCAGCTGGTTGTATGGCTTTTGACAGTACCAAATAGGGGATGCCCTATTAGCCTGAGTGAGCCGGGGGAGGGCCGCTCCAACCGGGTGACAGTGGTAACGTGAGGAGGGCAGGAGGGTGATGTACTCACATTCTCTGATCAATTATTATGACTAGGGTCGAGGTCACTATGCGTATAGCAAATGAGTTATATTTTCGTTGCCTCAACTAGATTACCGAGTGAGGTAGGTGCATTAAAAGTGATGATTTTATCTCCAAATCTTAATATTTTACTATAGCTTATACAGCTGAGCATAAAAACATTTGTTTAATGATCATACCGTGCAGCATATGGTTTTGGATATCTGAATATCCTTTGATTTGAGAATATTTGAAATACGGGTCTCATATGAATGTACTTCTGAACTATTTTTCTATGTGACATATTTTAAAATATAAGTACATCTATATGCTGACCTAAGAGGTCATAGAAGGAATTATTTGCTCACTGAGTTGTCAAACTCACTACACGCTATTTTCACATTTTTCAGATAAGAATATCAGAGTCTGATTCGGCAGATAAGTGATATATTCTCTGGGTGAGTCTACGTTGCTTCCAAGACTCACGGTCTTTGAATTATATTGTGTTTGTATTCTAGAGTGTGCTCTGAACGCTACAGGCAGGATCCCCATTTCTGTTGTACTTTGATGTTTATAGACTTGGTCTGTACATTGTGTATAAATGAGAGATCCTATATGTATCTGTTCCCATAATAAAGAATTGAATTATGTATCTTTATGAAAAATATCTGATTGCAGAAATAATAATAATTGTAGGAAAAAAAATGTTTATTTTACATAACGTAAATTGGGGGCGTTACAAGTTGGTATCAGAGCATTAGATTTTCCTGTGGCTAATAAAGCAAAGAATTATGTAGTAGGACTTTGAGTATGGATATGTAACTGTAGACATATTTATACTCACGGTGCTGTTGTGGAATTCTATAGGGTGTCATCCTTTTCTTCCTTCTAACTCTTTTCCTTATATATGTGAGATTTAAACATCTATGCGTATGTCCTAGATGGTACATTTTGTGTGTGGACTACTAGTTTAGCTTTCCAACTTGTTTTGACGAAAAGTGATAAAGAGAACCCTCTTGGGAAAGTAGTTGAAAATAAGAAAATTCTATCCGAACACAAAGGGAATGGCTTCTTTGGATGTCAAGAAGGTTTAAATTGATTGTTTGATTTGCTTATGTGAAACAATATGACGAATGGCTAATGTAATATTGATAGTGGATTATGATGTGATCGAGATTGTTAATTCCAAGATAATGATTTGAAATAAAGTGAGTGTTTTGAAAATAGATTTAAATCTCTTTTTTGGATGGATGAGTATATATATAAATGGATTTGGTAAGTTGTGGGTTGGATTGAATTTGAGAGCAGATAATATTTTCAATGATATATTTTGTTGATATAAGGAATTCGAAGACAATTTGGTTTTCAATAATACTATGTATAAGCATTATGATAAACGAAGGTTTACCCATCGAAATTTAAACTTTAAGGTATGCAAAATAGGTAATTCATGTAAAGGGCTCTTTGATAGACATAAGTTTTCCATGATGGATTGTTAAGATATTGCATATGTAACATCCCTAATTTCGTTTCTTTTATTGATAAAAATACATAAATATTTTATTAAGGAAATAAAATTTATTAGACAATATTTTAGATATCTAAGGAAATATAATCCTTAAAAATTCTTCATCTTATGTATATGCATAGAAAATGTTTCTAACATTAAGAGAACAAATAAAGAGGGAAAACCTAATAGGAAAAACAATTAGAAATAACATACTAAAGAGATGAAAAATTCTTGGATAAGGAAGATAAATTTTTAGAAACAAGTAAAGGTCATAAAATTTCAAGAATATTGGATTAGGGTAATTTTTCCTAATTCAAGAACTAGAGTTACTAAGTTTAAAATCTTTACCCATACATTGGGCATTTACCTATGGACACTTCATATAGAGTTTTTCCACTTCAAATAAGTTTCTAGCAAACCCATTGGATAACCTAAGCAAGAAATAAAACATAGACTTGGACTAGGATATAGTAATTGGACCAATAGACAAAAAATTATTAAAATGTGACCAAGCCCTCCAAGAAAGGTAGAATTTTATCCAAAGCAAAGAAAATGGGTAGGAATAAGCCCAAATCCAAGAGAAAAAATTAAATAAAATAAAATAGGTGATGATATAATAATGTAATAATAATAATGATTAGGTTACATGTCATTAAGACAAAAATTTAGCAAGTGGTGTGATTCTACATTCATAATTTTGGCAAGCGGCATGATAATACAAGGTTTTAGGACAAAAACATCTATATCCTACACTCATAATTTTAGCAAGTAGTATGATAATACAAGGCATTAGGACAAAACATTCCTATTCCACACAAATAATATCAACCAAAAAATGGAGATTCAAGGGCTAGAAATTTGTCACCTAAAAAGGCAAACCTATCATACTTTTTTAAGACAAAAGAAAATGGAAATGAATCCCTAAATCAAAGGGACCTTGTCCCATATCTTAAGAACATATTATCATAATTTTCAAAATACAAATCTCCTTTTCCTATACATATCTTGAGTAAGGAAGAGGAAGATAAGAACATAAGTTGTTTGTTTTCCAAAAATTCAACCAAGTGTAATCTAATTGTGATAAGGTAGACCCATGATCATGAAAGGTGAATTATTTGGTGGTTTATATAAGAAAACCCACCCTTACAACATTATAATTTCGTCCAAGTGAGGGAAAGGAAAAATAGAAGAAAGGTAGAGTGAGGAAAGGAGAGGAAGAAAGGAAGAAAGAGGAAGGAGAAGTCTAGGGGACTAAGTGCTCCAGGTAAGTTTAACAATATTTCTTTTTGAAAAAACTTTTAAAACTTATAATATTTATATGAGATTTTGATCTTAGAACTTTGATGATTGGTCATGGATGTTGCTATATAATGTTACATAATGATCTTGCATGTGATGTATGGTTGAATACTAAGGCTGGTATAGAAATTTCTGCAAAGGTATGGCTAAGGGTGGCAAAATCTTTAGCTTCTGTGTTTTAATTTCTGGAAATTATCTGCAGGGAATTAAAATAAATGGTAAACAGAAGAATTAAAGATATATGTGGCAAAGATTGTTAGCCACTGGAATCATTAAATTTGGAGTCCATATGAGGAAGATATGAGCCGATTACGAGTCAAAGGTCAGATAATTGTTGATCAGGCAAGAATATGTTAGGATAGCTTCTGTGTTTTAATATTTGAGAATTATCTGAAGGGAATTAAAATAAATGGTTAACATAAGAATTAAAGATATATGTGTCATGGATTTTTAGCCACTGGAATCATTCAATGTGGAGTCCATATGAAGAAGATATGAGCCGATTACTAGTCAAAGGTCAGAAAATGGTTGATCAGCGAAGAATATGTTAAGATAGCTTCTGTGTTTTAATTTATGAGAATTATATGCAGGGAATTAAAATAAATGGTTAACATAAGAATTAAATTTGTATGTGTCCCGGATTTTTAGTTACTGGAATAAGTCAATTTGGAGTCTATATGAGGAAGATATGAGCCGAGTACTAGTCAAAGGTCAAAAAATGGTTCATTAGGGAAGAATATGTTAGGATAGCTTCTGTGTTTTAATTTCTGGAAATTATCTGTAGGGAATTAAAATAAATTGTTCACATAAGAATTAAAGATATATGTGTCACGGAGTTTTAGACACTAGAATCATTCAATTTGGAGTCCATATGAAGACAATATGAGCCGATTACTAGTCAAAGGTAAGAAAATGGTTCATCAGGGAAGAATATGTTAGGATAGCTTCTGTGTTTTAATATCTGGGAATTATCTGTAGGGAATTAAAATAAATGGTTAACATATGAATTAACGATATATGTGTCATGGATTTTTAGCCACTGGCATCATTCAATTTGGAGTCCATATGAGGACGATATGAGCCGATTACTAGTCGAAGGTCAGATAATGGTTCATCAGGGAAGAATATGTTAGGATAGCTTCTGTGTTTTAATTTCTGGAAATTATCTGTAGGGAATTAAAATAAATTGTTAACATAAGAATTAAAGATATATGTATCACGTATTTTTAGCCACTGGAATCATTCAATTTGGAGTCCATATGAGGACGATATGAGCTGATTATTAGTCAAAGTTCAGAAAATGGTTCATCAGGGAAGAATATGTTAGGATAGCTTCTGTGTTTTAATTTTTGGGAATTATCTGTAGTGAATTAAAATAAATAGTTAACAAAAGAATTAAAGATATATGTCTCACGGATTTTTACCCACTGGAATCATTCAATTTGGACACCATATGAGGAAGATATGAGCCGATTACTAGTCAACAGTCAGAAAATGGTTCATCAGGGAAGAATATGTTAGGATAGCTTTTGTTTTATAATTTCTAGGAATTATCTGTTGGGAATTAAAATAAATTGTTAACATAAGAATTAACGATATATGTGTCATGGATTTTTAGCCACTGGAAGCATTCAATTTGGAGTCCATATGAGGACGATATAAGCCGATTACTAGTCAAAGGTCAGAGAATGGTTCATCAGGGAAGAATATGTTAGGATAACTTCTGTGTTTTAATTTTTGGAAATTACCTATAGGGAATTAAAGTAAATGGTTAACATAATAATTAAAGATATATGTGTCACGGATTTTTAACCACTTGAAGCATTCAATTTGGAGTCCATATGAGCTAGATATGGTCCAATTACTAGTCAAAGGTCAGAAAATGGTTCATCAGGGAAGAATATGTTACGATAGCTTCCGTATTTTAATTTTTGAGAATTATTTGTATGGAATTAAAATAAAAGTTTAACATAATAATTATAGCTATGTGTGTCCCAGATATTTAGCCACTGGAATAATTCAATTTGGAGTACATATGAGGAAGATATGAGCTGATTAGTAGTCAAAGGTCAGAAAATGGTTCATCAGGGAAGAATATGTTAGGATAGCTTCTGTATTTTTATTTCTGGGAATTATCTGTATGGAATTAAAATAAATGGTTAACATAAGAATTATAGCTATGTGTGTCACGGATTGTAGCCACTGGAATCATTCAATTTGGAGTCCATATGAGGAAGATATGAGCTGATTAGTCATCAAAGGTTTGAAAATGGTTCATCAGGGAAGAATATGTTAGGATAGCTTCTGTATTTTAATTTCTGAGAAAAATCTATAGAGAATTAAAGTAAATGGTTAACATAATAATTAAAGATATATGTATCTCAGATTTTTAGCCACTAGAATCACTCAAGTTGGAGTCCATATGAGGTAGATATGGTCCGATTAGTAGGTAGAGGTCAGAACCTATCCGAGAAGAAATAACCTGTACATTTAGGGAGTAATATCACCTTGATTTCTTTATATTTCGCTACATTGTTCAACATAATAGTTTTAGATAATTGTTTTATCTTGAAATTGACACCACGATCACCTACATCGTAGTTCAATTGAGGGAGTTATGCTCTGTATAGTAAGAGAATGTTAGATATGATGAAAACCTGGATAAAGAAAATAAAGAAATAAATTTAATATTTAAAAAAGAAGACGAATCTTATAAATGACTGGTATATGCCACAGCCATTGCCATTGTATGAACTTCTTACCATCTTAAGTGTAAAATTCTGACATGGAAATATTTTATAAAGTGATATTTGAAATAGTTATGTTCATGGCATGATTACCAATGATTTATGGTAATAGTTATATTTTGATGAACATATTTGTTATTGAAAGCATATTTTTGGCTATCATTGTGAAAAGAAAAGAAATGAGCACGGTCACATGGCAGTCCGTGTGGTGCACCAGTAAGGGACGCCCTACCAACGGTTATGATTATGATTATGATTATGAGAAAAGAAAGAGAAAGTGTGCCATGTCGAACGGAGCGAGAAAAGCCCGTATCGGAGAGTAGAGGATACTCACCCTGACCAGGGTAGGTTGAAATGGGAATAAGTTGATGGCCATTATATGATATTCTAAAAATAGTTAATCCTGTCATACATATCATTACTGTATGATTCTTATGTGCATAGATATAATGCATTCATGTGACCAATGATATTTTCTGTAGTTTATACAGCTGAACATGACTTGATGAGCTATATTGATGATGATTTATTGTTGAACTTACTAGGATTTAATTCTCACTATATTTCCATATCATGTTCAAAAAATTAGTTATGCAGATTTTCTATAGCTCTGGCTTTTAGTGCACGTTGGATCGAGTACTTTATGTTTGGCATATGCCAGAAGCAAATAAAATGTTTGTGGTCGAGTTGGCTTAGATCCTGGTGAAGGTGCAACCACCCGCAACTGTATCTCCGAAATTGGTCAACCAGAATAAATAAGATGTAGATTTTTATGTGTTTGATATGTTGTACATATGTTTTGATTAATGACATGTATGTAAACTTTGTATTGTATAAATTAAATAAACGTTATATTGAGTTAAGTTGTAACTGTAACATCCAGTAAGAAAATAAAATTTATTAGACAATTTTTAGATATATAAGGAAATATAATTCTTAAAAATTCTTCACCTTACGTATATGCATAGAAATGTTCTAACATTAATGAAATAGGTAAAGAAAGAAAACCTAAGAGGAAAAATTAGAAATAAATTTACTAAATAAAGTTGAAATTCTTAGGTAAGGAAGGTAAATTTGTGTGAAGTAAATAGAGGTATTAAAATTTCTAGAAGATTGGATTAGGGTAATTTTTCCTAATTGAAGAGTAAAAGTTACTAAGTTTAGTATCTCCACCCATAAATTGGGATTTTACCTATGGACACTTCATATAGAGTTTTTTCACTTCACATAAGTTTCTAGCAAACCCATTGGATAACCTAAGCAAGAAATAAAACATAGACTTGGACTAGGATATAGTAATTGTACCAATAGTCCAAAAATTATGAAAATGTGACTAAGCCCTCCAAGAAAGGTAGAATTTTATCCAAAGCAAAGAAAATAGGTAGGAATAAGCCCATAATGGGTAGGAATAAGCCCAAATCCAAGAGGAAAAATAAAATAAAATAAATTAGGTGATGATATAATAATGTCATAATAACAAAGATTTGGTTACATGGCATTAAGACAAAAATTTAGCAAGTGGTGTGATTCTACATTCATCATTTTGGCAAGTGGCATGATAATACAAGGCTTTAGGACAAAAACATCTATATCCTACACTCATAATTATAGCAAGTGGTATGATAATACATGGCATTAGGACAAAACATTCATATCCCACACAAATAATATCAACCAAATAATGGAGATTCAAGGGCTAGAAATTTGTCACCTAAAAAGGCAAACCTATCATACTTGTTTAAGACAAAAGAAAATGGAAATGAATCCCTAAATCAAAGGGACCTTGTCCCTTATCTTAAGAACATATCATCATAATTTTCAAAATACAAATCTCATTTTCCTATGCATATCTTGACTAAGGAAGAGGAAGACAAGAACATAAGTTGTTTGTTTTCCAAAAATTCGACAAAGTGTATCCTAATTGTGATAAGGTAGACCCATGATCATGAAAGGTGAATTATTTGGTGGTCTATATAAAAAAACCCAACCTTACAACATTAGAATTTCGTCCAAGTGAGGGAGAGAAAAAAATAGAAGCAAGGTAGAGTGAGGAAAGGAGAGATTTTGAAGAAAACACCTTTATTGATCTTGCAACACCCTTATAACATGATATAGCAACACCCTTATAACAATATTTCTTTTTGAAGAAAACTTTTGAAACTTATAATATTTATATGAGATTTTGATCTTAGAACTTTGATGATTGGTCATGGATGTTGCTATATCATGTTACATATTGATCTTGCATGTGATGTATGTTTGAATACATAGGTTGATGTAGATAGTTTTGAATGGGTATGGCTATGGGTGGCAGAATTTTTAGCTTCTGTGTTTTACTTTTTGGAAACATTCTGTAGGGAATCTAAACAAATGGTTAACATAACAAATGTAGATTTATGTCTCACAGATTTTTAGCCACTGGAATCATTCAAATTAGAGTTCATATGAGGTAGATATGGTCCGATTAGTAAACAAAGGTCAGAAAATGATTAATTAGGGAAGAATATGTTAGGATAACTTCGGTGTTTTAATTTCTGAGAACAATCTATAAGGAATTAAAATAAATGGTTAACATATGAAATATAGATATATGTGTCACAGATTGTTAGCCCCTGGAATCATTTAATGTAGAGTTCATATGAGGTAGATATGTTCTGATTAGTAAACAAAGGTCAGAAAATGGTTAATCAGGGAAAAATATGTTAGGATAGCTTCGGTGTTTTAATTTCTGGGAAACTTCTATAAGGAATTAAAATAAATGGTTAACATATGAATTATATATTTATGTGTCACGGATGTTTAGCCACTGGAATCACTTAATTTGGAATTCTTATATGGGAGATATAGTCTGATTAGTAAGAGAAGGTTAGATATGATGAAAACCTGCATCAAGAAAATAAAAAAATAAAATTAATATTTAAAAAAGAAGAAGAATCTTATAAATGACTAGTATATGCCATAGCCATTGCCATTGTATGAACTTCTTACCTTCTTAAGTGTAAAATTCTGATATGGAAATATTTTATAAAGTGATATTTGAAATGGTTATGTTCATGGCATGATTACCAATGATTTATGGTAATAGTTATATTTTGATGAACATACTTGTTATTGAAAACATATTTTTGGCTATCATTGTGAAAAGAAAAGAAATGAGCACGGTCACATGGCAATCCGTGTGGTGCACCAGTAGGGCATGCCCTACCAACGGTTATGATCATGTTAATGAGAAAAAAAAAGTGTGCCATGTCGGACGGAGCGAGAAAGGCCCGTACCGGAGAGTAGAGGATATTCACCCTGGCCGGGGTAGCTTGAAATGAGATTAAGTTGATGGCCATCATATGATATTTTGAAAATAGTTAATCCTATCATACATATCATTACAATATGATTCTTATGTGCATAGATATAATGCATTCATGTGACCGAAGATATTTTCTGTAGTATATACAACTGAACATGATGTGATGAGCTATATTGATGATGATTTATTGTTGAACTTACTGGGATTTAATTCTCACTATATTTCCATATCATGTTCAGAAAATTAGTTATGCAGCTTTTTTTCTAAGGCTCTGGCTTTTAGTGCACATTGGATCGAGTTACTTTATGTTGGGCAAATGTCAGAATCAAATAAGATGTTTGTGGTCGAGTTGGCTCAGATCCCAGTGAAGGTGCAACCACCCGCACCTGTATCTCCGGAATTGAATAACCAGAACAAACAAGATGTAAATATCTATGTGTTTGATATGTTACATGTACGTTTTGTTTAATCACGTGTATGTGAACTCAATATTGTATAATAATAAAGAAAAAAAAAGGTTATTACAATAACGAGGTAATAACTTCATGGTATTTTAAAAAAAAGAATTGATACTTAAATGGAGTTGTTACAGCATAAGCATGTTAAAGAATAAAGTCACAATAGGTTGAATTTGTTTAAGTGTTTTGAAGTGCGATCTAGCTGATACAGTATGAAGATGTCATCAATAGCAGAAAATGTTAGTAAAGGAGTTGCAAGTAGTGAGCAATCATGGAAGCAAATACCTAGTAATTTAATTTCACCTTTAGCGACCGTAAGTTATTACAAAAAATGGGTGCTAAGGATATTTGATAGTGGTGAGAAATGTTGATATAAAGTATCTTAATATAGATCAGGTTCCAATAGTTAAGAAATTTCCTGATGTGTTTTCAGAAGAATTGCCTAGATTACCCCCGAAATGAAAAATAGAATTTGATATTGATTTACTTATTGGAACCCAACTAGTATCTATATCCCTATATAGAATGATATCGATTGAATGTTAAAAAAAATTAGTTACAAGACTTGTTAGATAAGGGATTTAAATGCCCTAGTACTTTTATTTGAAGTGTTCCAGTTCTATCTGTGAAAAAAAAAGATGGATCACTATGACTATGCATAAATTATAGACAATTGAATAAGGTGATAGTGTGGGATAAATACCCATTACCTCGTATAGATAATCTGTTTGATTAGTTACAAGGTGCTCAATGTTTTTCAAAAATTGATTTGAAATATGAGTAACATTAATTGAGGATAAAAGAAGAGGATGTACGGAAATTTTCTTTTAGGATTCATTATGGGCATTATGAGTCTTTGGTTATGTTATTTAGTTTGACAAATATCCTAACTGCATTCATAGATTTAATGAATAGTAATTAGGTCCTTGGATCAACTTGGTATTATATTTATTGATGATATACCAGAATATTTCAAAAGTTCAGAGGATCATAAGCAACATTTAAAGATAGTTTTACCAACTCTAAGGGAGTATGGTTGGTAAAGATGGTATCCCAGTAGACTCTAAGAAATTAAAAGTGGTACAATAATAGCTACATTTTACTACATCTAAAGATGAAGATCCAAATCCAATTTGTGCTTTTTGCGGTTATCTGCCGTCTATTTTATTTGAGCCATAGTTGGATCAGGTACATGAACATATGCTTGTAAAGCATCAATCAACTCCTCAGCATTTGAAGCTGAAATGAGAATTCGTCGTGCTGAGTGTGAGATGAACCTTTGTTCCACAGCATGATCAAGAAAAGACAACAGACCATCAAAGAAGTGGTTAACATTTAACAAACCTATCGGTTTGTGATGCATATTTAGTTGTGCCCAAGGGACTATTTAGAAAATTTATTCTAAAGTACCAAAACCCCTTGGTAAGACAATGAAGACATCAGCATTGCTCATCATTCTAGCCATGCACTCATGCATGGAAGCTAACCTAAACTCTTCCCCAATTGTCTTTCCTACGATGTTAGATGCAGTTAGAGCTGTAGGATACCTAGAACTTGGCATCCTCCTACATGGGCAGTTGTAGACACACACCCCATTAATCCATGGTTACCTCCACCATAGACTAAATGAATTTTTCTTCTGGCCAGTACCATACCCATGTTTTTTGCAGCTTTCACATACTCTCCATCTTTTCCAGGACTGGAACCACAAAATACACAAATATTTCAAAATTGACGAAATGTGATTCCCTCCATAGCTGTACACACCTTAACTTGGAATATGAAAGTAAAGAAACTAACATGTTCATTTATAGAACTCAGAGAATGGCATACTTATGATAGCTATGTGAATAAGCCGGGAATAATTAGAACAGTATGTGAATGATTGGTGGATATTAGCTAAATTGAAGGTGAAATTTTCAAAAATGACGCCAAGCATGTATATGTACAGTAGTTGTGATAGTCGTTCATATTAGGCATATAAAGAGAATAAGATTAAGATATCACCAGAAATTTGTCTTTTCCTTGTTGTCCTTGATAAAGCATTGATGTCTTGATTGTTGTAGGGAAGTTGTAAGTGATAGGCGTAATTGTAAAAAAAATAGTTAAAATGCAAACAAGTTAATTGTTGAAAAGGAACAATCAAATGATTTATTTTGTTTTCTCTATGTCCTTGCCAGTTGACTATCGGTATTATTAAGTCGACTAACTATTTTAAGAAATTTTAATTTGGACTTGTTATTTTACAGTTGATTGATTACATCTATTTTGAAGCAATCAACTGCATCCTATCAGTTTACTACATATTATTTGATTTTCACAGACTTTTATAAGTTTAGAAATATTTTTTTCATGTGCTATTTTTTCACCGAATACCAACAGATTTAAAGTAGATTTTGGCACATATATTCAAACCTTGCAGCCGCCGATTTTTGCCGATATAATAGCTAGATTTTTGTTTACAGATTATCAAGATTTACAGCCACCGATTTTATTTTATTTCAATGTTTTATCTAAATTTCTAACTGCCTATTTTGGCACCATGTTCTATTAAGTATTCCACATTTTCTGCTGCAATGTCCTACATTAATATTTGGTATTAAATGCAAGATTCTTTTTCCATATTATAAGGAAGGTTATTTTCTTTTCTTTGAAACTCAGTTATTATGGTGTCCAATTGGTTAGTAGGTTAAAGTAATAGAGCTTTTAACAAGAGTGGACGGATGATGATCTTATGGTGTTTTGACGAATGTAATCAAGAGAATTAGTGGTGTTGAAGTTCTTGAGGAATAAAATATGGGAAGTAGGATTTAAATTAATCTTTGAACTCTTAATTTGGAAATATGGAGAATACTATGAGAATCATGTCCAAAAATAATATAAGTGATTAATATATTTGTATTAAAGGTTTATATTATGCTAAATTGAGTATAATATCTAGGATATGAATTATGTTGAAATTGAGAATTCATGTATGAATAATTGTTAGGAAAAATCTTCTTAAAATGATTGGGTGAATTAAACGGGATTGATATAAGTTAGAATGAGGTGCTTTTAGATATGATAGAGGAAAGGTTTGATATTTTTGATAATGAATTTATTGGTGTTAATAAAAAGGTATAGAGTTACTGTGATGTGGTAAGTTAGAATTGTTAGACATATGTCAATGGTACATAAACGTTAAAAAGGATTGGTGGATTTATTGCTACGTATGTTTAACATATTGATTAATGAATTTTAGGATAAAAATAGATGATAGATTCAGATGATGCTATCCATGGGATGATGTTGACATGTAAGAATCAAAGATGACTCGATAGAAGTCGAAAATAAGAAAAGATAATTACCCCAATATGGATGTGAATATGTTCTTTTATAGGTGTATTTTCTAATATCGACCCATAGATATATCCATGTGAGCTTGAGGATATAAAGTGAAATTGATTAGAAAATGAATACAAATAATTCAATACAGGCTAAAAGTCTAAAGGAATCATGCATGTTGCGCACTAAAAATTATCAGTTGGTGACTATATATTTTTGAAGGAATCACCAATGAAAGAGGTAATGAGGTTTGGAAAGAAGTACATATTAGAGTCTTCTTATGTTACCTAATTCCAAGAAATTCAATTGGACAAAAATTTGGCTTAACTATGGGTACAATTGATGTTTATTGTTGATCGATAAGTGAAGAACTTATGGATAAAAGAAATCCCTATGGTTAAGTTATATGGCAAAATCACTCAAGTGAAGAGACATTTTAAAAAGTAAAGATGTTATACAGAAAAGATATCCCCAATTATTTGAGTAATAAGGTTGGTAACTCCGAATTATGCCTTAATTTTATTCCCTACATGTGGTAGGATGGGCTGAAATTCGGGGACCGAATTTCTTAAGGGGGGAAGAATGTAACATCCCATAATTTTTATTTTTAAATAATAATATTTTGTTATAAATAAATATATTTTTATTTGTTTAAAAATGATTATGTCCTGCTAAAAGTAAGTCTATTTTTAATTAAAATAATTATTGTTTTGCTTGAAATAATTATACTGGCATTTAATAAATTTTGTTATATTTTTAAAAATATTCTATCTTTTATTATGTATAAAGATATTTATTTTGTGATTTGTTTTATTGAGATTTTTATCATGAAAAATTAGGATTTAAGAGTACAACTAAAGGTTTATGAGAATGAGAATTTTTAGGAATTTTTGGGAGATTTTAGGATGAAAAACGGAATTTATATGAATTTATATAAAAAAAATCATATTATTAATTATTAAATAATTATTATTATTAAAAATAAATAAATAAAATAAAAAGGGAAGGGGGAAGGTTGGTAGACGGAGCAAATTTCAAAATTTTTTTGAGAAGATGAATAGTGAGTGAATAGTAATATTCAACTTTTTCTCTAGATCTGGAGTGGCTATTGACTTCTGATCTTAAAACTAAGGGTGTTACTGAATTCAGGACGAAGAATACTATGGTTTTGACCGATCAAATTTTCAAATCAGCCGTTGAATCGCCGAAGATCTGAAGTAGAAAATCTCAAAAAAAGGTAAATTCTAAAACTCTTACTTCGAGACTTGCAATTAAAATTCTGACACCATAGATGGATTCAGGAGCTAGTCAAACATTAGGATATGAAATTTTTCAGCTATCTGACAACTTTTTGTTCGTCATGAATAGTGATTTTCGGCAGATGAATAGTGTTTTTCGGCGATCAATAGTGACCAAGCTCCCATAGTCATTTTCTAAGTCTTTGGACCCTCCGGACATATTTTTGAGGTTTAATTGGTCAAATTCAACTTGGAAAAGTACATTTTAGGGCTGTCCAACCAAGAGTTCTACCTTGTGAGTAGATAATTCTTTCTATGACTTGTCCTATGCTCTTCTTGAACTATAAATGTATTATTGTTTTTTTTTATAAATTATTTTTGCTATTATAAGTTTATTAAATGTGTTAAAATATTTGTTATATTTACAAATTGGCACATAGTTCAAGAAGAGTATGGTTTTAGAAATGGATTTTGGAACTCATTCAATATGTGGTTCTAAATGTTTTTATCATTATTTGATAAAGTGAATATTATGTGCACGATGCATTGATTTGTAAAGCTATATACTTGTGAAAATGATGCATTTCATATTATAAATGAGATTGAATGACAAGCGTTAAGCTCATGGCGAGTTGCTTGATAATTTTACATGTATTTATATGTATTGATGAATATCGGCTGGTTGTATGGCTTGTGACAGTACCGAATAGGGGACGCCCTATTAGCCTAAGTGAGCCGAGGGAGGGCCGCTCTAACCGGGTGACAGTGATAATGTGAGAGGGCAGGAGGGTGATGTACTCATATTCCCTGATCACTTATTGTGACTAGGGTCGAGGTCACTATGCGTATAGCAAATGAGTTATATTTTCATTGCATCAACCAGATTGCCGAGTGAGGTAGGTGCATTAAAAGTGATGATTTTATCTCCATATCTTAATATTTTACTATAGCTTATACAACTGAGCATAAAAATATTTGTTTAATGATCATACCGTGCAGCATATGGTTTTGGATATCTGAATATCCTTTGATTTGAGAATATTTGAAATACAGGTCTCATATGAATGTACTTCTGAACTGTATTTTCTATGTGACATATTTTAAAATATAAGTACATCCATATGCTGACCTAAGAGGACATAGAAGGAATTATTTGCTCACTGAGTTGTCAAACTCACTACACGATATTTTCACATTTTTTAGATAACAATATCAGAGTCTGATTTGGCAGATAAGTGATATATTCTCTAGGTGAGTCTACGTTGCTTCCAAGACTCACGGTCTTTGAATTATATTGTGTTTGTATTCTAGAGTGTGCTCTGAACGCTACAGGCAGGATCCTTGTTTCTGTTGTACTTTGATGTTTATAGACTTGGTCTGTATATTGTGTATACATGAGAGATCCTATATGTATCTGTTCCCATAATAAAGAATTGAATTATGTATCTTTATGGAAAATATCTGATTGCGGAAATAATAGTAATTGTAGGAAAAAAATGTTTATTTTATGAAACGTAAATTGTAGGTGTTACAATATAGACTTTCTTGCATCAATGCTAAGGAAGTACTTATTAGATTCTTCTTATGTTACCTAATTCCAAGAAATTCAATTGAACAAAAATTTGGCTTAACTATGGGTACAATTGATGTTTATTGTTGATCGACAAGTGAAGAACTTATAGATGAAAGAAATCCCTATGGTTAAATTATATGGTAAAATCACTCAAGTGAAGAGACATTTTTAAAAGTAAAGATATTATATAGAAAAGATATCCCTAACTATTTGAGTAATAAGGTTGGTAACTTCGAATTATGCCCATATTTCATTCCTTACATGTGGTAGGATGGGCTGAAATTCAGGGACCGAATTTCTTAAGGGGGGAAAAATGTAACATCCCGTAATTTTTATTTTTAAATAATAATTTTTTGCTATAAACAAATATATTTTAATTTGTTTAAAAATGATTATGTTCTGCTAAAAACAAGCATATTTTTAATTAAAGTAATTATTGTTTTGCTTGAAATAATTATATTGGCCTTTAATAAAGTTTTGTTGTATTTTTAGAAATATTCTATCTTTTATTATGTATAAAGATATTTATTTTGTAATTTGTTTTATTAAGATTTTTATCAAGAAAAGTCATGATTTAAGAATTTAACTAAAGGTTTATGAGAATGTAAATTTTTAGAAATTTTTGAGATGTTTTAGGATGAAAAACGGTATTTATATGAATATATATGAAATAAAATAAAAATAAATCTAAATATTTAATTATTAAATAATAATAATAATAATTATAATAAAATTAAAATAAAAGGAGAATGGGGAAAGACAAATGCAAAAAACTGAGTTGTAGAGGAAAATGAATAGTGAATAGTGTAAGTAGTACCTTCATATTTTTTTCTCTAGATCTAGAGTGTCTATAGGCCTCTGAACTAAAAACTAATATAACCAATGGATTCAGGACGGAGAATACTACGATTTTGATCGAACAATTTCTCAAATCAGCCATAAAATCGCTATAGATCAGAAGTATAAAATCTCAAAAAAAGGTAAACTCTAAAACGCTTACTTAGGGACCTCAAATTGGAAATCTGACACCGTAAATAGATTCAGGAGTTAGATAAATTTTAAGATATGAAAATTTTCAGCTATTTGACAACTTTTTGTTCTTGATGAATAGTATTTTCCAGCCATGAATAGTGACCAAGTTCTTGAAGTCATTTTCTTGACTTTTGGACCCTCCGGACTTGTTTTTAAAGTCTGTTTAGTCAAATGTGGATTGAAAAAGTGCATTTTGGGGCTATCTAATCTAGAGCCCTTACCCTATGAGTAGATAATTCTTTCTATGACTTACCCCATGCTCTTCTTGAACTATAAATGTATAATTGTTTTTGTTTATAAATTATTTATGCTATTTTAAGTTTCTAAAATGTGTTAAAATATCTATTTTGCTTACCAACTGACACATAGTTCAAGAAGAGTATGGTTTTAGAAATGGATTTTGGAACTTATTGAATATGTGGTTCTAAATGTATTTATCATTATTTGATAAAGTAAATATTATGTGCACGATGCATTGATTTGTAAAGCTATATACTTGTGAAAATGATGCATGTCATATTATAAATGAGATTGAATGGCAAGCGTAAAGCTCATGGTGAGTTGCTTGATAATTTTACATGTATTTATATGTATGGATACATATCGACTGGTTGTATGGCTTGTGACGATACCGAATAGGAGACACCCTATTAGCTTGAGTGAGCCGGGAGATGGCCGCTCCAACCGGGTGACAATGGTAATGTGGGGGGGGGCAGGAGGCTGATGTATTCACATTCTTTGATCACTTATCATAACTGTAGTCGATCAGTCACTATGCGTCTAGTGAGTTATGTTTTTATTACATTGACCAGATCATCGAGTAAGGTAGGTGCATTAAAAGTTATGATTTTATCTTCAAATCTTAATATTTTACTATAGCTTATACAACTGAGCATAACAATATTTGCTTAATGATCATACCGTGCTGCATATAGTTTTGGATATCTGAATGTCCTTTGATTTGAGAATATTTGAAATACGAGTCTCATATGAATGTACTTCTGAACTGTATTTTCTATGTGACAAATTTTAAAGTATAAGTACATCCATATGCTAACCTAAGAGGTCATAGGAGGAATTATTTACTCACTGAGTTGTCAAACTCACTACACGATATTTCTACATTTTTCATATGAGAATACAGAGTCTGATCCTGCATATAGGTGATCAGTTAGGTGACATATTCTGTGGGTGAGTGTAACATCCTAAATTTCGTTTCTTTTATTGATAAAGGTACATAAAAAATTTAATTAAGGAAATAAAATTTATTAGACAATATTTTAGATATCTAAGGAAATATAATCCTTAGAAATTCTTCACCTTATGTATATGCATAGAAAATGTTTCTAACATTAAGAGAACAAATAAAGAAGGAAAATCTAATAGGAAAGAAATTAGAAATAACATACTAAAGAGATGCAAAATTCTTGGATAAGGAAGATAAATTTTTAGAAACAAGTAAAGGTCTTAAAATTTCAAAGAACATTGAATTAGGGTAATTTTTCCTAATTCAAGAACTATAGTTACTAAGTTTAAAATCTTTACCCATACATTGGGCTTTTACCTATGGACACTTCATATAGAGTTTTTCCACTTCACATAAGTTTCTAGCAAGCCCATTGGATAACCTAAACAAGAAATTAAACATAGACTTGGACTAGGATATAGTAATTTCACCAATAGCCCAAAAATTATGAAAATGTGACCAAGCCCACCAAGAAAGGAAGAATTTTATCCAAAGCAAAGAAAATGGGTAGGACAAGCCCATAATGGGTAAGAATAAGCCCAAATCCAAGAGGAAAAATAAAATAAAATAAATTAGATGATGAAATAATAATAAGAATAAAGATTAGGTTACATGGCATTAAGACAAAAATTTAGCAAGTGGTGTGATTCTACATTCATCATTTAGGCAAGTGGCATGATAATACAAGGCTTTAGGACAAAAACATCTATATCCTTCACTCATAATTTTAGCAAGTGGTATGATAATACATGGTATTAGGACAAAACATTCATAGCCCACACAAATAATATCAACCAAATAATGGAGATTGAAGGGCTAGAAATTTGCCACTTAAAAAGGCAACCTATCATAATTGATTAAGACAAAAGAAAAATTAAATGAATCCCTAAATCAAAGGGACCTTGTCCCTTATCTTAAGAACATATCATCATAATTTTCAAAATACAAATCTCCTTTTCCTATGCATATCTTGACTAAGGAAGAGGAAGACAAGAACATAAGTTGTTTGTTTTCCAAAAATTCAACAAAGTGTATCTTAATTGTGATAAGGTAGATCCATGATCATGAAAGGTGAATTATTTGGTGGTCTATATAAGAGAACCCACCCTTACAACACTTTAATTTCGTCCAAGTGAGAAAGAGAGAGAAATAGAAGCAAGGTAGAGTGAGGAAAGGAGAGAAGAGAGAAGAAGAAAGGAAGGAAGAAGAAGGAGAAGTTTAGAAAGCTAAAGGTAAGTTTAACAATATTTCTTTTTGAAGAAAACTTTTGAAACTTATAATATTTATATGAGATTTTGATCTTAGAACTTTTATGATTGGTCATGATGTTGCTATATCATGTTACATATTGATCTTGCATGTGATGTATGTTTGAATACTTAGGTTGGTGTAGATAGTTCTGCATGGTTATGGCTATGGGTGGCAGAATTTTAAGTTTCGGTATTTTAATTTCTGGGAACAATCTATAAGGAATTAAAATAAATGGTTAACATAAGAATTAAAGATATATGTGTCCCGGATTTTTAGCCACTGGAATCATTCCATTTGGAGTCCATATGAGGTAGATATGGTCTGATTAGTAGTCAAAGGTCGGAAAATGAATCATCAGGGAAGAATATGTTAGGATAGCTTCGGTAATTTAATTTCTGGGAATTATTGGTAGGGAATTAAAATAAATGGTTAACATAAGAATTAAAGATAAATGTGTCATGAATTTTTAGCCACTGGAATCATTCCATTTGGAGTCCATATGAGGTAGCTATGGTCTGATTAGTAGTCAAAGGTCAGAAAATGAATCATCAGGGAAGAATATGTTAGGATAGCTTCGGTAATTTAATTTCTGGGAATTATTGGTAGGGAATTAAAATAAATGGTCAACATAAGAATTAAAGATATGTGTGTCATGGATTTTTAGCCACTGGAATCATTCAATTTGGAGTTCACATGTGGTAGATATGGTCCAATTAGTAAGCCAAGGTCAGAAAATGGTTCATCAGGGAAGATTATGTTAGGACAGCTTTTGTATTTTAATTTCTGGGAATTTTCTTTATGGAATTAAAATAAATGGTTAACATGAACGTTATATATCTATGTCTCATGGAAATATACCCACTGGAATTATGCAATTTGGAGTTCATATGAGGTAGATATAATCCGATTAGTAAGCAGAGGTCAGAAAATGTTTATTCAGGGAAGAGTATGTTATTAATGCTTTAGTTTTTGAATTTCTGGGAATATTCTGTAGGGAATTAAAATAGCGCGCCAACATAACAATTATAGATATATGGCTCATGGATTTTTACCAACTGAAATAACGCAATTTGGAGTTCCAATTTGGGAGATATGGTCTAATTAGTCAGTAAAGGTCAGAACCTATCCGAGAGGAACTATCATGTACTTTGATGGAGTAATATCACCTTTGTTTCTTAATTTTTCGCTACAATGTTCAACATAATAGTTTTAGATAATTGTTTTATCTTGAAATAGACACCAAGATCACCTACATCAGAGTTAAATTGAGGGAGTTATGCTCTGATTAGTAAGAGAAGGTTAGATAGGATGAAAACCTGCATCAAGAAAATAAAGAAATAAAATTAGTATTTAAAAAAGAAGATGAATCTTAATAAATGACTAGTATAGCCATAGCCATTGCCATTGCATGAACTTACTACCATTTTAAGTGTGTAATTTTTAACATGGAATTTACCCTAGTACTCATATAAATTTACAAGAAGTTTTGAAAGTGCCGGTTTTTATTTGAAAAAAATCTTAGTATGCTCCGTGGTTGCAGTATTTTCACATCAGAAAAGAATTATTCTAGTTACTGGAAAACAAAATTGTGATTTGTGAAAAGTGCATGTCTAAGGAAAGCTCTGGCAAGGAAAGACATGGTACTTAAGCGTGTCCATTAGTGACCCACCTCTCTTTCCTGGGAACTTTTCTGGTGCGCTGTTTACAGACTACAATTACTATCCAGTTACTAAGGTATTAGTATGGAATTTTGACATGGAAATGTTTTATAAAGTGATATTTTAAATGGTTATGTTCATGGCATGATTACCAATGGTTTATGGTAATAGTTATATTTTGATGAACATACTTGTTATTGAAAGCATATTTTTGGCTATCATTGTGAAAAGAAAAGAAATGAGCACGGTCACATGGCAATCCGTGTGGTGCACCAGTAGGGGACGCCCTACCAACGGTTATGATCATGTTAATAAGAAAAGAAAGAGAAAGTGTGCCATGTCGGACGGAGCGAGATAAGCCCGTACCGAAAAGTAGAAAATACTCACCCTGACCGGGGTAGCTTGAAGTAAGAATAAGTGGATAGCCATCATATGAAATTCGAAAAATAGTTATTCATGCCATACATGTCATAACTGTATAATTTTCATGTGCATGATAAAGTGCATTCATGTGACCTAAAGATATTTTCTGTAGTTTATACAGCTGAACATGACGTGATGAACTATATTGATGGTAAATTATGATTTATTGTTGAACTTACTGGGATTTAATTCTCACTATATTTCCATATCATGTTCAGAAGAATAAATATGCAGATATTCTCTATGACACTTATTATCTCTGTACGTTGGATCGAGGTGCCCTACCTTGGGCAACTTCCAGTTATTTCTGATGTAACTGTCGTAGATGTAACTGAGATTCCGGTGGACGTGCCACCCGAACCAGTGTCCCCGGAAGTAGTCGATATAGATGATTAGAACTAATATGTATCTTTGTACAAATGTTTGTAAAATAATGGTTTGTAGTTTGTAAAATAATAGTGTGTATGGAAACTCAGTATTGTATAAATTAAATAAATGTTATATTGAGTTAAGTTGTAACGAGGTAATAACTTCATGGTATTTAAAAAAAAAAAAAAAATTACATAAATGGAGTTGTTACATAATTGGTATCAGAGCAGGTCGATCCTAGATGGCCAGTGGTTGGATGGTTATCTGAATCGATCTTATAGTGTCTTGAGTATGTTGTGGTTATGCTGTGTAGGGGATCAGTGATTCATATAGGTAAGAAATTACTAGTGTTTCCTATCTATATGCCGAGGTGGTGTTATGACTGCTATTAAATATTTTTGAACTAACTATTGGGCTTGATCACCTCAATAGCAGCATAACTTTGTTTTGTACCATAGTAGGAAATGGCACCACCAAGGAGGAATCCAGCAACCAATGCAGAGGAAACCCTGCACAACCTGGCCACGGCAATTCGAGACCAAGTTATGACCACCAACCAAATTTTACAACATCTCCAGAATGCTAATAACACAAATGTTGAGATTGGTCCTAACAACCGGACGGCTGGAAAAGATAATGGCATATCCGAGTTCCTGAGGACTAGACCACCTTGTTTCCAAGGTGGTTATGACCCAACGGTAGCCGAAAGGTGGATTAGGGAATTAGAGAAAATCTTTGAAGTGATGGGCTGTACTGAAGAGCAGCAAATCATTTTTGCTGCATATATGTTAAAGGATGAAGCAGAATACTGGTGGCATGGAGCTAGAGAACTTTTAGCTCATCAGGGAAGACAGATCACCTGGCAAGTGTTCAAGGAAATTTTCTTTGAAAAGTACTTTCCAAGTACTGTACGGGCAGAGAAAGAGATCGAATTTCTCCAACTCAGGCAAGGAAGCATGACCGTGGACCAGTATATCGCAAGGTTCGAGGAGCTGTCTAAGTTCTCCTCTTATCTGCGATATAACCCAGATGAAGCATGGAAGGCGGTTAAGTTTGAAGCGGGACTAAACCCGGAGTTAAAGAATGCTGTTATAGCTATGGAGATCAGGGAGTTTGTACCTCTGATAAATAAATGCAGACTCCTGGAAAAGAGTTTAAGGGCAGTGGAGGACGAGAAGCAAAGGCGAAACCTATGGAAAAGGAAGAAAAATTTTCCCAACCCTAGAAAGAACGTGAGAAGAAGTGGATATGGAGCTGGTAAGAGGCCATTGATTGCGGGTCCTAGGCCTTTTCAACAAGACCTCGCCTCAGTCAAGTGCGCTAAATGCGGACGCATGCATGGTAACCGGCCATGCTACATGGGACAAGATGTCTGCTTCAATTGCGGACAGAAGGGACATTTTGCGAAAAACTGCCCACAGAATGTAGGAAAGCAGCCAGAACAGAGGCCTCAGGTGAAAGGAAGGGTTTTCACCCTGAGCGGCCAAGAGGCAGCTCAATCTTCTGAAATGATTCAAGGTACATGCTATATTTATGGATTTGCTCTTATGGTGTTATTTGACTCTGGTGCTAGTCATTCATTTATATCAGAAGAATGTATTAGGAAGTTTCAGTTCCCTATTTCTGAAACTCCCTATGAGCTATCTGTAGTAACCCCTACAGGGGAACGGGTATTAACTTCCTCTGTATGTAAGGACTGTCAAGTCACCATCCAGGAGAAAACTTTTTCTGTAGACCTCGTCAGTTTACCTTTAAGAGGTATTGAGGTCATTCTAGGGTTAGACTGGATGTCTAGAAATCGAGTCTTGTTGAATTGTTGTAACAAGACCGTTGAATTTCTACCTTCTACTCCGAAAGAGGAGGTCCAGTTATTGATGTTAAATGCCAATCAAGTTAATAGGGAGTTGAAGAATGGAGTACTTGGATACATTCTCTTGTATTTATCAAACCTAGAAGTCGAATCGAAACTTGATGAAATTCCAATAGCCAACGAGTTTCCTGAAGTGTTTCCATCAGATATTCCAGGCTTACCTCCCAAGAGAGAGATAGAGTTCTCTATTGATCTCCTACCTGGGACAGGGCCTATCTCTATTGCACCATATCGAATGGCCTCGAAGGAACTACAAGAACTAAAGAAGCAGTTGGAGGAACTATTAGACAAGCAATTCATTAAACCGAGTGTATCACCTTGGGGAGCTCCTGTATTGTTTGTTAAGAAGAAAGACGGGAGTTTGAGACTATGCATAGATTACAGACAGCTGAATAAGGTGACTATCAAAAATAAGTACCCTCTCCCTAGGATAGATGACTTATTGGATCAATTAAAGGGTGCCTCCATCTTTTCTAAAATTGACTTGCGATCAGGATATCATCAGATTAGGATTAAGGAGGAGGACATACCAAAAACTGCCTTCAGGACTAGGTATGGGCACTATGAGTTTCTCGTAATGCCCTTTGGGTTGACTAATGCACCTGCAATTTTCATGGATTACATGAATCGCATTTTTCGACCCTACCTAGATCAATTTGTTGTAGTGTTCATTGATGACATCTTGATATATTCTAAGAGTGAGAAAGAACATGAACAACATCTCCGAATCGTGCTACAAGTGCTGAAAGAGAAAAAGTTATATGCTAAATTGGAGAAGTGTGAATTTTGGTTGTCAGAGGTGAAGTTTCTCGGACATGTCATCTCTAATAGAGGGGTAGCCGTAGATCCTAGCAAGACGGAAGCAGTGATTAAGTGGGAGACACCAAAGACGGTTACGGAAATCAGAAGTTTCCTTGGTTTGGCAGGATACTACAGGAGATTTATACAAAACTTCTCTCGTATAGCCTTGCCATTGACTAAATTGACCAGGAAGGGAAGTCCTTTCAAATGGACTGATCAATGTGATGCTAGTTTTCAGGAGCTGAAGACAAGACTGACCACTCCTCCTGTTTTAATTATTCCAGACCCCACAGGACATTTTGAAGTGTATAGTGATGCTTCAAAGAAAGGGCTAGGGTGTGTGTTAATGCAAGACAAGAGAGTAGTTGCTTACGCCTCTAGACAACTAAGACCCCACGAAGGAAACTATCCAACCCATGATCTTGAATTAGCGGCAGTAGTGTTTGCCTTAAAGATTTGGCGACACTATTTATACGGGGCAACCTTTGAAGTATATTGTGATCATAAGAGTCTTAAATACCTCTTTGATCAGAAGGAGTTAAATATGAGGCAACGAAGATGGGTAGAATTCCTCAATGACTACAAGTTTGAGATAAAGTATCATCCCGGAAAGGCGAATGTTGTAGCAGATGCCTTGAGTCGAAAATCTCTGCATATGGGTCAGATGATGGTGTATGAGATGCAGATGCTAGAGGAGTTTCGAAATTTGAAGCTAGCCACTACTCTTACTCCAAAGAATCTAGTCATTAATGGTTTAAGTATAGGGTCTGACCTTAGAGCCCAGATCAAAGAAGCTCAAGCTCACGATCAATACTTACAAGATCATAAAGACCAAGGTAATTTTTCTGTAATGGAAGATGGAGCAATCATGTATCAGGGAAGGATTTGTGTCCCTCAAGAACAAGAGTTGAGGACTAAGATACTGAAGGAAGCGCATCAAAGTAAATACACAATCCATCCTGGATGCACTAAAATGTACCAGGATTTAAAAAGGATGTATTGGTGGCCAGGGATGAAAAATGACATTGCTGAGTTCGTGGCAAAATGTTTAACTTGTCAGAAGGTGAAAGTGGAACATCAAAAGCCAGCAGGATTTCTTCAACCTCTGGAGATTCCTGAATGGAAATGGGACAGTATTTCGATGGACTTTGTTGTAGGTTTACCTAAGACCTCAGTGGGACATGACTCTATCTGGGTAATAGTTGACAGATTAACCAAATCTGCTCACTTTTTGCCCATAAAAATAAACTTTTCACTAGATAAATTGGCCCAATTGTACGTTCAGGAAATAGTTAGACTCCATGGGATTCCCTTAAATATTGTTTCTGATAGAGATCCGAGGTTCACGTCGAGGTTTTGGAAGGCATTGCAAGAAGCTTTTGGTACTCAATTGCGGTTCAGTACTGCCTACCATCCTCAAACTGACGGGCAGACAGAACGAACCATTCAAACCCTAGAAGATATGTTGAGGGCCTGTGTGATAGAGCAAGGTAAAGGATGGGATAAGTACCTACCTTTAGTAGAGTTTGCTTATAATAATAGCTATCACTCTAGCATTAAGATGGCCCCCTATGAAGCTTTATACGGTAGAAAGTGCCGATCTCCACTATGTTGGTTCGAGGTAGGAGAAAAGAACTTGTTAGGTCCTGATTTAGTTCAACAAACCACTGAACAAATCAGGATGATACGAAACAAAATACTTACAGCTCAGAGTCGGCAAAAGAGTTACTACGATAAGAGACATAGACCTCTAGAGTTTGAGGAAGGAGACCATGTATTTCTGAAACTTTCCCCGACTACTGGAGTTGGTAGGTCTCTCAAAACAAGAAAGCTAAGTCCGCGATTTTTAGGACCCTACCAAATTCTAAAGAAAGTTGGGACATCAGCATATCAAGTTGCTCTCCCACCTAATTTGTCCAACCTGCATAATGTTTTCCACGTATCACAGCTGCGGAAGTATCTTTCAGATTCATCACATATAATACTGGATGAACCAATCCAAATAAAGGAGAACATGACATACCAGCTAGTACCTGCATCCATATTGGACACTGACGTGAAGCAACTGAGAAATAAAACCATTCCCCTAGTTAAGGTGTTATGGGAAGGTTTGACTCCGGAAGAAGCAACTTGGGAGCTGGAAGAAGTCATGAGGAAGAAATATCCGCAATTGTTCTTATAAGGTAATTTCTGAAATTTTGAGGACAAAATTTCTTTTAGGGGGAGAGAAATGTAACATCCTAAATTTCGTTTCTTTTATTGATAAAGGTACATAAAAAATTTAATTAAGGAAATAAAATTTATTAGACAATATTTTAGATATCTAAGGAAATATAATCCTTAGAAATTCTTCACCTTATGTATATGCATAGAAAATGTTTCTAACATTAAGAGAACAAATAAAGAAGGAAAATCTAATAGGAAAGAAATTAGAAATAACATACTAAAGAGATGCAAAATTCTTGGATAAGGAAGATAAATTTTTAGAAACAAGTAAAGGTCTTAAAATTTCAAAGAACATTGAATTAGGGTAATTTTTCCTAATTCAAGAACTATAGTTACTAAGTTTAAAATCTTTACCCATACATTGGGCTTTTACCTATGGACACTTCATATAGAGTTTTTCCACTTCACATAAGTTTCTAGCAAGCCCATTGGATAACCTAAACAAGAAATTAAACATAGACTTGGACTAGGATATAGTAATTTCACCAATAGCCCAAAAATTATGAAAATGTGACCAAGCCCACCAAGAAAGGAAGAATTTTATCCAAAGCAAAGAAAATGGGTAGGACAAGCCCATAATGGGTAAGAATAAGCCCAAATCCAAGAGGAAAAATAAAATAAAATAAATTAGATGATGAAATAATAATAAGAATAAAGATTAGGTTACATGGCATTAAGACAAAAATTTAGCAAGTGGTGTGATTCTACATTCATCATTTAGGCAAGTGGCATGATAATACAAGGCTTTAGGACAAAAACATCTATATCCTTCACTCATAATTTTAGCAAGTGGTATGATAATACATGGTATTAGGACAAAACATTCATAGCCCACACAAATAATATCAACCAAATAATGGAGATTGAAGGGCTAGAAATTTGCCACTTAAAAAGGCAACCTATCATAATTGATTAAGACAAAAGAAAAATTAAATGAATCCCTAAATCAAAGGGACCTTGTCCCTTATCTTAAGAACATATCATCATAATTTTCAAAATACAAATCTCCTTTTCCTATGCATATCTTGACTAAGGAAGAGGAAGACAAGAACATAAGTTGTTTGTTTTCCAAAAATTCAACAAAGTGTATCTTAATTGTGATAAGGTAGATCCATGATCATGAAAGGTGAATTATTTGGTGGTCTATATAAGAGAACCCACCCTTACAACACTTTAATTTCGTCCAAGTGAGAAAGAGAGAGAAATAGAAGCAAGGTAGAGTGAGGAAAGGAGAGAAGAGAGAAGAAGAAAGGAAGGAAGAAGAAGGAGAAGTTTAGAAAGCTAAAGGTAAGTTTAACAATATTTCTTTTTGAAGAAAACTTTTGAAACTTATAATATTTATATGAGATTTTGATCTTAGAACTTTTATGATTGGTCATGATGTTGCTATATCATGTTACATATTGATCTTGCATGTGATGTATGTTTGAATACTTAGGTTGGTGTAGATAGTTCTGCATGGTTATGGCTATGGGTGGCAGAATTTTAAGTTTCGGTATTTTAATTTCTGGGAACAATCTATAAGGAATTAAAATAAATGGTTAACATAAGAATTAAAGATATATGTGTCCCGGATTTTTAGCCACTGGAATCATTCCATTTGGAGTCCATATGAGGTAGATATGGTCTGATTAGTAGTCAAAGGTCGGAAAATGAATCATCAGGGAAGAATATGTTAGGATAGCTTCGGTAATTTAATTTCTGGGAATTATTGGTAGGGAATTAAAATAAATGGTTAACATAAGAATTAAAGATAAATGTGTCATGGATTTTTAGCCACTGGAATCATTCCATTTGGAGTCCATATGAGGTAGCTATGGTCTGATTAGTAGTCAAAGGTCAGAAAATGAATCATCAGGGAAGAATATGTTAGGATAGCTTCGGTAATTTAATTTCTGGGAATTATTGGTAGGGAATTAAAATAAATGGTCAACATAAGAATTAAAGATATGTGTGTCATGGATTTTTAGCCACTGGAATCATTCAATTTGGAGTTCACATGTGGTAGATATGGTCCAATTAGTAAGCCAACGTCAGAAAATGGTTCATCAGGGAAGATTATGTTAGGACAGCTTTTGTATTTTAATTTCTGGGAATTTTCTTTATGGAATTAAAATAAATGGTTAACATGAACGTTATATATCTATGTCTCATGGAAATATACCCACTGGAATTATGCAATTTGGAGTTCATATGAGGTAGATATAATCCGATTAGTAAGCAGAGGTCAGAAAATGTTTATTCAGGGAAGAGTATGTTATTAATGCTTTAGTTTTTGAATTTCTGGGAATATTCTGTAGGGAATTAAAATAGCGCGCCAACATAACAATTATAGATATATGGCTCATGGATTTTTACCAACTGAAATAACGCAATTTGGAGTTCCAATTTGGGAGATATGGTCTAATTAGTCAGTAAAGGTCAGAACCTATCCGAGAGGAACTATCATGTACTTTGATGGAGTAATATCACCTTTGTTTCTTAATTTTTCGCTACAATGTTCAACATAATAGTTTTAGATAATTGTTTTATCTTGAAATAGACACCAAGATCACCTACATCAGAGTTAAATTGAGGGAGTTATGCTCTGATTAGTAAGAGAAGGTTAGATAGGATGAAAACCTGCATCAAGAAAATAAAGAAATAAAATTAGTATTTAAAAAAGAAGATGAATCTTAATAAATGACTAGTATAGCCATAGCCATTGCCATTGCATGAACTTACTACCATTTTAAGTGTGTAATTTTTAACATGGAATTTACCCTAGTACTCATATAAATTTACAAGAAGTTTTGAAAGTGCCGGTTTTTATTTGAAAAAAATCTTAGTATGCTCCGTGGTTGCAGTATTTTCACATCAGAAAAGAATTATTCTAGTTACTGGAAAACAAAATTGTGATTTGTGAAAAGTGCATGTCTAAGGAAAGCTCTGGCAAGGAAAGACATGGTACTTAAGCGTGTCCATTAGTGACCCACCTCTCTTTCCTGGGAACTTTTCTGGTGCGCTGTTTACAGACTACAATTACTATCCAGTTACTAAGGTATTAGTATGGAATTTTGACATGGAAATGTTTTATAAAGTGATATTTTAAATGGTTATGTTCATGGCATGATTACCAATGGTTTATGGTAATAGTTATATTTTGATGAACATACTTGTTATTGAAAGCATATTTTTGGCTATCATTGTGAAAAGAAAAGAAATGAGCACGGTCACATGGCAATCCGTGTGGTGCACCAGTAGGGGACGCCCTACCAACGGTTATGATCATGTTAATAAGAAAAGAAAGAGAAAGTGTGCCATGTCGGACGGAGCGAGATAAGCCCGTACCGAAAAGTAGAAAATACTCACCCTGACCGGGGTAGCTTGAAGTAAGAATAAGTGGATAGCCATCATATGAAATTCGAAAAATAGTTATTCATGCCATACATGTCATAACTGTATAATTTTCATGTGCATGATAAAGTGCATTCATGTGACCTAAAGATATTTTCTGTAGTTTATACAGCTGAACATGACGTGATGAACTATATTGATGGTAAATTATGATTTATTGTTGAACTTACTGGGATTTAATTCTCACTATATTTCCATATCATGTTCAGAAGAATAAATATGCAGATATTCTCTATGACACTTATTATCTCTGTACGTTGGATCGAGGTGCCCTACCTTGGGCAACTTCCAGTTATTTCTGATGTAACTGTCGTAGATGTAACTGAGATTCCGGTGGACGTGCCACCCGAACCAGTGTCCCCGGAAGTAGTCGATATAGATGATTAGAACTAATATGTATCTTTGTACAAATGTTTGTAAAATAATGGTTTGTAGTTTGTAAAATAATAGTGTGTATGGAAACTCAGTATTGTATAAATTAAATAAATGTTATATTGAGTTAAGTTGTAACGAGGTAATAACTTCATGGTATTTAAAAAAAAAAAAAAATTACATAAATGGAGTTGTTACAGTGAGTCTACGTTGCTTCCAAGGCTCACGATTTTTGAATTATACTGTGTTTGTATTATAGTGTGCTCTGAACGCTACAGGAAGGATCCTCATTTCTGCTGTACTTTTATGTTCATAGACTTGGTATGTATATTGTGTATACATGAGAGAAATGACAAATAATTGAATTGCATATCTTTATAGAAAATATTTGATCGCGGAAAAAAAATTGTTTGTTTCACCTACTCGTAAATTGGGGGCGTTACTTGAATAACTTCAATTGGAGTTTATATGTAGGAGATATGGTCTAATTAGTGCCAAAATGTATGGAATTATTGCAACTAAGCATTTTGCCATGAATTTCTTCTATTTTTCTCCTCTTTTCTTCTTCCTTTGCTCCTACAACACAAAGTACAAAACTAAGCTAATTCCTAATAATATTTCACTTAAATCAAATGAAAAGTAAGTTTAAATAGATGAAAATCATGCTTAATTATGCACACATAAGTGGGATTAAACTAGTCACATTGGAATAGAACTAACATATTCATGGGACATCCTATATAGTGTAATTCAAAAATATCTGTTAAGACCTTGTAATAATTGCTTTCTGTTATTTCATTTGTACCACCTTGACAACATACACCAAAATTTGTTGTACCCATACATCAACCATGATCTTTTGTGTTAAATTTGTAACCATTTACATAATACATTAGCAATTTGTTGGCCTCTCTTTTAGGACCCTATGCCAAACTCTTTAGTTTGAAAATTTTAACTTAATTTATCTTTTATTTTATTTTATTTCTTTTACTTTACTTAGATAGGGTTTAATATGATTCCGCATCAAAACCATAGGAGTATCAGAGGTCCATATGATTAATATTTCCCTAAGTCCTTTATTTGGAAAACATGAGTGTTAATCTATTACAACTATATGTCTTGTAGGCCGAAATTAATTTGTGATGTCCTAGAATTTCATAATATTTAAATAAAATGTTCTAATTTTCAATCAATAAATTTGAAAATATGTCTATATTTTCGTTGCTATTAAAGATGAAAATTTTTCATCTATAAATCTATTTTTTCTAGTAGTGTATATTTATATTTTGAGTTTACGTCTTCTTAACTTGTCAATTTAAAATTCAAAGTTGGACTGTCATTAAGATTAACAATAATGACAAGTAAAATATTGATAAAAAGTAATATAAAATCTCCGCTATAGCTAGTTTGTGTCACAAAAAGAATTGACAAAGTGAGAATAAGCAAGCGCATTAATTAGCATGTAGTCTAAACCAGTTAATGCATTCACAATATTAATGTAATTAAATGCCATTTAGATTCGTGTATGATCATTTGACACACACACACACACACACACACACACACACATATATATATATATATATGGTTTTCAAATTACCATAATCATATTGTTAAACAATAAAAGATAACATCACAGAAAAACAATTATCTAACTTAGTCCACGCCATGAACTTGTGATGCAGTTCTTTTGCACAAACTTAAAGGACAAGCTTTGACTCAATTTTGACTTGATCGATATATGAAATAATGTAGAAAACAAATATATTATCTAAAATATAGTAAAATGTTGATTTATCGCATGCACTAATTACTTGTACTTGCAGGTGTGTCATAACCAGAGAGAGATTCCATGTACCTCAAAGTGTATGATAGTAAAATGAGTTGTCTTCCCTTTAATATATTGTGCCTTTATCTATATCAAGTTCCATGAACTTTTCCTTAAATAAGGAATGACACATCGCATTTTCTTACGTATATATATATGGTTCCTTTTTTAATATATGAGATGCAAACACACACACATCTACACACCTATAGTTAGGAGAAAAGCAAGGGCCTTGAAAGTTCTAAGGAATTTTATTTACACAGCAAGAAGCAAGATGATCACTTACAAGCTAGGGTTTCTTATTATATACAGTAAGATTTCACGCATACTAGATGATAAAGAGAAACACAAAACCGCAGATCACTTAGTTCTATGGCCAACAATGCTTAATGAATTTATCCAACATTCAAAAGCCCTATGAACAAGAATGAAGTCTATATTTCACTATATATGAGGAAACATTTATGAATTCTCCAATGATTAGCTGTACTATAGCATTGCAAGTAGCTTATATTATTCTATCTAGAAAAGTACTTCCAACAGAATTTTGTCTAGCATTACGTGCAACACTTGCAATATAGATAAAGCTAGTAGTTTTAGCTATAGATTGATATATGTATTGTTGGGATCTTAGCTTCAAAAGTTATAGAGGTGCAGTGTTTGTTGCATTTTGAGTTCAAACTACTGCATCTATAGTATCGAATATAGGTATCAAATCTTTTCCATTAATGAAAACTATACTTCCCTAACCCAAACCACAAAAAAAACATGTCAATATATAATTCTAGTTCATGTTTCAAGTTCTTCCCAGATCATATGCTAGTTAAATACCTAACTTTAACTCATTCCACAAATTTTCAATATACCCAACAAGTAAGCCTTTGCTTCCATGCAACCATAAAAATCCAACTTCCACTTCACAACTGCAATAACTTTAAACACATACTATAATTTATATCATTTATTGACCAACTTTGACTTTCAACTAAGCAAGCTTTTCCTATCTATTCTTTAGAACCAAAAGAACCACTTGGACCCCAAAATCATGCTATTCGACCTAGTATGGTCAGATTCCAAATTCAAGATAAGTGTGCATTGTTCATCCAAGGAAAACTAATAATTTCAACCAAAATCCATGTTTTATGATCACAAAAATTTGTATAGAGACACTATCCTACCTTCTAAACAAGAATCCACAACAAAAAGTACCTAAAAATTAAAAAAACAAGAATCAATGACCAAAAGTCCCTAATTTCGTTTCTTTTATTAATAAAGGTACATAAATATTTAATTAAGGAAAGAAAACTTATTAAACAATTTTTCAATATCTAAGAAAAAATATAAGTCATAGAAATTCTTCACCTTATATGCATGCATCGAAAATGTTTCTAACATTAACAGAATAGTTAAAGAGAGAAAACCTAATAGGAAAAATAAGAAATAACATCCTAAAGAGAGGCAAAATTCTTGTGTAACGAAGATAAATTTTTGGATGTAAGTAAAGGTCTTAAAATTTCAAGAAGATTGGATTAGGGAAATTTTTTCTAATTTAAGAGCTAGAGTTACTAAGTTTAACATCTCCACCCATACATTGGGCCTTCATCTATGGACACTTCATAGAGTTTGTTTTTAACTTAACATGAGTTTCTAGCAAGTGAATTGGATAGCCTAAGCAAGAGATATAACATAGACTTGGACTAGGATATAGAAGTTGGACCGATAGCTCAAAAATCATTAAAATGTGACAAAACCCTCCATGAGATGTAGAATTTTAGCCAAAGTAAAGAAAATGGGAAAGAATGGGCCCAAATCAAAGAGGGAAAAATAAGAACCATGTGATGAAATAGTAGTGTAATAATAATCAAGATTACGTCACTTGGCATTAGAACAAAACATCTATCGCTTACACTAATAATTTTAGCAAGCCATGTGATGATATAGTAGGTAATAATACATGGCATTAGGACAAAACATATAACATCCATAATTTCATTTCTTTTATTAATAAACGTACATAAATATTTAATTAAAGAAATAAAATCTATTAAACAATTTTTAGATATTTAAGGAAATATAAGTCTTAGAAATTCTTCACCTTATGTGTATGCACAAAAAATGTTTCTAACATTAAGGGAATAAGTAAAGAAGAAAACCTAATAGGAACAATTATAAATAAGATACAAAAGAGAGGCAAAATTCTTGGGTAAGAAAGATAACTTTTATGGAAGTAAGTCAAGGTCTTAAAATTTCAATAAGATTATATTAGATTAATTTTTCCTAATTCAAGAGCTAGAGTTACTAAGTTTAACATCTCTACCCATACATCGGGCTTTCAACTATGGACACTTTATATAGAGTTTTTCCACTTCACATGAGTTTCTAGCAAGCCAATTGGATAGCATAAGCAAGAAATAAAACAAATTTGGACTAGGATTTAGAAGTTGGACCGATAGACTAAAAATTATGAAACTGTGACCAAGCCTTCCATGAAAGGTAGAATTTCAACCAAAGCAAAGGAAATGGGCAAGAATGAACCCAAATCCAAGAGGGAAAAATAAGAACTATGTGAGTAAATAGTAGTGTAATAATAATAAAGATTTGGTCACATGGCATTAGAACAAAACATATATATCCTACATTCATAATTTCAGCAAGTAAAATACATGGCATTAGGAGAAAACATCTATATCCTACATTCATAATTTCAACAAGTAGGTAATAATACATGGCATTAAGAGAAAACATCTTTATCCTACATAAATAATTTTAGCCAAGCAAGGGAGATTTAAGTGCTGAACGTTTGCCACTTAGAAAGGCAAACCTATCTTACTTGAGTGAGACAAAAGAAAAAGGAAATGAATCCCTAAATCAAAGGGACCTTGTCCTTTATCTTAAGACAACTTTATCATGATTTTCAAAATACAAATCTCCTTTTGCTATGCATATTTTGACTAAGGGAGAGGAAGACAAGAACATGAGTTATCTTTCTCCAAAAAGCAACCAAGTACATCCTAATTGTGATAAGGTAGACCCATGATTATGAAAGTTGAACCATTTGTAGTTTATTAAAGCCAAATCCTTATAACATTATAATTTCATCCAAGTGAGGGAGAGGAAAAATAGAAGCAAGGTAGAGTGAGGAAAAGAGAGAAAGAGAGGAGAAGAAAGAAATGAAGAAGAAAGAGAAGTCTAGAGGAATAAGTACTCAAGGTAAGTTAGCTTAATCTCCACTTGAATCCATCTTTTCTCTTCATCCTTTGGGTTCAAAACTCACCCTCCTTCTCTTATTTAAGCTGCTGGAATAACTAAGGGTAGGGAGGAATCTTACCACTTCCTTCAAAGGAAAATAAGAAAAAGAATTCATTAAGTGAGCTAGGGAGATTTTAGGTAGGTTTAACAATATCTCTTTTTGAAGAAAAGCTTTGAAATTTGTAACATTTATATGGGATTTTGATCTTAGAACTTTGATAAAATTTACAATATTTGCTACTTTGATGATTGGCCATGGATGTTACTATATCAGGTAACATGTTGATCTTGCATATGATGAATGTTTTGAATAGTTCAGTTGGATGAAAAGTTCTGCATAGATATGGCTATGGGTGGCAAACATTTAGGGCTTTAATGCTACTGTTATGTATATTTGAATATGGTAAAAATGGACAAAAGATGGTTAGGTTGGTAAATTAAGTATGGCCTTAAACACCTAGGGGAAGACCATAAGAAATTTCTGTTGAGAAACACCCTTAGTGATGTATGATTTGATTCAGTTTTCCTTTTGAAGTACATGATGGAATATGTTAAATTATTTAAGAAATATGATTAAATGTTGAGAAGAGTAATTCTATGGTTTGGTGGAAATTTGGAAGAAAAATGGAAGATCAATTAATAAAAGGATGAACTAGAACTTTAGGAAAGGCTAGGCTAAGAAAACTAGATTTCGGAGAAATCAGGGAAGCTTTGTTTTTGAAATTCTGGGAAGAATGGGTTAGAAATTAAAAGACATGGTTAACATGAAAAATATAGATATATGTCTCAAAGATTGTTACCCACTGGAAGCACCCAATTTGAAGTTCAAATGAGGGAGATACGGTCCAATTAGTAAGCAATTGTCAGAAAATGGTTAACCAAGGAAGAATATGTTAAGTAAGCTTCTGTGTTTGAATTTATGGGAAATATAGATAGATAAAAAAAGTAGTTAACATGAAATATATATATATATATATATGTCTCAAGAATTTTTATCCACAGAAATCATTTAAATTAGAATTCATATTAGGAAGATATGGTCATATTAGTAAGCAATGGTCAGAAACTAGCAAACCAGGGAAGAATATATTTACTATGCTTCTGTGTTTGACTTTTTGGACAAACTTTGTAGGGAATTAAAGGAAATTGTTGACATATAAATAAGAGGAAAGTAACTAGAGGCCAAGTATAAAAAAAATGAAACAATGAAAATAATATTTAGAAAAGAAGAAAAATCTTATAAATGAAAATAATAAATAACTAGTGTAATACCCCGAATTTACGAGCACCTGAAACAAATTTTTTTTCCATAATTAGATATTTTCCATAACATGCATAACACTATTCTTTGTTAAGAAAATAGATACATATAGGTTCTCTCATGTATATACATTATACAGACCAAGTTATAAATGTCAAAGTAACAACAGAAGCAAGAATCCTGCCCGTGGCGTTCAGAGCACACTCTAGAATACAAACACAGTATAATTCAAAAATTGTGAGCCTTGAAAGCAACGTAGACTCACCTAGAGAATATGTCATCTAACTGATAACCTATTTGTAGGATCAAACTCTGTATTCTTATTTGAAAAATGTGGAAATATCATGTAGTGAGTTTGACAACTCAGTGAGTAGATAATACCTCATATGACCTCTTAGGTCAACATATGGATGTACTCATGTTTTAAAATTTGTCATATAGAAAATACAGTTCATAAGTACATCCATATATGACCCGTATTTCAAATATTCTCAAATAAAAGGATATTCAGATATCCAAAACCATATTCAGCACGATATGATCATTGAAGAAATGTTGTTATGCTCACCTCTATAAACCATTGTAAAATAAGCTTTTGAGATAAAGTTATAAATTTTGTTGATGTATAATTAACATACTATATATGTACTGAAAATCTATTCTTTTTACATAATGCTCAAGCATGTTACAGCTATCAATACACTCAATTCACTCATTTGCTATACGCATAGTAACCGATCAACTACAGTCACAATAGTGATCAAGGAATGTGAGTTCATCATTCATCTGCCTCCTCACATTACCATTATCACCCGGTTGGAGCGGCCCTCCCTTGTTTCACTCAGGCTAATAGGGCGTCCCCTATTCGGTACCGTTACAAGTCATACAACCCATCGATATTCATCCATACATATAAATATATATCTATACATGCATATTCATCAAATGCAATGTATAATTATCAAGCAACTCGCCATGAACTTTACGCTTACCATTCAATCATAATCAACAACTTTATAAGTTTACAAATCAATAACTCATGCATATAATATTCACTTTACCAAATAATAATAAATACATTTAGAACCACATATTCAATGAGTTTCAAAATCTATTTGCAAAACAATACTCTTCTTGAACTATGTGCTAATTCGTAAGCAAAACAGATATTTTATCACATTTCAGAAACTTATGATAGCATAAATAATTTGTAAACATAACCAATTATACATTTTAAGTTCAAGAAAAGTATGGAATAAGTCATAGAAAGAATTATTTACTCACAAGTCAGGCCTCCAGGTTAGACAGCCCTAAATGTATTTTTTTTCAAGCCAAATCTGATTAAATAGATCTCAAAAACGAGTTCAGAAGATCCAAAAAACTATGAAATGACTACAAAATTATGAAATTTGGCCTCTAGGAGTTTGGTCAACACTGTTCAACTGATAGATACTATTCAAGATCGAAAAATACTATTCATTACTAAAAATACTATTCATGCTGGACAGAGTTATTGTTCATGACACAAAAAATTGTCTGATGACTATGAAACTTCATATCCTATAGTTTATCTATCTCCTGAATCCATATTCAATGTCAGATTTTCAAATTGAAGTCTTTAAATAAGAGTTTCAGAGTTTACCTTTTTTTAAGATTTTCTACTTCCGATCTACAACGATTTTGCGATTGATTTAAAAAATTGTTCGGCCAAAATCATAGTACTCTATGTCCTGAATCCAGTAGTACTCTTAGTTTTGAGATCAGAAGCCAGTAAGCACTCCAGATCTAAAAAATATGAAAGTTACTATTTATCAGTTACAAGATTTCGCAGATTCATGCTTCATCTCCCTCAGCCTTTTCTTTTATTTATTTATTTTTTTATAATTAAATATTTAAAATTATTATTAATTTTTTAAATTATATACATATAAATACTATTTTCATCATAAAGTATCCCAAAAATTTCTATAAAATTATATTACTGCAAAACTTTAGTTGCACTCTTAAATCATGACTTTTCTTGATAAAAATTTTAATGAAACAAATCACAAAATAAATATCTTTATACATAATAAAAGAAATAATATTTCTAAAAATAAAACAAAAATTTATTAGAGGCAGATATAATTATCTTAAGCAAAAAAATTACTTTAATTACAAATATATTTATCTATAGAAAAACATTATTATTTAAAAATGACAGGATATTAAAACTAGTGTATGCCCTAGAAATTGCCATTGTCATTGCCTGAACTTCTTACCATCTTATGTGTGTAATTTTGACATAGAAATATTTTATAAAGTGATATTCAAAAATGGTTTATGATCATGACATGATTTCATTTTACTAATGATTTTTGGTAGTGATTATGCTTTGATGATTGATAAAGGGGAAATTTGAGTGCTTAATGATTATATTTTATCTCCTAATTTAAAGTACACTTGTGATTATTCCCCTTTTTTTTGTTATGCTTTGCTTTGGATACTGCTTTGGTATGTTTTATGCTTGTAGATGAGCAAAAGAGGTCAAGAAGTAAGGGAAAACACTCATGAGAGGAGCCATATGGACTTTGAATATGCTAAGGAGGAAGCAAGGCGGCAACACACCAGAAAATGGCAAATTCTGAGCATGACAGCTCCCAACATGGCTAGGCTGTGCTCTATGCAAGAAGTAGGAGAATTTTCTAGATTTTCAGCCCGAAGCACGGTCAAGCCGTGTCATGAAGCACCGTCGTGCTCTATGTCTGTACATCACGTGAATTTTAGGGTTTTGAGCAGCCAAGTTGATATATATACAAGGAGAAACGCAGAGAAGAATATAAAGACACATTCAGACTTACTTTTACTCAGTTTTAAGCTCTGGTCTTTTTTTTTTTTTACATTACACATGTTCAAATACGCCATATGTAAAAACACATTATATATATATTTATTACAAACCTCATACATGTTATAATTATACAATACAACATTTCAAAACACATTATACATGTTTACATATATATTACAAACGTTACACAGGTTACATTTATACAATACAACATTTTAGTACATAAATAAGAGTTTTTATACAGCACTTCACCCTTGAAATACAAAGGGTGAGAAGGTGGTGCTGACATCTAGATCTCCATCAGTAACTCCCTTTTGTGTTGTATCTCATTTCTTTTTATCTGAACATAACACCACAATAATAGTGAGAACAAATGTTCCCAGTAGACTTAACATAAATAAAATATGTTGAGAAAACAGGAGTTATGTTCAGCTGTATAAGCTACAGAAAAAATATATCAAAATTTTGAGATAAAAATCATAATTTTTGTTTATGCATAATTATCATACTACAGTCGCACCAGAAGTTCATTTTTTTTTTCTAATGCTCAGCCCTATCACGGCTTTTAATTTACTATTTTGCTATATGCATAGTGACTGATCGACTACAGTCACAATAAGTGATCAGGGAATATGAGTACATCACCCTCTTGCCTCCTCACATTACCACTGACACCCGGTTGGAGCGACCCTCCCTTGGGTCACTCAGGCTAATAGGGCGTCCCCTACTCGGTACCGTCACAAGCCATACAACCCGTCGATATTCATTCATACATATAAATACATATATATATTAATGCATATTCATCAAATAGAATGTAAAATTATGAAGCAAATCGCCATGAGTTTTACGCTTGCCATAATTATCAAGCAACTCGCCATGAGCTTTACGCTTGCCATTCAATTTCTTTCATAAAATAACACGCATAATTTTCATATCCAACAATTAATAATTATTCATCACATATCAAATGTCCAATATAATAAATTTTGAATCAAATAAAGAAAATGATAATTTTCTTGGACATTTGTCTTCTAAAAATATTTCAACAAATAAAATTATTTTTAGGTAAAAAAAATAGTGAAATGTTCTGTGATCTTTGTTCATTTATTCAATAATATCTTGCTCATATGAATCTCGATTGAGGTGATTTCAAAGCCTATAAAAAGCTAAGAAAATTATCTACAACTTCTATGTTTATCATTTCTTCAAATTCTTTACGGTTTATTCCCATAAAATTAAAACTAAAACACTTATTTTTACTATCCTGAATTTCGACCTTTGCTCAATTAATCAACTATATCTCCCTCATATGAATTCCGATTGAGGTGATTCCAAAGCCTATAAATCCGTGAGACATATATCTACAATTTATTTGTTGACCATTTCTTTAAAATCCTTCCCTAATTTTCTCAGAATTCTAAAAACCGAAGCTACCCCAATTATTCCGAAATTCAGCTTATATAATCCCATACACCCATATGCATGTTCAAACATGCAAAACAGAATTTCATATAAATATCCAGACCACATGTTATCCAAAATAACATATAAATAAATCTAAAAATTTATATATAATTTTGTACAAAATTTATTAAATAGATGTCAAACCTACCTCAGATAGATCCTTAAACTTGTTTTCCTCTTTCTTTTCCTTCTTCTTCCTCTTTCTCTTATCTTCTTTTCTTTCTTTCTCTCTTTCCTTTCTCTTCTTTCTCTTCTTTTCTTTCTTTCTCTCTTTCCTTCCGTCACCTCCCCCTTCCCCTTCTTATCTTTCATTTTTTTATTTTATTATTATATTATATATTTTTCTTTCCCTTCTTACCCCCTACCTACCTCCTCCCTTTCTCAAAAATACCCTTGCCACCATCCCTAATTTCATAAATTCCATACTCCATTAATTACATAAATGCCATTTTAACCATCCTACTATCTTCTTTTACCTGAGTAAAATTGTAAAATGATTTAATCCTCCCGTGAAGTCCAAAATGCTTTCTCCTTTCTGAACAAAAATTCCAATTAGTAACATAAAGGAAAAATCGGGGATGTTACTGTTCTTCCCCCTAAAAAGAATTTTGACCTCAAAATTCAAGGTTTACCTGTCTTCAAACAGTTGTGAATACTTCTGTCTCATGTCATCTTCCCTTTCCCATGTGGCTTCTTCCGTTGTTAAACTCTCCCAACCTACCTTCACCAATGGAATGGTGTTATTTCTCAACGGTTTCACGTCTTTATCCAGAATTACTATCGGCCTTGGTCGGTAGGTTAGATTTTCATCTACAGTTATTATTTCTTCTTGAATTATGTGGAACGGATCTGGTAGATACTTTCGAAGTTGAGAAACATGGAACACATCATGCAGATTTGAAAAATGCAGAGGAAGTGCAATCTGATACGCCGATGACCCTATCTTTTTTTGAATTTGATATGGTCCTAAATATCTCGGACTCAATTTCTTAATTTTCATTGCTCGACCAATTCCGGTAGTAGGAGAAATTTTCAAGAACACATGCTCACCTTCTTGGAATTGTATCGGTCTCCTTCTCCTATCGAAATAGCTCTTTTGTCGACTCTGAGCTGTTCGCATTTTATCTCGAATTATCTGTATTTGCTCAGAAGTATGTTGCACTAATTCGGGCCCCAATAAACTTTTCTCCCCCACTTCATTCCAACATAATGGCGATTTACATCTCCTACCATACAAAGCTTTATATGGTGCCATTCCGATGCTAGAATGATAACTGTTATTATACGCAAACTCAGCCAGTGACAGATATCCATCCCATCCTTTTCCTTGCTCTAACACGCACGATCTTAGCATATCCTCTAAAGTTTGTATAGTTCTCTCCGTTTGACCGTCTGTTTAAGGATGATATGCAGTACTAAAACACAAACGAGTACCAAAACCTTCTTGTAGTGCTCTCCAAAATCTGGAAGTAAATTGAGGATCTCGATCTGAAATGATACTATTAGGAATTCCATGCAACCGTACAATTTCCTTCATATACAACTGGGCCAACTTATTCAACGAGTAGTTTTTCTTAATGGGTAGAAAATGCGCAGATTTCGTCAGTCTATCAACTATTACCCATATCGCATCATAACCTGTCAGAGTCTTAGGTAATCCGACAATAAAATCCATAGATATACTATCCCACTTCCACTCAGGGATTTCTAAAGGTTGTAACATCCCAGAAGGTTTTTGATGTTCTATCTTCACCTTTTGACAAACCAGACACTTAGACACATATTCAGCAATGTCTCTCTTCATTCCTGGCCACCAGTATAATCTTTTCAAATCTTGATACATTTTTGTAGATCCTGGATGGATTGTATACTTACTTTGATGAGCTTCTTCCAAAATCTTAGCCTTCAAATTCTCTCCTTGTGGTATACATGTTATGCCCCGGTACATAATAATTCTATCATCTGACATTGCAAAGTCAGGTTGATCTCTTCGATCTTGTAAAAATTGATCATGTGTCTGCGCTTCTTTAATCTGAGTCTTCAAATCACTTTCAATTTTTAATTCACTAACAATCAAACTACTCGGGACAGTCATAACTGATAATTTCAAATTTCTGAATTCCTCAATTAACTCCATTTCCTTTATCAGTATTTGACTTAAATGCAACGACTTCCAACTCAACGCATCAGCTACTACATTTGCCTTCCCTGGGTGATACTTTAATTCAAATTTGTAATCATTAATAAATTCCATCCACCTTCTTTGCCTCATATTCAATTCTTTTTGGTCAAAGAGATACTTTAAACTCTTGTGATCACTGTATATTTCAAATACAGCTCCATACAAGTAGTGTCTCCACATCTTTAGGGCAAAAACTATTGCAGCCAATTCTAAATCATGAGTAGGATAGTTCTCCTCATGCGGTCTCAATTATCGAGATGCATAAGCAACTACTCTACTTTCTTGCATCAAAACACAACCTAAACCTTTCTTGGAAGCATCCGTATAGACTACAAAGCATCCAGAAGGGTTAGGAACAACTAGAACAGGTGGAGAAGTCAATTTGACTTTAAGCTCTTGGAAACTATTCTCGCATTCTTCAGTCCAATTAAAGAGACTTTCCTTTCTGGTCAATCGAGTCAAAGGCAAGGCTATTTGAGAGAATCCCTGTATAAACTGTCTGTAATATCCTGTTAAACCCAAGAAACTTCTAATTTCAGTCACAGTTTTAGGTCTCTCCCATTTCAGCACTGCTTCAGTTTTACTGGGATCCACTGACACGCCATCTTTAGAAATTACGTGACACAAAAACGTCACTTCTTCCAGCCAAAATTCACATTTTTCCAACTTAGCAAAAAGTTTCTTTTCCTTCAAGACCTGGAGTACTAATCGGAGATGCTGGTTGTGTTCTTCCTCACTCTTAGAGTAGATTAAAATATCATCTATGAACACTACTACAAATTGATCCAAGTAAGGTCTAAAAATGCGATTCATATAGTCCATAAAGACTGCAGGTGCATTTGTGACCCCAAAAGGCATGACTAAAAATTCATAGTGTCCATACCGAGTTCGGAAAGCTGTTTTTGGAATGTCTTCTTCTTTAACTCTTATCTGATGATATCCTGACCTCAAGTCGATCTTAGAGAAAATAGTAGCTCCCTTTAATTGATCTAGAAGATCATCTATTCTGGGCAATGGATACTTATTCTTAATAGTCGCCTTATTCAATTGCATGTAATCAATACACAATCTCAAACTGCCATCTTTCTTCTTTACAAACAATACAGGCGCTCCCCAAGGTGATACGCTAGGTCTGATAAAATTCTTTTCCAATAACTCTTCGATCTGCTTCTTCAGCTCTTGTAGTTCCACAGGAGACATTCTATAGGGAGTGATAGAAATAGGCCTCGCCTCTGGTGCTAGATCGATGGAAAATTCTACTTCTCTCTTCGGTGGAGGTTCAGAAATTTCAGAGGGAAAAACCTCTGGAAATTCACGGACTACCGGAATCTCAAGCAATTCCCGTTTCTCACTCGGATTGATGGTATACAAGAAAACACATTTCAAATCCGCATCCCTCATCTTTTTATAGAGTCGGTGAGCACTAATAATGCTATACTTTTGGTCCTCCGGTGGATCCGAGAGAAACTCAAAAGTCTTATTGCAGCAATCTAGTAGGACTCGGTTCTGACTTAACCAATCCATACCCAAGATGACATCTATACCGTCTAGAGGTAGACAGATCAGATACACTACAAAGGATCTGCCATTCAATACAATAGGACAATTCAAACACACTGAGGAGGTAATTATTTTTCCTCCTGTAGGTGTCACCACCGCTAACTCATATGGTAACTCTGTAATAGAGTGTTGTAATTTCCCCACACATTTTATTGCTATGAAAGAATGGCTCGCGCCAGAATCGAACAATACATTTAGAGATAAATTGTTGATACGACACGTACCTTGCATCAAATAAGGAACTGTCTTTGCTTCAGCACCACTCAAGGTGAAAACTCTTCTTATTGTTTGTTGTGTTTGTGCAATACCTTTCTCTCTTCCCAGTGGACAATATCGTGCCAAGCGCCCCTTCTGTCCGCATTGGTAGCAAGTAACTGAATCAAAATAACATGGCTGATTCCCATGGAATTTCCTGCATTTTCCACACTGACCCGTTGTTGGATTTTTCAGAAAAGGTCTGGGTTCCACAATTGCTGGTTGTTTACCTCTCATAATATTCTTCCCTCTGGTATTTCTATCCATAACTGGGAACTCTCTCTTCCGCTTCCACTGAGTACGCCTCTCCTTTTCATCCTCAACTGCTTTTAGACTTGTCGCCAGCATCCGACATTTATTTACCAACGGGGCATATTCCCGAATCTCTAATGCCACCACAGCATTTCTAAACTCCGGGTTCAGTCCTGATTCAAACTTCACTGACTTCCAAGCTTCATCTGGATTATTCTTCAAAGTACTTGAGAACTTAGACAGTTCTTCAAACTTGGTAATATAGTGCTCAATGGTCCCATTTCCCTGTCTAAGCTGAAGAAACTCAATCTCTTTCTTAGCTCTCACATTACTGGAAAAATATTTGTTCAGAAAAGTCTCTCGGAACAAGTGCCATGTAATTTCCCTGTTTTGATGTACCAGTAACTCTTTGGCTCCTCTCCACCAGTAATCAGCTTCTTCCTTCAGCATATATGTCCCAAGATTAACCTTCTGCTCATCAGAACAATTTAGAACTTCAAAAATCTTCTCGAGTTCCGTCAGCCATCTCTCAGCAACTATTGGGTCATATGCACCCACAAAAGACGGAGGTCGCGTTCCCATAAATTCAAACCATCCATTACCATTTCTAGTTCTGTTCCCATTTCAATTCCTTCTTAGTGGTGCCATAACTCACTATATTTGTAAAGAAAAATATTAGTCACTATTGAGGTGATCAAACTCAACAGTAGTTCAAAATTTTACAGCAGTTATCACACTACACAAAATTATAAATAGGAAATACTAGTACTTTCATACTGTATTTATCCGCTACCTTATACAACGTTTCCACAAAACTATTCAAGACTCCTCTAAGTCAATTTAGGTGACCACCCACCCCATGGTCGCCTAAGATCGACCGCTCTGATACCAACTTTGTAACATCCGATTTTTTTTTTTTTTACATTACGCATGTTAAAATACGCCATATGTAAAAACACATTATATATATATATATACATATATATATATATATACATATATATATATATACATATATATATATATATATTTATTTATTTATTTATTACAAACCTCATACATGTTATAATTATACAATACAACATTTCAAAACACATTATACATGTTTACATATATATTACAAACCTCACACAGGTTACATTTATACAATACAACATTTTAGTACATAAATAAGAGTTTTTATACAGCACTTTCACCTTGAAATACAAAGGGTGAGAAGGTGGTGCTGACATCTAGATCTCCATCAGTAACTCCCTTTTGTGTTGTATCTCATTTCTTTTTATCTGAACATAACACCACAATAATAGTGAGAACAAAGGTTCCCAGTAGACTTAACATAAATAAAATATGCTGAGAAAACAGGAGTTATGTTCAGCTGTATAAGCTACAGAAAAAAAATATCAAAATTTTGAGATAAAAATCATAATTTTGGTTTATGCATAATTATCATACTACACTCGCACTAGAAGTCTATTTTTTTTTTCTAATGCTCAGCCCTATCACGGCTTTTAATTTACTCTTTTGCTATATGCATAGTGACCGATCGACTACAGTCACAATAAGTGATTAGGGAATGTGAGTACATCACCCTCCTGCCTCCTCACATTAACCCTGACACCCGTTTGGAGCGGCCCTCCCTTGACTCACTCAGGCTAATAGGGCGTCCCCTACTCGGTATCGTCACAAGCCATACAACCCGTCGATATTCATTCATACATATAAATATATATATATATATATATATATATATATATATATATATATATATATATATATTAATGCATATTCATCAAATAGAATGTAAAATTATCAAGCAACTCGCCATGAGTTTTACGCTCGCCATAATTATTAAGCAACTCGCCATGAGCTTTACACTTGCCATTCAATTTCTTTTATAAAATAACATGCATAATTTTCATATCCAACAATTAATAATTATTCATCACATATCAAATGTACAATATAATAAATTTTGAATCAAATAAAGAAAATGATAATTTTCTTGGACATTTGTCTTCTAAAAATATTTCAACAAATAAAACTGTTTTTAGGTAAAAGAAAAGAGTGAAATGTTCTGTGACCTTTGTTCACTTATGCAATAATATCTTCCTCATATGAATTTCGATTGAGGTGATTTCAAAGCCTATAAAAATCTAAGACAATTATCTACAACTTCTATGTTTATCATTTCTTCAAATTCTTTACGGTTTATTCCCAAAAAATTAAAAATTAAACACTTATTTTTACTATCCTGAATTTCGACCTTCGCTCAATTAATTAACCATATCTCCCTCATATAAATTCCGATTGAGGTGATTTCAAAGCCTATAAAAAGTTAAGACAATTTTCTACAACTTCTATGTTTATCATTTCTTCAAATTCTTTACGGTTTATTCCGAGAAAATTAAAAATAAAACACTTATGTTTACTATCCTGAATTCCGACCTTTTCTCAAATAATCAACTATATCTCCCTCATATAAATTCCGATTGAGGTGATTCCAAAGCCTATAAATCCGTGAGACATACATCTACAATTCATATGTTGACCATTTCTTTAAAATCGTTCCTTAATTTTCTCAGAATTCCAAAAACCGAAGCTACCCCAATTATTTCGAAATTCAGCTTAGATAATCCCATACACCCATATGCATGTCCAAACATCCAAAACAAAATTTCATATAAATATCCAGACCACATGTTATCCAAAATAACATATAAATAAATCTAAAAATTTATATATAATTTTGTACAAAATTTATTAAATAGATGTCAAACCTACCTCAGATAGATCCTTAAACTTGTTTTCCTCTTTCTTTTCCTTCTTCTTCCTCTTTCTCTTCTCTTCTTTTTCTTCTTTTCTTTCTTTCTCTCTTTCCTTTCTCTTCTTTTTCTTCTTTTCTTTCTTTCTCTCTTTCCTTCCGTCACCTCCCCCTTCCCCTTCTTATCTTTCATTTTTTTGATTTTTTTTATTATTATATTATATATTTTTCTTTCCCTTCTTAACCCCTACCTACCTCCTCCCTTTCTCAAAAATACCCTTGCCACCATCCCTAATTTCATAAATGCCATCCTCCATTAATTACAAAAATGCCATTTCAATGAAATTACATAAATGCCATTTTAACCATCCTACTATCTTCTTTTACCTGAGTAAAATTGTAAAATGATTTAATCCTCCCGTGAAGTCCAAAATGCTTTCTCCTCTCTGAACAAAAATTCCAATTAGTAACATAAAGGAAAAATCGGGGATGTTACAGCTTTGGTATGTTTTATGCTTGTAGATGAGCAAAAGAGGTCAAGAAGTAAGGGAAAACACTCATGAGATGAGCCATATGGACTTCGAATATGCTAAGGAGGAAGCAAGGCGGCAACACACCAGAAATTGGCAAATTCTGAGCATGACAGCTCCCAACATGGCCAGGCTGTGCTCTATGCAAGAAGTAGGAGAATTTTCCAGATTTTCAGCCCGAAGCACGGTCAGGCCGTGTCATGAAGCACGGTCGTGCTCTATGTCTGTACATCACGTGAATTTTAGGGTTTTGAGCAGCCAAGTTGATATATATACAAGGAGAAACGCAGAGAAGAATATAAAGACACATTCAGACTTACTTTTACTCAATTTTAAGCTTAAAAAACACCATTAGATTAGGTTTATAGTAGGATTAGTGTTTACTTTCATGTTCTTAGTTTAGATTTGAGATTGATTCAATATTCTATCTCTATCACATTTTGCAACCAGGTTTTATCTTTTTATTCTGCACTTACTTCTTCTTCTACTTCTTTCTCTTGGTTTGTGTTGAACACTTATGGTTTATTTAGTGAATATGCTTTTGATTTCTGTTTCAATTATGCTTGAGTAGATTTGATCTAGAGTTTTTGTAAACCCACTTATGGTATGATGATACTGAACTATTGAATTGATTGTTGGAACCCTAATTGTATTATCCATGGTTAATTAAGATTGACTATTATGCATTGATTATATGAGTTGATAAATGTTTGGCCAACGTTTTATCACATCTTAGGATATTAATTGATGAACTAAAAGGTGAAAATTAATACCGGAACTTAATGGTTAATTAAGGATATCTTAATCATGAAAGTAGTTTAAGGTTCTCTAGGAATGAATCAATTAGTGGGCAAGAGAAAACCAATTAATTGTATTCCATGGTTGGCATAGAACTTCATGGACCTAGGTTGAACTAAGAACCACGAAAGTAGGCAATTGGATTAACCTAGGTACGATTAGTAACACTTGAAAGAGGTTGCTAGTTAATTAAGGCTAAACTATCCTCAATAACTCAGATAATTGTAATTAGAGGTACATATTGGTTGTTGAATATCATAAGTGTGGTAAACCATAACCCTAAGCTTTTATTAATTGGATTACTTATTAGTTTAATTATGACAAACTCTAATCGAATTACATCGATTTAGATAGCATACTTCGTAAAGTCTAGTAATTGATAATTGTTCTCTGTGGGATACGACCCATACTCGCCGAATTAGCTATAGCTACGCCGTGTGCTTACAATTATTTATAAAACACACACGACAATGATAAATTATGGCATGTAAGTATAATGAACATACTTGTTATTGAAATCATATTTTTTACTATAACGTGAAAAGAAAAGATAAGAAAAGAGACGAGCACGGTCACATGGCGGCTTATGTGGTGCACCAATAAGGGATGCCCTACTAACAGCTATGATTATGTTAATGAGAAAAGAAAGAGAAAGTGTGCCATGTCGGATAGAGTAAGAAAAGCACGTACAAGAGAGAAGAAAGTACTCACCCTGACCGGGGGTAGCTTGATATGAAAATAAGTTGATAGCCGTCATATGATATTCTAAAAATAGTTAGTCATTACATACATATCAGTACTGCACGATTTTCATGTGCATAGATAAAGTACATTTATGTGACCTAAGATATTTGCTGTAGCTTATACAGATGAACATGACGTGACAAGCATTATTGATTATGATTATGATTTATTGTTGAACCTACTGGAATTTAATTCTCACTATATTTCCATATTATGTTGACAAAACTAGTTATGCATATTTTTCTATGGCTCGAGCTCTTAGTGTAAGTTGGATCGAGTTACTCTATGTTCGACAGATTTCAAAAATTAATAAGGTGTTTATAGTCGAGTTAGCTAAGATCCTGGTGAAGTTGTAACCACCCACACCCGTATCTTCGAAATTGGTCAACATGGATGAATAAGATGTAGATATATATGTGTTTGATTTTTGTACGGATGTTTTTAATTAATGATATGTATGTGAACCCAGAATTGTATAAGTGTTAATGCTATACCATAAACCTTAATTATGCATGGTTAATTTAACTGAATGTTATTATGAGTTAAATAGTTAGAAGTAAAGAAATAATGACTTCATGGAATTTTAAAAATATCTATATGTATGTATGTAAAAAAAATGGAGTTATTACAAAACATCTATATCTTTCACTAATAATATTAGCAAGCCATGTGATGATATACTAATACATGGCATTATGACAAAACATCCTTATCCTACACAAATAATTTCAGCCAAGCAAGGGAGATTCAAGGGCTAGAAATTTGTCACTTAGAAAGGCAATCTATCATACTTGAGTAAGACAAGAGAAAAAGAAAAAGAATCCCTAAATCAAAGGGACCTTGTCCCTCATCTTAAGAACATTTTATCATTATTTTCAAATACAAATCTCATTTTGCTATGTATATCTTTACTAAGGGAGAGGAAGACAAGAACATGACTTATCAAGTACATCCTAATTGTCATAAGGTAGACCCAGGATTACGAGAGGTGAACCACTTGATAGTTTATTTAAGAAAAACCCACCCTTATAACATTATAATTTCGTCCAAGTGAGGGAGAGGAAAAAATAGAAGTAAGGTAAAGTAAGGAAAGGAGAGAAAGAAAGGAGAAGAGAGGAAGGAAGAAGAAGGAGAAATCTAGAGGACTAAGTACTTAAGGTAAGTTAGCTTAATCTTCACTTGAATCCATCTTTTCTCTTCATCCTTTGGGTTTAAAACTCACCCTCCTTCTCTTATTTAAGCTGCAGGAATAGCTAAGGGAAGGGAGGAATCTTGCTACTTCCTTTAAGAGAAAACAAGAAAAAGAATTCACTAAGTGAGCTTGGGAGATTTTAGGTAGGTTTAACAATATCTCTTTCTGAAAAAAAGATTCGAAATTTGTAACATTTATATTGGATTTTTCTCTTAGAACTTCGTTGAAATTTACAATATTTGCTACTTTGATGATTGGCCATGGATGTTGCTATATCATGTTACATGTTGATCTTACATGGGATGGATGTTTTGAATACTTCGGTTGCTATGGAAAGTTCTGCATATATATGACTATGGGTGGCAAAAATTTAGAGCTTTTAAGCTGCTGTTATATATATTTGAATGTGGTAAAAATTGATAAAAGATGGTTAGGTTGGTAAATTAAGTATGGCCTTAAACACCTAGGGGAAGACCATGAGAAATTTTTGTTGAGAAACACCCTTAGTGATGCATAATTTGATTATGTTTTTCTTTTGAAGTGGATGATAGAATATGTTAAATTAAGTAAGAAATATAATTAAATGTTGAGATGAGTAATTCTTTGGTTAGGTGGAAATTTGGAAGAAAAATGGAAGATGAATTAATAAAAGGATGAACTAGAACTTTAGGAAAGGCTAGGGCAAGAAAACTGAATTTTGGAGTAACCAGGGAAGCTTTTGTTTTTGAAATTTTGGGAAAAATTAGTTAGGAATTGAAAGAAATAGTTATCATGAAAATTATAGATATATGTATGATAAATTTTTAGCCCTTACAATCATTCAATTTGGAATCCATTAACAAGATATGGTCAAATTAGTAAGCAGTGGTCAGAAACTAGCTAACCAGGGAAGAATTTGTTAAGTATGCTTTTGTGTTTGACTTTTTGGAAAAAATATGTAGGGAATTAAAGGAAATTGTTAACATAGTATATATATATATATACATGTATATACATATATATATATACATGTATATACATGTATATATATACATGTATATACATGTATATATATACATGTATATACATGTATATATATACATGTATATACATGTATATATATATATATATATATATATATATATATATGTCTCGTGGATTTATAGGCTCTTAAATCACTTAATTTGGAGTCCATATGAGGGAGATATGGCTTATTAATGAGTAAAGGTGAAAATCATTCTAGAATTCAGGTTGATAAATGTAAGTGTTTTTGTTTTTAAATTTCTAGGAATAATTTGCATGGAATATGAAGAAATAATAAAATGAAAGTTATAGATAAGTGTCTTAGCTTTTTTTAGGCTTTGGAATTACCTCAATTGGAGTTCGTATAAGAGAGATATGGTTGACTAAGTGAGAAAAGGTTACAGAACTTGGCCAAGCCATGTTCTTGGTTGGTTTAACACGGTTAGGCCGTGTTTGTGGCTACTTTTCAGTATGTTTGGAGTATTTTTCAAGCTTGGCCGTGTCTTGAAACATGGCCAGGCCATTTTGAGAGTTGGTAAACCTTATTTGTAGCATTTTTCTACACTAAATGAACGTCATTAACTATAGGGTAATAATATAAACCAAATTGGAGAAGAATACCCTATAAAATTTGTGAGAACATGTATTGAAAATGATATAAGTAGTTGGAAAGTAACTAGAGGCCAAGCATAAAGAAAATGAAAATATGAAAATAATATTTAAAAAAGAAGAAGAATCTTATAAATAGAAATAATAAATAACTAGTGTATGCCCTAGTCATTGCCATTGCATAAACTCCTTACCATCTTAATTGGGTTGACATGGAAATATTTTATAAAGTGATATTAAAAAATGGTTATGATCATGACATGATTGCATTTTACCAATGATTATTGGTAGTGATTATGCTTTGATGATAAATTATGGCATGTGAATATAATGAACATACTTGTTATTGAAATCATATTTTTGCCTATTAACGTGAAAAGAAAAGAAAAGAAAAGAGACAAGCACAAATACATAGCGGTCTGTGTGGTGCACCAGTAGGGGACACCCAACTCACGGCTATGACTATAAAATTGAGAAAAGAAAAAGAAAGTGTGACATGTCAGACGGAGCGAGAAAAGCTAGTATCAGATTGTAGAAAGTACTTACCCTAACCGTGGTAGCTTGATATGAAAATAAGTTGATAGCCATTATATGATATTCTAAAAATAGTTATTCAAGCCATACATATCATTACTGTACTATTTTTATGTGCATAGATAAAGTGCATTCATGTGACCAAAGATATTTGTTGTAACTTATATAGCTGAACATGACATGATGAGCTATATTGATGATAATTATAATTTATTGTTAAACCTACTTGGATGAATTCTCACTATATTTTCATATCATGTTCAGAAGACTAAATATGTAGATATTCTCTATGACAAACTTTTAGCGTACGTTGGGCTGAGTTGGCTAAGATCCCGATAAATGTGCAACCACCCACACTTGTATCCCCAGAACTTGTCAATATGGATGAATAAGATGTAGACATATATGTGTTTATTTTTGTATGATTGTTTTTAATTAATGATGTGTATGTGAATTGAGAATTGTATCAGTGTTAATGGTATACCATAAACCTTAATTATGCTTGGTTAATTTAATTGAATATTATTATGAGTTAAATAGTTAGAAGTAAAGAGGTAATGACTTCATCGGATTTTAAAAATATATATATGTATATATGTAAAAAAAAATGGAGTTGTTACACCTTGGTGGCTAGAGCTTCGGTATTCTGTTGTTTCTTCACAGTTTTGCTGCCAAAAATAACTCAACCTATGTGCTAGCTACCAGTGGCACTCCTTGCTACTTAATTAAGGTTTGTTGGGGCTAGGCTTTCTTGGAACAAAATCGTGAAGTGAAGAAGAAGAGAACTCAAGAGCAAGGCATGAAGAAGGAGCTAAGCTAATTCCAACGTAAAAATATGTTGTGGGAAGAAAAAAGAAAGAAGGAAAAAAGGAGGGGCATATTGGTATTTTCTCACAATCAAATTTTTAGAAGGGTAAAATGGCCATTTTTTGGGTAATTAGGGGTAAAAAGGTATTTTCACAAAAACTGATTTATTTTATAAATTTTGATTTAGTAGTAGAATTCCTTAAAGGAATTTAAAGTTAAAATATAATAAATTCCTTGGGAACTTCCATTTACCTTTCTAATAATCACCTACTCATATATATTAGCATATTGGTATAGTAAAACAAACACCATCACACAATAAATTATATTTATTTATAAAGGAAACATAAATATACTTCACACAACATAATCATTTAGACTGAATATTTTGTATCAAAATTAAGGAGTATTACATACAATATGTCCTTAACATGATTCATATTCTCCCTCCTTAATTGACCTATGATGTCTATCTTTCATGCCAAAACTTTGAAAGAAAGAATAAGAAATCATCTACTTAGAGCATATCCTTAGACATGTATTTGGTCTTCATAAATTTTTATTTATATTTTAAAACTGTAAAATTACTACCCATAATATTAATAAATTATATTTATTCATCAATTCTGAAAGCGTAAAATTGAAAGTAAATACGAAAATAGGAATATTTCTACTAATTCAAAGTCTCAATAATATAAGTTTAAATAGGAATAACTCGAGACAAAATCCTAATCAACATTAAATACGAAAATGGGAAATGAATCCTTAAAAATAAGACAAAAATAAAAAATAGCCTACAATCCCATTTTTGAGATTTTTAGGGGACTAAAACAGTTGTAACTGGTAAACCTAGTTGCCACATTCTAAGACTTTAAATAAGCTTCAAAATGACAGATAATGGACCCTGTAACTCCACCCAAGTTGAAAGTTATACCTATTTTACTAAACACACTGTTTTACGATCCATTTCTTCTTTTGTACCTTATTGTGTTCAACCTGCTCCATTAACTCACTGGCCCATTTTACTAACTAAAGAGAATGATAAACTGAATTGAGACTTAGGACTCATGAATGTTATTTGAAGTTACAGATGAAAATAGTATGTCTCTAACTTGCTTTGACTAATTAAAAAATGCGGTTGACTGATTAGAGACAAAAATTTTCTAATTCCATTTCTAAAAATAATTTAATTACTATTTCAATAAATAGAGATGGAATTATATAAAGAACATTTGGAGACAACATCAAAGACAAAAAGTTTAGAGAAAATTTTTTTTTCATCTTTATCGTTTGTCTCTAACAATAATTTAAATAATGTTTCAAACAAATAAAGACAAAATTAGAGACAGAAAATTTAGAGACAAAAAAAATTCGTCTCTAAAAATAATTTAATCAAAATTTCAAAATATAGAGACAGAAAAATTAGAGACATAATTTTTTTGTCTCTAAAACTATAATTTAATTACTGTTTTAAAAAATAGAGATATATAATTAGAGATGAAAACTTGAGGGAAATTTTTTTTTCTTTTTTATTGAAATTCAACTTTTTCTCACTAAGTTTAAAAATCCATCTCTACTTCCGTCGTTATTAGAGATAGAAAATTTTTCATCTCTAATTTATGTCTTTAAATTAATTTTTTGTAGTAGTGTTACTATAAGCGAGAAATTTTAATTGGTGATTTCTTTTCCATTATTTTATATTTTTCTTTAATATAAATTCTTATCGAAACTTTCTTGTACATATGTGTAACTGAATCAAATTATAAATGTGTGGAATAATGGCTATCTTTGAGTAAGTATGGTGTTGGCATGAGTTTCATTGGTTTATATTAAGTTGTATGAATCTTAGTCATGCATGTATAGTTCAAGAATATCTACTCACTGAGTTTGTAACTCGCCTTATATTTCAACATTTTATAGACAAAGGAGCCAGAGTTTGGTCCTCTATCCTCTAAGAAGATATCAAGTAAAATACATCTTCCTTAGTGAAACCATTTGTTTGAGGGCTAACTAACTGACTCGTGGACTTTACAGTCTAAAATTTGCTCCTAAACTACAACTAGGATCTTATAATTCCTGTAAACCTAACATAATTGATATGTTAGCTTTAAACTTCGTACACAGTAAAAAATCCTATATCATAAATATAAATGGAAACTCTGATGTCTATGGATGTTTTATGAGCAAATATGATGTGATTTGATACATGATTTCTACATTATACCTACAATCCTGTTTGCGTGGGCTTACAGAGTGGGACTACTCCCACCACTCATGCAAGTCCCATATCTCAAAAAGTTGGGGATGTAACAACATTGTACTTTCAAATGAAAAAAAAACATGTTTTATTTTTGTCAAAGTGATGAGAAAAAGAAGGATAAATAAAAACTTTGTTAGGGTTCAATTCAAATCAGCATATGAGGAAAAAATATGTCTTAAGAATTCATATCAAAGTTAAAGACCTTGTTGATTAATTAAACCTGTAATGTAACACCCCCAATTTAAGGACACATGAAAAAAAATAATTTTTTTAAATTTTTTATCTTAACATGTATAGCAGTATTCTTTGTCATGAAAATATATACATATAGGTTCTGTCATGTATACACATTACATAGACAAAGCTATAAATATTAAAGTAACAACTGAAGTAGGGATTTTGCCTGTGGCGTTCAGAGCATACTCTAGAGTACAAATACAATATAAACCAAAATCTACAAGCCCTGGAAACAAAGTATGCTTACCCAGAGATTATGTTGTCTAGCTGGTCAATTATCTGAAGGGGAGACCAAACTCTGTATTCTTATATGAAAAACATGGAAATATCATGTAGTGAGTTTGAAAACTTAGTGAGTAGATAAAACCTCCTATGACCTCTTAGGTTAGTATATGGATGTACACATATTTTAAAATTTATCACATAGAAACTTATAGTTCAAAAGTACATCCATATAGGACCCGCATTTCAAATATTTTCAAATAAAAGGATATTCAGATATCCAAAACCATATGCAATACGGTATGATTATTAATCAAATATTATTATGGATCAAAACATTTCACATGAAAACACTAAGAGAATACTATATTAGAACCATCAAATAATCCCAAGCCAACAGCAAGGGTTAGTGATATGTTCAGCTATATAAGCTACAGAAAAATATTAAGCTTTTGAGATAAAATCACAACTTTTGTTCATGCATAATTAACATACTATAAATGCACTGAAAATATACTCTTTTTACATAATGCTTAACCATGTTACAGCTCTCAATACACTTAATTTACTCATTTACTATATGCATAGTGATTAATCGACTACAGTCACAATAAGTGATAAGAGAATGTTAGTTCATCACACTACTGCCTCCCCACATTACCACTGTCACCTAGTTAAAGTGGCCTTCCCTTGGCTCAATCAGGCTAATAGGTTGTCCCCTACTTGGTACCATTTCAAGCCATATAACCTATCGATATTCATCTATACATACACACACACACACACACACACACACACACACACACACACACACACACACACATATATATATATATAAATGCATATTCGTCAAATACAATGTATACTTATCAAGCAACTCACCATGAGCTTTACGTTTGTCGTTCAATCATAATTAGCAAATTTATAGCTTTACAAATCAATGCCTCGTGCACATAATATTCACTTTACCAAATAATGATAAATACATTTAGAACCACATATTCAATGAGTTTCAAAATATATTTTCAAAACCATACTATTCTTAAACTATGTGTCAATTCATAAGTAAAACAAATATTTTAACACATTTTACAAACTTATGATAGCATAAATAATTTGTAAACATAACCAATTATATATTTTAAGTTCAAGAAGAACATAGGGTAAGTCATAGAAAGAATTATCTACTCATAGGTTCAGGGCTCCAAGTTGGACAGCCCTAAATGTATTTTTCCAAGCCAAATATGATCAAATAGACCTTAAAAACGAGTCAAGAGGGTCCAAAAACCTAGAAAATGACTCCAGAATTGTGAAATTTGACTTTCAAGAGCTTGGTCAATATTGGTCAACTGATTGGGTACTATTCATAATCAAAATTACTATTCACCACCTGAATCACTATTTATGCCAGCCGGATTTACTGTTCAAGACCCACAAAAAGTTGTCAAATGGTTGAAAACTTTCATATCCCATAGTTTATCGATCTTCTGAATCGATCTTCGCTGTCAGATTTCCAATTTATAGTCTCTAAATAGGAGTTTAGTGTTTACCTTTTTCTAAAATTTTCTACTTTTCAATCTGCAGTGATTCTTTTGCCAATTTGAAAAATTGTTCGGCCAATATTGTAGTACTCTCCGTCCTGAATCTAATGATTCCCTTAGTTTTGAGATCAGATGCTCAAAAGTATTCCAGATCTAAAGAGTGAATAGTAATCTCCTGACAAACCTATAGAAGATTTTAAAAAAAATGATGGAGGGAAAAAATAGCAATTTGCTAATTTTTGGAGGAAGTCCTTGCAAATTTCATTATTTATACTTTGACCCCTAAACTTTTAAGAAATTACATTTTGACCCCAAAAATATTAATAAGTTTTCTTTTTCATCCTTAAAACATTTCAATTACATCCTTACTCTTTCTTTTCTTTTATTAATCCATACATAAATGAGAATTACTAAATTTTATGGATATTACATTCTTCCTCCCTTAGGAAATTCGGTCCTCGAATTTCAAACCATCCTATTATAAGTAGGAAATGAAACCAAGGCATAAATTATAGTTATTATCCTCACTATTCAAGCTACTGGGGATATTTCTTTTGTATATCATCTTTACTTCCTACGAAGTCTCGTCACTTGAGTGATTTTGCCATATAACCTTAACCATAGGGATTTCCTTCAACCATAAGTTCTTTACTTGTCGATCAACAATAGACATCAGTTTTTTTTCATAATTACGCCACATTCTTGTCCAATTGAATTTCTTAGAATTATATAACATGAGAAGAATCTAATAGATACTTCCTTAGCATTGATATAAGAAAGACTGTATCAACATCACCTAATCCTAAAAGAGTCTATATACTAGAGCTTAACTTTTTCTTCTTCAAAACCTAATTACATCTTCCATGGGCGATTCTTGAAAAAATATTTGGTCACGAGCTGATAATTTCTAGTGCTTAACTTTCATAGTTCTTATACACTTTTGGCTTGTATTGAGTTGCTTGTATTCTTTTTCTAATCAATTTCACTTTATCAACAACATCTTACAATAAGTCTTACCCCACTAAATCATTTAATAGATAGTTAGTAATGTCTCTTACATAAGGTTTTAAGTCATCAAATATCACTTTATTATAGGCAAATTTTGCTAAAAGATATCTCACCAAACTCGAAGACATATGCTTGAAGCATGCTCTCCAAACTAGCATCATCAATTTAAGTTAGTCATATTCTATCTATTGTATGTTATTCCAAACTAGATTCCAAAAGCTTAACTTTACTCAACTTAATCAACTATTAGAAGACCTACAATGTTTCATGTAAAATATCAAATGGTGCCATTTGTTTATTGGCCTAATAACTAATGATATAGGCAAGCTTAACTAAGGACAAATAATTTCCCCCAACTTTCACATAAAATATATAAAGATAGTTGAAACTTAACTTCTAATGCGTAAACATATCATTTAGATTTACTATTAGCTATAATATAATCTAACTAAAACGTAAGGCTTCCTAAATAACTCTCCTAAAACAATATATTCAATTCTTACTTGTTGACACACCAAATAATGAAAAAAATATAAATTGTATCTTCTTTTACCATTATATTAGTACAATTCTTTCATATCTTAGTATATCCTTATTGCCTTGGGGTTATCATATTCACAATCTATGGCTTCTTCTGAAATCTTCTTTTTCAACAATTATTCACATGTGAATTTTCAATCTCAACATAATTCACATCCTAGATACTCGACTCAACTTAGCATGGTATAAACCCTTAACACAAATACCTTGATCGCTTTACATTATTTTTGGGCATGGCTTTCAAAATATTCTCATTTTATTACTCAACTACATTAGGTAAATTTACGTATTCTTCATACCTTAGTACTTAATTAGTATATAATATAAACTCATTATTCTTTCTAATTTATACATAATTTGGCAACTTACACAGTTATACATACTTGATATAAAGATTTTTTTTCAAATACATTCTTTGTTATATAAATCCTTTTCAAAATTTTCATTACTTTAACCTACTAACCAATTGGACACCATAATAATTGAGTTTAAAATAAAAGAAACTAACCCTCCTTGTAATGAGGAAAATTACCATGCATTTAATGCTAAACATTAATCAAGGATGACTCGATAGAAAAAGAGGAATACATAATGGAGCATGGTGTCAATATAGAAAGTTAGAAGTTTGGACAAAGCATTGAAAGAAAATTAAAATCGGTGGCCATAATTCTTGAAAAGCTATAAACAAATCCTAGTTGCTATTTCGACGAAAAAAAAACAGTGGCCGCAAGTTTTGAATATATGTGCCAAAATCTAGTTACTGTTATTTAGTGGAAAAATACCACATGGAAAAGAAACATTTCTGAACTTATAAAAGTTTGTGAAGAACAAAGATCATGTAGTTAACTGGTAGGATGTAGTCGGTTGCTTCAAAACAGATGTAATCAATCAACTGTAAAATAAACCAGTTTAAATTAAAAAATTTCAAAATAGCTAGTCGACTTAATAATACCGATAGTCAACTGGCAGGAACATTGAGAAAACAAGATAAATCATTTGATTGTCCCTCGTCAACAATTAACTGGTTTTCATTTTCACTTTTTTTTACAATAACGCCTATCACTTATAACTTGCCTACACGAATCAAGACATCAATGATTCATCAAGGACAATAAGGAAAAGGAAAAATTTCTAGTAATATCTTAACCTTATTCTCTTTATATGCTTAATATGCGCCACAATCACAACTATTGTATATATGCATACATGCTATCATTTTTGAAATTCACCTTCAATTTAGCTTATATCCATCGGCCTTTCACATAGCTGTTCTAATTATGCTGCTAGCCTATTCACATAGCTATTCTAATTATGTTGCCGGTCTATTCACATAGCTATTGTAAGTATGCCATTTTCTAAGTTCTATAAATGCACGCATTAGTATCTTTACCTTCTTAGTCAAAGTTAGGGTGAATGTAGTTATGGAGGGAATTGCATTCTGTTAGTTTTGAAATATTTGTGTCTTTTGTGGTTTCAGTCCTGGAAAAGATGGAGAGTATGTTAAAGTAAAACAAAATCTGGCTATGGTGCTGGCCAGGAGAAAAATTCATTTATTCTATAGTGGAGGTAACTGTAGGTTAATGGGGTGTGTGTCTATAGCTGCACATATAAGAGGATGTCAAGTTCTAAATCTTATTCCTATAGCTCTAGTTGCATCCAACATCATAGGAAAGACAATTGGGGAAGAATTTAGAGTAGCTTCCATGCATGAGGGCATAGCTAGAATGATGAGCAATGCTGATGCCTTCATTGCCTTACCAGGGAGTTTTGGCACTTTAGAAGAGATTTTCCAAATAGTCTTTTGGGAACAACTGAATATGCATCACAAACCAATAGGTTTGTTAAATGTTAACCATTTCTTTGATGGTCTGTTGTCTTTTATTGATAAAGCTGTGGAACAAAGGTTTATCTCACACTCAGCACGACGAATGCTCATCTTGGTTTCAAATGTTGAGAAGTTAATTGATGCTTTATAGGCATTTGTTCATGTATCTGATCCAACTATAGCGCAAATAGATTGGACAATAGACAGCCGCAGGAAGTGCAAATTGGATTTGGATCTTCATCTTTAAATGTAGTAAAACGTAGCCATTGTTGTACCACTTTTACTTTCTTAGGGTATACTTGGATACCATGCTTGCCAAATATACTCCCTTAGAGTTTGTAAAATTATTCTTAAATGTTGCTTATGATCCTCTAAACTCTTGGAACATATTAATATATTGTCAATAAATATATTTACAATTTGATCCAAAAATGGCTTAAGTACTATATTCATAAAATCCATAAATGCATAGTGCTCATACCGAGTCCTGAAAGCAGTTTTCAGAATATCCTCTTCCCTTATTCTTAATTAATGATATCCATATCTGAAATAAATTCTTTTTTTTTAATATTGAGCACACTATAGTTGGTCAAACAAATCATTTATACGAGGTAATGAGTATTTATTACTCACTGTCACTTTATTCAATTATTTATAATCTATGCATTATGTAACAACTCTATTTCTTTTACTCATATACATATACATATATATATTAAAAATCCTATGAAGTCATTACCTCTTTACTTCTAACTATTTAACTCAAAATAACATTTAATTAAATTAACCAAGCATAATTAAGGTTTACACATCATTAACTAACAACATCCGTACACAAATCAAACTCATATATGTCTACATCTTATTCATCCATATTGACCAATTCCAAGAATACAGGTGTGGGTGGTTGCACCTTCACTGGTATTTTAGCCAACTTGACCCAATGTATGCTAAAAGTCGATCATAGAAAATATCTACATATCTAGTCCTCTGAACATTATATGGAAATATAGTGAGAATTAAATCCCAGTAGGTTTAACAATAAATCATAATTATCATCAATATAAATCATCATGTCATGTTCATCTGTATAAGCTATAACAAATATCTTAGGTCACATCAATGTACTTTATCTATGTACCTAAAAATCGTACAGTAATAACCTGTATGGCATAAATAACTATTTTCAAAATATCATATGATGGCTATCAACTTACTATCATATCAACCTACCTTGGTCATGGTGAGTACTTCCTACTCTCCGGTATAGGCTTTTCATCCTCCGTCTGACATGGAACATTTTCTTTTTCTTTCTCATTAATATAATCATATTGGTGAGTAGGGCGTCCCCTACTAGTGCACCACATGGACAGCCATGTGACTGTGCTCGTCTCTTTTCTTTTCTTTTCATTTCACGTTAATAGCTAAAAATATAATTTCAATAACAAGTATGTTTATTATGCTCACATGCCATAATTTATCATAAAAGCATAATCACTACCAAAAATCATTAGTAAAATGAAATTATGTTATGATCAAACTATTTTTGAATATCACTTTATTATTTCCATGCAATGGCAATCACTAGAGCATACACTAGTTATTTATTATTTCCATTCATAAGATTCTTCTTCTTTTTTAAATATTAGTTTCATCTTTTCATTTTCTTTATGCTTGGCCACAAGTTACTTTCCTCTTACTTACATAATTTCCAACACATGTTCTCACAAATTTTATAGGGCATTCTTCTCCAATTTGGTTTCTATATTTACCCTATAGTTAATGAGGTTCATTTACGGTAGAAAAATGTTAAAAATAAGCTATACAAACTTCCAACACGACCATGCTTGAAAATACTTCAAACATACTCAAAAATAGCGCTAAACACGGCTTACAAGGGCTAAAGCAACCCAGAACAAGGCCTTGCCATGTTCTGTGACCTTTTCTCACTTATCCAACTATATCTCTGTTGGGTTGTAATTCATACAAAGATGAATACAATGTCAAAACGCAAGTGCACGTGTCGTGACCAAATAATAAAGTGATGAGTGAGTATCGTCCCACGAGGAGTGAGCTAAAACTGTTATAGAGATTTTTGCTGTATGAATGCTGTAGCAAAGTTAAGATGGTTCACAAGATTGATATAAAAGTAGATTGACTGAGTATACTATAATTAAAATAAGGAGTAATAGGAAGTAAAGAGGAAACTATATTGGGAGATCTAGGGTTGCTCAGGGTTGCCATGGACTACAGCACTCATATTTGCTCTAGGCTTGCTGCAGCAATTATTCTAAGTGCCAACCTCAGTCCTGAATAGAGTCTTCCCAAGCTTCCATTCCTTGCAATTCTGAGGTTCAGAAATGCATTCCTGCATTAGTCCTTACCTCCAAATTGTGCATGAAGTTCCATTATTGGTCTAATAGGGTGCCCGTATATCCCTACATGAGCTAACCCCCATGCATTCAATCCTTTTTCCAGCCTCCATTACCCTTCCAGGTGAATGTCGGCCTTGGTTTTCTTCCTCCAAACTTCCGTTATTAAGGAAATAAAAACTAACAGGAAACACAATTGAATGATAAGCAAAACTGCAGCGAAATGTATTGATAATAAAAATGTGCTTTAGTTCATTACAACCCTTGTGCAACCCTAGCTGGAAACTAGCCAAGCCTCATGGGTACACTGGGTACAAAAATCCTAAAAACACTGGTATGCATCCTAAGTGATTTAAATAAAATTACAAAGTGCAGTTCTTTCTTTTTGATAAAACAGTAATATAACAACAGGGGACAATCCCCTTCTGGAACTGCAAAACTACTCCTTAAATGCTGCACCTCCTGGTGTCAACACATCCTCGACTATGGTGTTTCCTCCTCCAAATTCTCCCCTGCTTTCTCTCGTCCCCCTCGGGCTCTCTGTAATAGCTGCTTTATGGCCTTTTATAGGCAGCCCATGTGGTCCAAGTAAAGTGCCCTGGGTTGCTAACATTCCTTCTGCTTTGCAGCCAGCTCCCTTGTTGTGCAGCTTTTTCCTCTCCACTTTCAGTAGTAGAGGCAGTTCTATACCAGCAGCCTGCAGTGTCCCTACTGCTATCCCCTACTCAATGGTGGCTGCTCCTGCCGCACAGCTCTGCCACCTACACCATATCAAATAGAATTAGTGTATTGCAAGAAAGAGGGAGCAGCTTACCCACTATCACCCGGGGTTCTGCTATTGTTGCCTCATATGCTTACTGAAATACTGCAGTAATGAGGTAGCTGATGTTATATTTAGAAGAGTCATCCCATGTAATTAAATTAGGGGGTAAGAGTGCTTAAAACACCAGAAAATTTCAGTAAGCATACACGGACAGCACATAAAAACTATAAAGAAATACAGTTATCAATCTCCATCATACAAACTCCAATTGAGGTGATTCAAAAGCCTCTAAAAATCTAAGACATTTAACTACAACTTTCATGTTTATTATTTCTTTAGATGACTTAGGAATTAGTCCTAGAAAATCAAAAACAAAAATGCTTACATTTACCAACCTAGATTGTAGATTGATTAAGACCTCTACTCATTAATCAGCCACAACTCCCTCATATGGACTCCAAATTAAGTAATTTCTAAGCATATAGATCTGTGAGACATATATCTATATTTATTATGTTAACAATTTCCTTTAATTTCCTACATATTTTCCCTAAAAATTCAAACATAGAAGATTACCTAACAGACTCTTCCATGGTTAACTAGTTTCTAACCACCAATTACTAATCTGATCATATCTCCCTCATATGGATTCCAATTTGATTTATTTTAGTGGCTACCCATCCGTAAGACATATATCTATATTTTTTATGTTAAGCATTTCTCTTAATTTCCTACATATTTATCCCAAAAGTTCAAACTCAGAAGCATACCTAACAGATTCTTCCTTGGTCAACCATTTTTTGAGCACTACTTACTAATTAGATGATATCTTGCTCATCTAGACTCCAAATTAAGTGATTCTAGTGGCTAAAAATCTGACAGACATAGATCTACATTTTTGTTGTTAACCATTTATTTTAACTCTTAACAGATTCTTCCCAAAATTTCAACAATATAAGCTTCCCTTGTTACTTTGAAATCCAGTATCCTAACCAAACATTTCCTAAGCTTTTAGTTCATCATTATATTATGTCCTCTTCCATTTTCTTCCTAATGTACATCTAATCATATTCCATTAATTTTTCACCATATTTAAATATACAAAATAGCAGTATAAAAATCCTAAAATTTTGCCACATATAGCCATACCAATGCAAAACTTTCCACACCAACTGAAATGTTCAAAACATTGATCATATGCAAGATAACATGTAACATGATATAACAACATCCATGAAAAATCTTCAAAGTAGCAAATATTGTAAATTCAATCGAAGTTCTAAGATCAAATCCCATATAAATGTTACAAATTTTAAAGCTTTTGTTCAAAAAGAGACATTGTTAAACCTACCTAAAGATCTCCCTAGCTCACTTAGTAAATTCTTTTTCGTGTTTCCTCTTGAAGGAAGTAGAAAGATTTCTTCCTTCCCTTAGCTTTTCTGGCAGCTTAAATAAGAGGAGGGTGAGTTTTGAAACTTAAGGATGAAGAGAAAAGATGGATTCAAGTAGAGATTAAGCTAACTTACCTTGAGTACTTAGTCCTCTAGACTTCTCTTTCCTTTTCCTTCCTCTCTTCTCCTCTTTTTTTTTCTTTTTTTCTCACTCTACCTTGCTTATATTTTTCCTCTCCCTCACTTAGACGAAATTATAATGTTATAAGGGTATGTTTTTCTTAAATAAACTATCAAGTGATTCACTTTTCATAATTATAGGTCTACCTTATCATAATTAGGATGCAGTTGGTTGTTTTTTGGAGAAAGACAACTCATGTTCTTGTCGTCCTCTCCTTAGTCAAGATATGCATAGAAAAAGGTGATTTTTATTTTCAAAATTATGATAAAATGTTCTTAAGACAAGGGAAAAGGTCCCTTTGATTTAGGGATTCATTTCCTTTTTCATTTGTCTCACTAAAGTATGATAGGTTTGCCTTTCTAGGTGGTAAATTTTCAGCCCTTGAATCTCCATTGCTTGGCTAAAATTATTTGTGTAGGATAAGGATGTTTGGTCATAATGCCATGTATTATTATCTACTTGTTGAAATTATGAATGTAGGATATAAATGTTTTATCCTAATGCCATGTGACCTAATCTTTATTATTATTACACTACTATTTCCTCACATGATTCTTATTTTTCCCTCTTGGATTTGGGCTCATTCTTACCCATTTTGTTTGCTTTGGCTAAAATTCTACCTTTCGTGGAGAGCTTGGTCACATTTTCATTGTTTGTGGGCTATCAGTCCAATTTCTATATCATAGTCCAAGTCTATGTTTTATTTCTTGGTTGGGCTATCCTATTGGCTTGCTAGAAACTCATGTGAAGTGGAAAAACTTTATATGAAGTGTCCATAGGTGAAAGCACAATGTTTAGTTGGAGATGTTAAACTTAGCAACTCTAACTCTTGAGTTAGGAAAAATTACCCTAGTCCAATTTTCTTAAAATTTTAAAACCTTTACTTACTTCACAAAAAAAATGTATCTTTCTTACCAAAGAATCTTGCCTCTCTTTAGTATGTTTTTCAATTTTTTTCCTATTAGGTTTTTCTCTTTTTACTTATTCCCTTAATATTAGAAACATTTTCTATGCATACACATAAGGTGAAGAATTTCTAAGGATAATATTTCCTTAGATATCTAAAAATTTTCTAATAAATTTTATTTCCTTAACTAAATATTTATGTACCTTTATTAATAAAAGAAATGAAATTAGGGATGTTACATTTTTCTCCCTATAAATAATTTTGTCCTCAAAATTTTAGAAATTACCTAATAAGAAAAATTACGGCTATTTCTTCCTCATGACTTCTTCTAGCTCACAAGTTGATTGTTTCGGAGTCAAACCATCCCATAACACCTTAACTAGGGGAATGATCTTATTCCTCAATTACTTCACATCAGTGTCCAGTATGGATGCGAGTATTAGTTGGTATGTCATGTTCTCCTTTATTTGGATTGGTTCATCCCGTATTACAAAGGATGAAATTAGAAAATACTTCCAGAGCTGTGATACATGAAAAATATTATGTAGGTTTGACAAATTAGGTAGGAGGGTAACTTGATTTGCTGATGGCCCTACTTTCTTCAGAATTTGGTAGGGTCCCAAAAAACGCGGACTTAGCTTTTTGGTTTTGAGAGACCTACCAACTCCAGTAGTTAGGGAAAGTTTTAGAAATACATGATCTCCTTCCTTAAACTACAGAGGTCTATGTCTCTTATCATAGTAACTCTTTCGCTGACTTTGAGCTGTAAGTATTTTGTCTCGTATCATTCTGATTTGTTTAGTGGTTTGTTGAACTAGATCAAGACCTAGTAAGTTTTTTTCTCCTACCTTAAACCAACATAGTGGAGATCAGTACTTCTTATCGCATAAAGCTTCGTAAGAGGGCATCTTAATACTGGAGTGATAGTTATTATTAAAAGCAAACTCCACTAAAGGTAGGTACTTATCCTATCCTTTACCTTGTTTTATCACATAGGCCCTAAACATATCTTCTAGGGTTTGAATGGTCCATTCTATCTGCCCATCAGTTTGAGAATGGTAGGCAGTACTGAACCGCAATTAGGTTCCAAAAGCTTCCTGCAACGCCTTCCAAAACCTCGACGTAAACCTCAGATCTCTATCAAAAACGATATTTAAAGAAATTCCATGTAGTCTAACTATTTTCTAGACATACGACTGGGCCAATTTGTCCCGTGAATAGTTAATTTTTATGGGCAAATAGAGTCATGTTTAATTTATGAACTATTACACAAATAAAGTCATGTTTAATTGAAGTCTTAAGTAAGCCCACCACAAAGTCAATCAAAATATTGTCCTATTTCTATTTAGGGATCTCAAGAGGTTGTAGAAATCTTACTGGCTTTTGATGCTCTACATTCACCTTCTGACAAATTAAACATTTCACCACAAACTTAGCAATGTTCTTTTTAATCCCTGGCCACCAGTCCATCTTCTTTAAGTCTTGATACATTTTAGTGGATCCAGGATGGACTGTGTACTTACTCTGATGTGCTTTATGCAAGATCTTAGTCATCAACTCTTGTTCTTAAGGGACACAAACTCTTCCTTAATATATGATTACTCTATCTTCCGAGATAGAAAAATCATCTTGTTCTTTATAATCCTTTAAGTATTAGTCGTGAGCTTAAGCCTCTTTAATCTTAGATCTAAGATCACACTCTATACTCAACCTCTTCATGATTAGTTTTTTGGGGTAAGAGTAGTGACCAGCTTCAAATTTTGAAACTCCTCTAGCATCTACTTCTCATACACCATCATCTAACCCATGTGTAGAGATTTTTGACTTAAGGCATCAGCTATAACATTCGCCTTTCCTGGATGATACTTTATCTCAAACTTATAGTCATTAAGAAATTCTACCCATCTTTGTTGCCTCATATTTAACTCATTTTGATCAAAAAAGTACTTAAGACTCTTATGATCACAGTATACTTCAAATGTTTCCCTGTACAAATAGTGTCACCAAATCTTTAAGGCAAATACCACCACTACAAATTCATGATCATGGGTTGGATAATTTCTTTCATGGAGTCTTAGTTGCCTAGAGGCATAAGCAATTACTCTTTTGTCTTGCATTAGTACACACCCTAGCCCTTTCTTTAAAGTGTCTCTATACACTTTAAAATGTCTGGTAGGGTCTGGGATAATTAAAACAGGAGGAGTGGTCAATCTTGTCTGGAGCTGCTAGAAACTAGCTTCACATTGATTAGTCCATTTGAAAAGACTTCCCTTCCTGGTCAATTTAGTCAATGGCAAGGCTATATGAGAAGTATTGTATAAACCTCCTGTAGTATCCTGCCAAACCCAAGAAACTTATAACTTCTGTAACCATCGTTGGTCTTTACCACTAAATCACTGCTTCCATCTTGCTAGGGTCTACGACTACCCCTTTATTGGAAATGTCAAGTCCGAGAAATTTTACCTCTAACAGCCAAAATCCACACTTCTCCAATTTGGCATACAACTTTTTTTCTTTTAGCACTTGCAGCACGATTCAGAGATGTTGTTTATATTCTTTGTCACTCTTAGAATATATCAATATGTCATTAATGAACACTACCACAAATTGATCCAGGTAGGGCCAAAAAATGTGATTCATGTAATCCATGAAAATTATAGGTGCATTTGTTAACCCGAAGGGCATTACGAGAAACTTATAGTGTCCATACCTAGTCTTGAAAGCTATTTTTGGTACATCCTCCTACTTGATCCTAATATGATGGTATACTGACCTCAAGTCAATTTTAGAAAAGATGGAGGCTCTTTTCAGTTGATCCAATAAATCATCTATCCTAGGGAGAGGGTACTTATTTTTTATAGTCACCTTATTTAGCTGTTTGTAATCTATGCATAGTCTCATACTCCCATCTTTCTTCTTAACAAACAATAAAAGAGCTCCCCAAGGTGATACACTCGTTCTAATGAATTGCTTGTCTAATAATTCCTCCAACTGTTTCTTGAGTTCTTGTAGTTCCTTCGAGGCCATTCTATAAGGTGCAATAGAGATAGGCCCTGTCTCGGGTAAGAGATCAAAAAAGAACTCTATCTCTCTCTCGGGAGGTAAGCCTGGAATATCTGGTGGAAATAATTCAGGAAACTCATTAGCTATTAGAATTTCATTAACTTCGATTCGACTTCTAGGTTTGATAAACACAAGAGATTGTAACCAAGTACTCCACTTTTCAACTCCTGATTGACTTAATTGGCATTTAGCATCAATAAATGCATCTCCTCTTATGGAGTAAGAGATAGAAATTCAACGGTCTTGGTGCAACAATTTAGTAAGACCCGATTTCTAGACATCCAATTTTAACCCTAGAATGACATCAATACCTCTTAAAGGTAGACAAACGAGGTCTACAGAAAAAGTTTTCTCCTAGATGGTGACCTGATAGTCTTTACATACAGAGAAAGCTAAGACCCTTTCCCCTGTGGGAGTTACTACAAATAACTCATGGGGGGTTTCAAAAATAGGATACTGAAGCTCCCTAATATATTATTCCAATATAAATGAATGACTAGCACCAGAGTCAAACAACACCATAAAAGTAAATCCGTAGATATAGCATGTACCTTGAATCATTTCGGAGGATTGAGCTGCCTCTTGGCCGCTTAGGGTGAAAACCCTTCCTTTCACTTGAGGCCTCTATTCTGGTTACATTTTGTGGGCAATTTTTTGGAAAATGACCCTTTTGTCCGAAATTGAAGCAAACATCTGGTCCTATGTAGCATGGCCGATTACTATGCATACGTCTACACTTAGTACACTTGACTGTGGAAAAGTTATGTTCGAAGGGTTAGGGACTTGTAGTCATTGGCCTCTTGCCAATACCCTGTCCTTTTTCTCTGACATTTTTGCCAAAGTTTTATGGCTCATTCTTCCTTTTCCAGAAGAGTTTGTATTTATTTATCAGAGGTACAAACTCCCTGATCTCTATATCTACAACAGCATTCCTTATCTCTGGATTCAAACCCGCTTCAAATTTAACAGCCTTCCATGCTTCATCGGGGTTAAATAGTAGGTAAGAGGACAACTTAGACAACTCCTCGAACCTTGCTATGTACTGGTCTATGATCATGCTGCACTGCCTAAGATGGAAAAATTTGATCTCCTTCTTTGCCCACACAGTACTTGAGAAGTACTTTTCCAAAAAGGTGTCTTTTAACACCTATTAGGTGATCTACCTTCCTTGGTTAGCTAAAAGATCTCTAGCTCCATGCCACTAGCATTCTACTTCATCTTTTAGCATATATGCAGTGAAGATAACTTGATGCTCCTCAATACAACCCATCACTTCAAATATTTTCTCCAGTTTCCTTATCCACCTTTCAGTAACAATTAGGTTAAATCCACCTTGAAATGAAGGTGGTCTAGTCCTTAGGAACTCGGATATTGTCACACCCTACTAACTAGCATCTTCATTTCATACATCCACATCATAGTATAATCCAACTAAGGGAATTTGGTATTATACATTTCTTTCTTCTTATCTATAAATTTCTAGCAATGTCTACCTAGCCCATTAATTAACCTATTCCCTTATATCGTTTGTTATCATTCTAAGGAAAGCATAAAAGTGATTCATGCCATCCCAAGCATTTTTAAATTTCATTTCCTTCTAGGCAACTAACTAGGCATGATATACATTACTTACAACATAAAGGATCTCATGCCATAAGGAAAATGGGTATAGTCCATAACTTATATTACATCACATTATCAACTGTCTAAAAGGGACTTGGCATTCAACTAAGCCATCCCATAAATATTACACAACCAAAGAAAATATAATCCATATCCATAATCAGTTGAGTCAACGTTGAAACCCCTGTTGCTCACTTCTTGCTAGAGTACCTGGAATGTGATTATGCGGACATAAAATAATGAGATGACAATCTCAATAGCTAGCAAATTTTTCAGAACAATAGTACACAATCCATTCCTTAGAACATCTCAAATTATTTCACTGAAACATAAGAATTGACCATACATACATACATCATCTTGGTCACACTAGGGACCCATACATTTTGGTCTACTTACCCAGTGCAGTCCCATACCTGCAAACAGGTTATGCATCTCTTATTATTGGCCAATACGTGGGGGAAATGGGGCTTACTTGGCACACTTTGGGCATCCCCTTAATTCTTGAGAATGTATACATAACATATCTTTAGACCATCATCATCATAGCATAAAAGTCAAGCAACCAGTGAAAATTAATAAATTCAAGTTCATAAACATAAAAGAGTGTTTTAAGGAAAGGCTAGCTACCTCAATTATAAAACAATCACTTTCTTTCCAAGGCTTCCAAGGTTAATACCAGCAACTCAAACTAAAACACATAAGAGTTCTTGGTTAATGCATGCATATTATCACCTAAAGTCATAAATCTCTAGTTTAAGAGCTTCTGCTCCTCAAAACAAAACTATGATTATGTTGAGATTTGGGGTTATTATTAAATATGACAAAAGTTCTCTAAAAATTCTAAAATTTTGTATGTTGGTACCTTTACATGTTTATTTTATTTCTTGATTCTCTCAGCCCTTAACTCTTCCATTCATCCCCAAGAACTACCTCCATAACCCAGAACAGTGTAGATTGGTTTCAGTTCCATTTCTATTCTGTTTTGCATTCCTTTGGATTGGTAAAACTTCTTAAAAATTCGTGATATTTTATATGAAGCATCCTAGATATGTTATATAAAGACCATAAAAATTTAAAGTAAAAAATAATTCATTTGACACCTCGAATAACCCAAGTTTTAAAGGTTGTCCCCAATTATGGTCTGTTCTAACTCATTTCTTGTCCTACCTAATTTCCACATTTTATTATATGCCTTAACCTAGCCATAATTCTCTAAAATTCGGTAGGATTCTTAATTAGGATCCCTATAACTTGTCATAAAAGTTTTATACAAAAATGCAACATTTAACCTCTTCAATGTTTTGTATTTTCATCAACAGTCTAAGCTGTCTAGCAGATTATTCTTAACACTGTTTTAATTGCAAAAGATGTAGTTGTAGGTTCTCAAAAATAACGAAAATTGCCATAATTGATTATAAACATTTTTTAAGGATTTTATCACCAAAAATTATAGAATTTAAAGGCCATTTACTAATTTTCGTAGGCCAATATTTTCAAGTACTAAAAGGTTTCTATGTTCTCAACCTAACCCTTCTATGCTCTATAATCTTTACTCACTAATCAGAAACTAACTCATTCATATGGACTCAAAATTCAACGATTCTAGTGGTTATGTAACCACGAGACATATATCTACAACTTTCATGTTAACCATTTCTTCATACTCCTTATAAGTTAGTCCCCGAAATTCGAAAACAAAGCTATTCTTCACTAGCCTGAATTCCAGACTCGCTTCTGACCTCTCATCACTCCCTGGAGTATAACTCTCTCATTTTATGTCAGATTGATGTGATTCCAAATGCTATGGAAATCTAAGACATAGGGTTACAAATTCTATGTTGAACTTGTTTTTAAAGTTTAGATAGAAATTCGTCCATACAGAGCCTAAATTTTGCCTAATAAACTCTAAACTGGATTTTTATAAGAAGCCAGACTTACCTTGTGTAAACCTACTCCTATGGCTCTCAATTTGTAGCTTGCTTCTCCTCTTGGTTTCCCTTACAACTCAGCCATGTTTCTTGCACAAAATATGAGGTGAGTAAAGCTTCATACCTCAGCACTCACTCTCACTCTCACTACCTTATGGTGAGGGAAGACAAACTCTCCATATTTTTCTGGTTGCCTTCACTCTCTTCCTCCTCTCTCAGGCTTTCTTCTGCTTCTTGGCTTCTTTCTCCCTCTTCCTTCCTCTTGCCTCTTGAGTTTTTGACTACCTTTCCTCTCTCATTTCTCCTGTTGGCATGAGGCAAGGCTAGGTGTTTTCTGTTGCGCCAGAGATGCAAGATGCTGGCTGCTTATGGTTGCAGGGATTCCCTAGTTCTGTAGGGTAGGGGAGTAGGTTTTTCTGCTGCTTCTCCATGTAAGAGCATGCATGTATATCTATATTATAATATACTCAAAGGGGGGTGGGTGCATGACACGTAAAAGGAGACATATTCTGCCAGAAAACCTGCATGCATGAATGTTTCTGCTTGTCTCATGGAGGGTGGCATGATTCTGCTGCATGTGGGCGTGATGCTACTTACTTTATGAAGCATATGGGGGCGTGAATTTTGTTGCTTGTGGGGGTGTGTTTTTGCTTGTCTCATGGAGCAAAGGTGGGTGTGAATATGCTGCCATGTGGGATGTGTTTCTGCTGGCTTTGTTGAACATGCTTTTGCTTGGATGTGGGATGTGTTTTTGCTTGCATGTGGTGCCGATTCTGCTATCTAATGGAGCATGTTTCTGCTGGCTTTATGAGGCAAGAATGTCGTGAATCCTGCTTGTATTCTAACCACTGTATATGTGTTTTTAACCTACCAATCTATTGGTGCTTGTTTCAAATTCTCATGTGCATGCATATGTAGATTATGATATGCATGGTGGAGGTGGGAGAAAATATATATATATACATAATGCTTCTGCTTTTGCATGTGTAAATATATATATTAAAATATGCATGGTGGGGTGGAGAAGAAATATATATATATATATATATATATATATATATATATATATATATATATATATATATATATATATATATATGTAATGCTTCTTCCTTCCGTATTATGTTGTTAATCCTAAATTAGTAGCATCCTAAGGAATATATTTGTATCCTATTCCTCTCATTTATGCTCCAAATTTTTTTATTTATATTACTTCTAACCATGAAAAGGTACCATATATTTTATAAAGACTTTATTGTCAAACAACTACACATTTTAATTCTTGTTCATATATGTCTTAATTTATTACTAATCATAAACTAGTCATGTCTAAAAAACTGTATTTGTGTCCTCTCTCCATCCATGATGATCCTAAGAATTTTATTTATATGATTCAACATTAACTATGTCACCTATTTTATACTTGCCTTGTAGTCTATAACTAAGCATCTTAATTACTTATCATATGTATTTTCTACTTATTCTTAGATTTATCTAACTTTATTAGAGACTTAGGATGTTACAGATATACTGTTATCATTCCCTGCCATTCAGTTATTAGCACCATTCTCACCATTTGGGTTATTAGCATTCTAGAAGTATTGTAGAATTTGGTTGGTGGTCGTGACTTGGTCTCGAATTGTAGTGGCAAGGTTGTGCAGGGTTTCCTCTGCATTATTTGCTAGATTCCTCCTTGGTGGCACCATTTCCCACGATGGCACAAAGTTATGTTGCTATTGAGGTGATCTAGCCCAATAGTTAGTTTCAAAAATATTTAACAACAATCATAACACCACCTCGGCATATAGATATGAAACACTAGTAATTTTTTACCTATATGAAATCACTGATCCCCTACACAGCACAATCACAACATACTCAAGACACTATAACATCGATTTAGATAATCATCCACCTAGCATAATTTATCATCAAAGCATAATCACTACAAAAAATCATTGGTAAAATGAAATTATGTCATGATCATAACTATTTTTGAATATCACTTTATAAAATATTTTCATGTCAAAATTGCACACTTAAAATGGTAAGGAGTTCATGCAATGGCAATGGCTAAAACATGCACTAGTTATTTATTATTTCCATTCATAAGCTTCTTTTTCTTTTTTAAATATTAGTTTCCTCTTTTCATTTTCTTTATGCTTTTCCTCTAGTTACTTTCCTCTTACTTATATCATTTCCAACACATGTTCTCACAAATTTTATAGGGCATTCTTCTCCAATTTGGTTTATATTATTACCCTATAGTTAATGAGGTTCATTTAGGGTAGAAAAATGTTTAAAAAATGTTTTTCCAACTGTTAACACAGCCTGGTCATGTTTTAGGACATAAACATGCTTGAAAATACTTTAAACATACTCAAAAATAGCCCTGAACATGGCTTACCAATGCCAAAGCAACCTAGAACACAGCTTGGCCGTGTTCTGTGACATTTCCTCACTTATTCAACCATATGTCCCTCATATAAACTCTAATTGTAGTGATTCCAAAGCAGACACTTATATATAACTTTCATGTTTATCATTTCTCCAAATTCCTTATGAATTAGTCCAAAAAAAGGCAAAAATACTTACATTTACCACCTTGGATATTAGATTGATTTTGACCTCTACTCATTAATCAATCATATCTCCCTCATATGGACTCCAAATTAATTGATTTCAGATCCTATAGATCCATTAGATATATATATAAATATATATATATATATATATATATATTAAAAATTTCTTTTAATTACCTACATATTTTCCCCAAAAGTTTAAACACAGAAGCTTACCTAACAGATTCTTTCCTGGTTAACTAATTTCTGACCACTATTAACTAATCTGACCATATCTCCCTCATATAGATTCCAATTTGATTTATTCCAATGGCTAACCATTCATGAGACATATATATATATTTCTCATGTTAAGCATTTCTTTTAATTTCCTACAGATTTATCCTAAAAATTCAAACACAGAAGCATACCTAATATATTCTTCCTTGGTTAACCATTTTTTTACCACTGCATACTAATCAGAAAATATCTCCCTCATCTAGACTCCACATTAAGTTATTCTAGTGGCTGAATATCCGTGAGACATAGATCTACATTTTTCATGTTAACCATTTCTTTTAATTTATAACCGATTCTTTCCATAATTTTAAAAACATAAGCTTCCCTGGTTACTTCGAAATCCAGTTTCCTAACCAAACCTTTCCTAAGGTTTTAATTCATTATTATATTAAGTCCTCTTCCGTTTTCTTCCTAATTTACATCTAATCATATTCCATCAATTTTTTACCACATTTAAATATACAAAATAGTAATATAAAAATCTTAAAAGTTTGCCATGCATAGCCATACCTATGTAGAACTTTCTGTAACATCCACGATTTTTCCTTTATGTTACTAATTGGAATTTTTGTTCAGAGAGGAGAAAGCATTTTGGACTTCACGGGAGGATTAAATCGTTTTACAATTTTACTCAGGTAAAAGAAGATAGTAGGATGGTTAAAATGGCATTTATGTAATTTCATTGAAATGACATTTTTGTAATTAATGGAGGATGGCATTTATGAAATTAGGGATGGTGGCAAGGGTATTTTGGAGAAAGAGAGGAGGTAGGTAGGGGGTAAAAAGGGAAAAGAAAATATATAATAAAATAATAATAAAATAATAAAAAAAAAATAAAAGATAAGAAGGGGAAGGGGGAGGTGACGGAAGGGAAAGAAAGGAAAAAAAAAGAGAAAAAAGAAAGAAAAGGAAAAGAGAGAAAAGGGAAGAAGAAAAAAAAAAGAGAGAAGAGAAAAGTGTGTCGGCAGAAGAAGGAGAAGAAGAAAAGAGGAGAAGAGAAAGAAGAGAAAGAGGAAGAAGGAGGAAAAGGAAAAGGAAAGGGAAAATCAAGGTAAATTTCTTGGTCGTCTCTCTAATTTCATCATCATTTCTTAAGGAATATCCTAATTCACGGTATGGATGTAGGATTTTACTTTGTGTGGAAGGAATTAAACACGCAAGTTTAAGGATCTATCTGAGGTAGGTTTAACATCCACTCATAAATTTTGTTTATTATGAATAACATGTGGTCTGGAGAATTATATGAAATTTCTATTTTTGGATGTTTGGACATGCATATGGGTGCATGGGAATATATAAAAGAAAATCAAAGTTAAATTATGCTAAATTTCGGAATAATTGGAAAGCCTCTATTTTTGGAATTCTGGGAACATTAGATAAGGATTTTAAAGAAATGGTCAACATATGAATTGTAGATATATGTCTCACGAATTTATAGGCTTTGGAATTACTTGATTTGGAGTCCATATGAGGGAGATATGGCTGATTAATTGAGCAGAGGTCGGAATTCTGGATAGTAAAATTAAGTGTTTTATTTTTAATTTTCTGAGCATTAACCGTAAAGAATTTGAAGAAATGATAAACATAGAAGTTGTAGATAATTGTTTTAGCGTTTTATAGGCTTTGAGAACACCTCAATCGGAATTTATATGAGGGATATATGGTTGATTAATTGAGCAAAGGTCGAAATTCAGGATAGTAAAATTAAGTGTTTTATTTTTAATTTTCTGGGAATAAACCGTAAAGAATTTGAAGAAATGATAAACATAGAAGTTGTAGATAATTGTCTTAAATTTTTATAGGTTTTGAAATAACCTCAATCGGAACTCATATGAGGGAGATATGATTGAATAAGAGAAGAAAGGTTACAGAATACGTCCAAAAAAAATTACCCTTTTCTTTATTTGATTCAAAATTTATTATATTGGATATTTGATATGTGATGAATAATTATTAATTGTTGGATATGAAAATTATGCATGTTATTTTATGAAAGAAATTGAATGACAAGCGTAAAACTCATGGCGAATTGCTTAATAATTATGGCAAGCGTAAAACTCATGGCGAGTTGCTTGATAAGTTTACATTCTAATTGATGAATATGCATTAATATATATGTATTTATACGTATGGATGAATATCGACGGGTTGTATGGCTTGATACGGTACCGAGTAGGGGACGCCCTATTAGCCTGAGTGAGCCGGGGGAGGGCCGCTCCAACCGGGTGACAGTGGTAATGTGAGGAGGTAGTTGGGTGATGTACTCACATGCCCTGGTCACTTATTATGACTGTAGTCGATCGGCCACTATGCGTATAGCAAATTGCATTGACCAGATCGCCGACTGAGGCAGGTCATTTTTTTTAAATTGCATTGACCAGATCGCCGAGTGAGGCAGGTCATTTTAAAAATGATGATTTTATCTCCAGATCTTAATATTTTCTATAGCTTATACAGCTGAACATAACCCTTGTTTTTCTCATCATATTTATGTTAAATCTACTGGGAATCTTTGTTCTCACTATTATTGTGGTGTTATGTTCAGATAAAAAGAAATGAGTTGTGACACAAAATGACGTTATGGATGGAGATCTAAATGGCAGCATCACCTCCTCACCCTTTTTATTTCAAGGGTGAAGTGCTGTATAAAGACTCTTAATTATGTACTGAAATGTTGTATTGTATAAATATAAGATGTGTGAGGTTTGTAATATATATGTAAACATGAATATTGCGTTTTGAAATATTGTATTGTATAAATATAAGATGTATGAGGTTTGTAATAAAGATGTATATATATATATATATATTGTGTTTATATATATGGCGTATTTAACATGCGTAATAAAAAAAAAAAACCGGACGTTACACTTTCCACACCAACTGAAATGTTCAAAACATTCATCATAAGCAAGATAACTTGTAACATGATATAGCAACATCCATGCAATCATCAAAGTAGTGTGGTGTATGTTTTATAAATAACCACAAGCGCACTGCATAGCTATAGCTAGTCCGATGAGTATGGGTCGTATCCCACAGAGAACACTGGTCAATGACGAGAATTTATATGAAGTAAGCTATCTAAATCAATGCAATTCGATGAGAGAGTCTGTCACAATTAAATAAATAAGTAATTCAATTAACAAAAGCCTAAGGTTATAGTTTACCACACTTATGATATTTAACAATCACTATATGCCTCTAATTACAATTATCTAGGTTATTAGGGATGGTTTATCCTTAATTAACTAATAACCTCTTTCAAGCATTACTAATCGTTCCTAGGTCAATCAAATTGCCTACTTTCGTGGTTCTTAGTTCAACCTAAGTCCATTAAGTTCTATGCCAACCATGGAATGCAATTAATCAGTTTTCTCATGCCAACTAATTGATTTAATTCCAAGAGAACCTTAAACTACTTTTGTGATTAAGATATCCCTAATTAATTATTAGGTTCTGGTATTAACTTTCAACTTTCAGTTCATCAGTTAATATCCTAAGATGTAATAGATTGGTGATCAGGCATTCTATCAACTCTTAAACATGCCCATAATAGTCAATCCTAATTAATCCACAATTAATCACAATTAGGGTGCCAATCATATTTGAAAGTAAACTCACAATCATATTCATTAAAGAAATCATAAGTGTTCAAATACAATGTAAAAGAAAGGTGTAAAAGTAGAAGTTGAAGTAAAGATGGAAGGACAAAACCTGGATGCAGTAGATAAAATAGGAATACAAACTTCAATCAATGTAAATTCTACTCTAAATGCATAAAGTAATCACTAATCCTACTTTAAACCTAATATAGTAGTGTTTCCTAAGCTAAAAATTGAGTAAAAGTAAGTCTGTATATGTCTGGTTGGCTGCGTTTCCCTATGTATTTATATCCCTTTGGCTGCTCAAAACCCTAAAAAATACAAAGTGTACAAACATGAAGCATGAATGTCCTTCGTGCTGGAAATCTAGGAGAAAATATGTTATTTACACAGCAACACCAAGCACGACCTAGTCGTGTTTGTGGCTGCTAGACTCTTTTCTTGGCAATTTCTTCAGGGTTGCCTCCTCGCTTCCTCCTCAGCATGTTCCAAGTCCATATAGCTCCTCACATGAGTGTTCTCCCTTGCTTCTTGACCTCTTGTGCTCAACTATAAACATAAAACAAACCAAAGTAGTACCTAAAGCAAAGCATAACTAAAAGTAGAGAAATAATCACAAGTTTACTATTAATTAGGGGATAAAATATAACTATTAAACACTTAATTTTTCAATTTATCAACTCCTTCATGCTTAAACCTTTGCTTGTCCTCAGGCAAATAACATGACATATCAAAAGGAAGGGAGATGATGCCTATAAATTTCATATGACAGAAAAATATACTTCAGGTAATTTTTCACTCAATCAATATGAACACAATAGATATATGAATAGACATTTACCAATTAGTCTTCATTCTTCTAAAACTAAACCCAAATTCTCTTATTATATATCTACTTCTGTTGTTACCATTGGTTGTATGCATCAAATTGATTTTTAAACACTTAAGTAGGTCACCTTATCCTTTAGATCTCCCTAAGTTGCCTTACCTTTATTTCTATTTTTACTTATTTTCTCACTCAACTTCTTTTACTTCTCATTCATTTTTTGTAACATCCTGTAATTTTTAATTTTAAATAATAAAGTTTTTCTATAAACAAATATATTTTTATTTGTTTAAAAATGAGTATGTTTTGCTAAAAGTAAGTCTACTTTTAATTAAAGTAATTATTGTTTTGCTTAAAATAATTATATTGGCCTTTAATAAATTTTTGTTGTATTTTTAGAAATATTCTTTCTTTTATTATGTATAAAGATATTTATTTTTTGATTTGTTTTATTAAGATTTTTATTAAGAAAAATCATGATTTAAGAGTTTAACTAAAGGTTTATGAGAATGTAAATTTTTTGAAATTTTTGGGATATTTTAGGGTGAAAAATGGTATTTATATGAATATATATAAAATAAAATCCTATTATTCAATTATTATATTATTATTATTATTATAAAATAAATAAATAAAAAGAAGGAAAAAGGGGAGGGGAGTCGGAAACCGAAGGAGTCTGTAGATTTGATGAATAGTAGAGTGAATAGTGATAAATAGTAACCTTCAATTTCTCTATAGATCTGGAATGCCTATTGGCTTCTGATCTCCAAACTGAGGATACCACTGGATTCAAGACGGAGAATACTACGGTTTTGACCAATTAATTTTTCTAATCAGCTATTGAATCACTGTAGATCTGAAGTAGAAAATCTCTAAAAAAAAGGTAAACTCTGAAACTCTTACTTAGAGACCTCCAATTGAAAATCTGACACCGTAGATAGATTCAGGAGCTAGATAAACCTTAGGATATGAAATTTTTTAGCTATCTGACAACTTTTTGTTCTTGGTGAATAGTTTTTTTTGGCGGTGAATACTATTTTCTAGCTGTGAATAGTGACCAAACTCCCGAAGTCATTTTCTAAGTCTTTGAACCCTCCAGACATGTTTTTGAAGTCTAATTGGACAAATTTGGATTGAAAAAGTACATTTTAGGGCTGTCTAACCAGGATCCCTACCCTATGAGTAGATAATTCTTTCTATGACTTGCCCCATGCTCTTCTTGAACTATAAATGTATTATTAATTCTGTTTATAAATTATTTATGCAATTATAAGTTTATTAAATGTGTTAAAATATATGTTATACTTACAAACTGGCACATAGTTCAACCAGAGTATGGTTTTAGAAATGTATTTTGGAACTCATTGAATATGTGGTTCTAAATGTATTTATCATTATTTGATAAAAGTGAATATTATGTGCACGATACATTGATTTGAAAGCTATATACTTGTGAAAATGATGCATGTCATATTATAATGAGATTGAATGGCAAGCTTAAAGCTCATGGCGAGTTGCTTGATAATTTTACATGTATTTATATGTATGGATGAATATCGACTGGTTGTATGGCTTGTGATGGTACTGAATAGGGGACGCCCTATTAGCCTGAGTGAGCCGGGGGAGGGCCGCTCCAACTGGGTGACAGTGGTGATGTGGGGGGCAGGAGGGTGATGTACTCACATTCCCTGTTCACCTATTGTGACTGTAGTCGAGGTCACTATGTGTATAGTAAATGAGTTATGTTTTCATTGCATTGACTAGATTGTCGAGTGAGGAAGGTGCATTAAAATTGATGATTTCATCTCTAAATCTTAATATTTTACTATAGCTTATACAACTGAGCATAACAACATTTGTTTAATGATCATACCGTGCAGCATATGGTTTTAGATATCTAAATATCCTTTGATTTGAGAATATTTGAAAAACGGGTCCCATATGAATGTATTACTAAACTGTATTTTCTCTGTGACACATTTTAAAATATAAGTACATCCATATGCTAACCTAAGAGGTCATAGGAGGAATTATTTACTCACTGAGTTGTCAAACTCACTACACGATATTTTCACATTTTTCAAATGAGAATATAGAGTCTGATCCTGTATATAGGTGATCAGTTAGGTGACATATTCTGTGAGTGAGTCTACGTTGCTTCCAAGACTCAGTTTTTAAATTATAATGTGTTTGTATTCTAGAGTGCTCTGAACGCTATAGGTAGGATCTCCATTTTTACTGTATTTTGATGTTTATAGACTTAGTTTGTATATTGTGTATACATGAGAGAAATTACTTTATGGAGATTACCTGATTGTGGAAAAAAATGTTTATTTTACGTAACATAAATTGGGGGCGTTACAAGTTGGTATTAGAGGAAAAGGTTTTCCTATGGCTATCAGAGCAAAGGATTTTGTAGTAAGACTTTGAGTATGGGTATGTAACCACTGACATATTTATACTCACGGTGCTGCTGTGAAATTCTATAGGGTGCCGTCCTCTTCTTCCTTTTGACTCTTTTCCTTAGATATGTGATGTTTAAGAACCAATAAGTATGTCCTAGACAATGTTTCTTGAGTGTGGACTACCAGTTCAGCTTTTGAACTCATGTTGATGAATAATGATAAAGAGAACACTCTTAGGTATAAAGAAAAAAAAAGAATTAGTTGAAAATAAGAAGATTTCATCCAAACAAAAAGGTAATGGTGTGTTCGGATGTCAATAAGGTTTGAATTGATTGTTTGATTTGTTTATATGAAACAATATGACGAATGGCTAATACAATTTTGATAGTAGGTTATGATGTGATCAAGGTTGTTAACTCCAAGATAATGGTTTGAAATAAAGTAAGTGTTTTGAAAATAGATTTAAATCTATTTTTGGATGGATTAGTTGGAATCTCTATATATAAATGGATTTGGTAAGTTGTGGGTTGGATTGAATTTAAGAGCAGAGAATCTATGAAGATAATATTTTCAATGATATATTTTATTGATATAAAGAATTCGAAGACAATTTAGTTTTCAATAATACTATGTATAAGCATTATGATAAAGGAATGTTTACCCATGAAAATTTAAAATTTAAGGTATGTAAAATGGGTAATTCATGTGAAGGGCTCTTGGATAGACATAAGTTTTTCATGATCGATTGTCAAAACATTGCATAAGAATGTTAAAGAATCAAGTCAAAATGGATGAACCTTATTTAAATGTTTTGAAATGCATTTTAGCTAATACAATATGAAGATATCGTCAATAGTATAAAAGGTTAGTAAAAACAAATTGTAAGTAGTGAACAATTAGTGGAAGCATGTACCCAGTAATTTAATTTCAGCTTTAGCAGTCCGTAAGTTATTATAAAAAGGGGTGCCAAGTATATTTGCTAGTGGTGAGAGATGTTAATGTAAAGTATACTAATGTAGATCAGATTCCAGTGGTTAGAAAATTCCCTGATGTGCTTTCAGGAGAATTGCCTAGATTTCCCCCGAAACGAAAAATATAATTTGATGTTGAATTTGATTTACTCCTTGGAACCCAACTAGTATCTATATCCCTATATAGAATGATATCGATTGAATTTTAAAAAAATAGTTTCAAGACTTGTTAGACAAGGGATTTAAATGCCCTAGTACTTTTATTTGGAGTGCTCCAGTTTTATCTGTGAAAAAGAAAGATGGATCACTATGACTATGCATAAATTATAGATAGTTGAATAAGGTGACAGTGTGGAATAAATACCCATTACCTCGCATAGATGATCTGTTTGATCAGTTACAAGGTGCTCAATGTTTTTCAAAAATTGATTTGAGATATGAGTAACATTAATTGAGGATAAGAGAAGAGGATATATACAAAAATTTTCTTTTAGGACTCATTATGGGCATTATGAGTCCTTGGTTATGTCATTTAGTTTGACAAATGTCCTAGCTGCATTCATAGATTTAATGAATAGGAATTAGGTCATCCCTAGATCAATTTGTTATTATATTTATTGATAATATACTAGCATATTTCAAGAGTTCAGAGGATCATAAGCAACATTCAAAGATAGTTTTACCAACTCTAAGGGAGTATGGTTGGTAAAGATGGTATCCAAGTATATTCTAAAGAAGTAGAAGCAGTATAGGAATGATCACATCTTACTATAACTACAGATGAAGATCTAAATCTAATTTTTGATTCCTGCGGTTGTCTGTCATCCATTCTATTTGAGCCATAGTTGGATCAAGTACATGAACATATGCTGGTAAAGCATTAATCAACTCCTCAGCATTTGAAGCCGAGATAACAATTTGTCATGCTGAGTGTGAGATAAACCTTTATTTTACAACATGATCAAGGAAAGACAACAGACCATCAAAGAAGTGGTTAACATTTAACAAACCTATCGGTTTGTGATGCATATTTAGTTGTGCCTAGGAGACTATTTGGAAAATTTCTTCTAAAGTACCAAAACCCCTTGGTAAGGCAATGAAGGCATTAGCATTGCTCATCATTCTAGCCATGCGTTCATGCATGGAAGCTACCCTAAACTCTTCCCCAATTGTCTTTCTTACGATGTTAGATGCAGCTAGAGCTGTAGGAATAATACCTAGAACTTGACATCCTCCTACATGTATAGCTGTAGACACACACCCCATTAACCCACGGTTATCTCCACCATAGACTAACTGAAATTTTCTACTGGCCAATGCCATACCCAGGTTTGTGCTGCTATCACATACTCTCCATCTTTTCCAGGACTAGAACCACAAAAGACACAAATATTTCGAAGTTGATGGAATGCAATTCCCTCCATAGCTGCACACACCCTAACTTTGAGTATGAGAAGATAAAGATATTTGTTGTTGTTTTAATTAAAACTCGCAAGTGCACGAATCTATTGGAGTATAGATTTAGTGGTATGCAAGGTCGATCCCACAGAGATTGCCAATTGAGAGAAAATTCTAATATAGATCCGAAATAAATACTTCTAACCTAGTTCCCGATGTCTCGTTTTGTGAGAGGAATATTGAACAAAATATGCAAAGAACTAATATACTGAAATTAAATGAAGATGTATTCAAGGTAAAGAAGCATGCTAAGGTTAGGGGATCCACTCTTGGTATATCGAATAAAAATAAATTTAACTCTTTTAGTACTCAATTAGAATCTTTACACGAATAAAATTCTAATCGGATGATATGTTAATTTAAGCTCGACTTTGTTTATACATGAATTATATTTACCTCCTTTCTAATAATTAAAACATTCTTGTAAAATGGATTCAAGCGTACATTGTGCCAATCATCATATTGTCTACAATAAATCAAGAGTGATTCAAGTATTTATTGTGCCAAAAATTGTCTACAATGTATCAAGGTTCACACTTTACAAGATTAAAAATACAAAGATGCAAAAGATAACTTGTAAATGGATTCAAGCATAAATTGTGCCAATCATTATATTGTCTACAATATATCAAAATTCACATTTTACAAGATTAACTTATGCAAAAAAATGAAAGGTAGAAAATTAATTAACATAACAAAATAAAATGAAATAGAATCGGTGGCAAAGCCAACCAATAGCAAAATAAAATAAAGTAGGCGGCAAAGCCAACCATGAAAATAACAAGAGATAGGCGGTCTAATAAAACCATCCAATAACATAACAAGAAATCGGCGGTATGATAAAACCAGCCATTAAGAAATAATCATGAGAAAAGAAATAGGAAGGTAAATACAATATCAAAGATAAACATTAAGATTAAGAGTTAGATAAATTATTATTCTCATACCAAGAGTTTCACCCTTTCACCTTAGCATTAGGAGATTAGTTCTCCATAATCAAGGCAAGAAAGTGAAATGAAAGATGAAGAAACATGATAATATTACGAAAGGAAATGAAAAAAATACAAGATGTCTAAAGAGAGAATAACATTACAAGTTCGTAGAATTCCAACAAAGCTTTCCCAAGCTCTCTCCAAAGCTCTCCAAAAAACTCTCTAACTCACCCCTTAAGTCCTCTATTTATAGATACAATTAAGTGTGGTAGGTGTGGTAATTGTCAAAATTGTTAGGTAGAAATTTGTACAAAGTTGACAATTTGGATTCCATCATGTGCACCGAAATTGAGCCTTGAATATCGTCTTGAAATCTGCCGAATTTGCTGACTTCTTCAACATGAAAGTTGTAGGAAATTTCGTTAGCTTTCCGGCAAGACAAATTGTGGACAAATTGGATACGTAATTTGTGACTTATGGTCAAACTACTAGAGCAAAGTCGGGCTGGACTGCAGCAGAAGAAAGATTCGATTCTAGCCCATTTTTGGCCCTTCTAGTGTCTGAATTGTCTGACCGCTTGAACATGAAAGTTATACCCAATTGTGTCCTCTACACATCTACCAAATTTCATACATATTGGATATGTATTTTCGGAGCTATGGCCCAATTACTACAGCAAGGTTGGGCTGGACTGCAACCAGCAAACATATTCTCAACATTGGGTGCTTTGCCTTGAATCTTTGTGTTTTAGTTCTTTTGGAAATGTGATCATAAATCAAGAATAAATTTGTGCATATATCCATTAGGATGCGTCTCAAGAGACAATATGATAATGCTCCTTACTCAGCCATCCTTAATGAATTTGTTTTATCTGCTTGATTTATAGACATCATTCCCAAAGAACCATAATTTAGCTCTGATTCCTCCGATTAAGTCCATTTTCTACTCTTCTCTCCATCTGTAAGAAAGACACAAAACTAAAGACAAGTAAGGGAGATTTATGCTTAATTATGGCAAAAGATAAGATGAAAATATTTAATTTATGAGTATAAAACTCACTCATCAAATACCCCCAGACTTAATCTTTTGCTTGTCCTCAAGCAAAACACACAAACTTCAAAATTCAAATGATGAGTGAGTGATGAATTGTTTTTGACTTACTAAGCATTCCTCAAGGATCTAAAATGTGCAACCAAGAAATCTATCAGAATCCCAAGGTTATGTAGAACTTTTATTCAAATGCAACATATGGTTTACTCTTGAATCCCAAGTGTGTGTGTGTAGTAATCTTATGACATTAGACTTTTCGCATTCAAATAAATTTATGTAATCAAATATTTAAAACAGATCTCTAGATATATGCATTTGAGACTCCATAAGCTTATTTTTCATGTCACTCTCCACTAATGTAGACTGCTCATAACATTTAAGATCATTAGGACTTTCATTAGGCTTGTAATGTATGGCACAGGTTAAAGGTGGATAAAATGATATGAATGAAAGCTCAATTCACTCTTCAACGTACATGATCATTTAAGCCTCCCAAATACTTTTGATATTATACTGTGAATTCTATCTCCAACCTTTTCATCATCCTTACATTTATTTGCTCATACTATTTTTTTTTTGAATATAAACACCCCCCAAACTTATTTATTTAGGGAGTATTAACTTTCTTTCTTTCTTTTTTTTTCTTTTTTTTTCTTTTCTCTTTTTTTTTTAAACTTCTACCATCCACCCTTGAATCATAACTTTTCAAATGATCATTCCTGTGAGTGAAGGGTAAGAGTTAGACATATTTTTATTTAAAGGTTAGATAAAAATATAGGTGTTCAAGAAAAGATAAATATAGGCACAAAATAGGTTGCTACGGATAACAAAATGTATAGGTTGGTTTGAAAGGCTCAAACGATTCCAACAATGCCTAATTCATTTCTTAAATGGAGAGTAGTCTAGGATTTCGCCTTAAGTGACAATTGAATAAGTTCTAGAGTCTTATGAGATCAATTAACAAATCTAAATCACATAAATCTTTTCTGAATAAACAATCAGTCAAATGTAAAAGATTAAGTGCACTAGATATTAGGATTCTCAAATAAAACATAAGTTACATTAGAGTTCAAGTTCACACATAACACCCAGAACTCATCAATTTTTCAAAGGTTACAAGCATTTTAAACCATTTTCATCATTGGTGCTAGCTTTGCCTAATCCCAAAACATCACTCAAAAATTTTTATTTTTTTTTATTTTTTATTTTTTTTATTTTTTTTTTGAAAGATGAAGAAACGCAAAATAAACAATAAAGATTAAAAGAGATATTACCTGGAAGGAGATCTAAAAAAAGATGAACCTGCAACAAACTAAACAGAAAATACAAAATTACTCAAGCAAATAAAAGGTATTACAAATTAAGATCTAAGTCCAGTTTGCGCTTTCTGCGATGTTCTGTTGTCCAATCTATTTGAGCTATAACTGGATCAGGTACATGAACAAATGCTTGTAACGCATCAATCAGCTCGTCAGCATTTGAGGCCGAGATGAGAATCCGACGTGCTGAGTGCGAGATAAACCTTTGTTCTACAGCATGATCAAGAAAAGACAACAAACCATCAAAGAAATTGTTAACATTCAATAAACCTATGGGTTTATGGTGCATGTTCAGTTGTGCCCAAGAGACGATTTGAAAAATTTCCTCTAGAGTACCAAAACCTCCAGGTAAGGCAATGAAGGCGTCAGCGTTGCACATCATTTTAGCAATTCGTTCATGCATGGAGGATACCCTGCATTCTTCCCCAATGGTTTTTCCTACTATGTTTGATGCAGCTAGAGCTGTAGGAATAATACCAAGAACTTAGCATCCTCCTAGATATGCAGATCCAGACACACTCCCCATTAACCCACGACAACCTCCACCATACACTAACTGAATCTTTCTCTTGGCTAGTACCATACCCAAAGTTTGTGCTGCTTTTACATATTCTCCATTTTTCCCAGGACTAGAACCACAAAAGACACAAATATTTCGAAAGTGACGAACTGCGGTTCCTTCCATATCTGCACTCACCTTAACTTTGATTATGAAGGTGAAGATAATGAGGTGCGCATTTATAAGACTCAAATAAGGGCATACTTGTAATAGCTATGTGAATAGGCCGGGGGCATAATTTCCATAGCTATAAGAGTAGGCCGAAAAATGTCAGCTAAATTAAAGGTGAAAAATTCAAAAATTATGGCATGCATGTATATGTACAGTAGTTGTGATTGTGGCTCACATCTTCCTCTGGTTTTACGTCCAGTAACGGCTTAAACGCCCTCTATGGGTCGAGGATATGCTTCCCATCCAATTTTCTTATAAATTGGCAAACAGGGTCTTTTAACGTCAGATTCCCAAGACTGTATCGTTTATGTTCTTTTTTGAAATGGGGCCATAGACCGACAATACCGATATGCACAGATCCACTAGGATGTGTCTCAAGAGACGTTGGATGAAAGTCATCATCCAATGACTCCTTACTCAAGCCATCCTTAATGAACTTAATTTTGTCTTCCCGATTTACAGACACCCAACCCAAAGAATGGCAACGTTTGTTACAAGTTTCACGTCCACATTTGTAACAAACACCCATTCGTTTAGCTCTGCGCTTTTTAGCAAAACTACTTTTTCCTAAACCAGGCATGTAAGAGATGAAATCATTTGCAGACTCACCTGATAACCGTACCTTAGCTTCAATCAGCCAACGAATATCAGCAGGTATTCCCATGATCATCATTAACCTCAATCTTTCAACCCATGCTTTGTAAATTTTTGTCAATGCATTGGGTGGAAGAGAAGGAAAATGATTTTTCAATTGTACGAGAATGTCCTCCATTATCGACTCAATTTTTTTTTTTTTTTTTTTTTGAAAAAGCAAAAGCAACAAAGGGAGGGAAAACAATAGAAAATCAAAAGAAGATAACACTGAAGGGAAAAATTAATGCAAGTTAAATAAAGAAAGATCTTACCTAGATAACGTGCACGGTAACGTTTAACAACAGAAGCAGATCAATCCTTGTAGACAGGATCACGCAAAGGTGTCTCCTCTATCTCTGGATTTGGCAATTCCAAAAATGCTTCCAATCTTTGACCATTTATTTTAAACACATCACCGTTCTTGGGATTTTCGATCTTTACTGCACCATGTGGGTAAACAGTATGAACAACAGATGGCAGTGGAATTGACTCAAAAGGTGAGACTTTTTCTTTTTTGGCTTTCCATTTATCAGTATCCATTAGTGGAGTTGTCTCTAACAAAGAGTCTACTTCACGAACCAGATAATCCTCATTTTTATCCTTATCGAAATGAATCAAATATTTTTCTAGATGATCATTACTAAAGGAGTCTAAAAATAAATCAGAAATGGCACTTTCAATTAGGTTGACCTCACATAAATCATCCATGTCCACAGGTTGATGAGAGACATTAAAAACATTTAATTCCACAGTCATGTTTCCAAAAGATAAATTCAAAATTCCATTTCGACAATTAATAATTGCATTGGATGTTGCCAGAAATGGTCTACCCAAAATGACTGGAATTTGTGTCTCAGCATTCTCAACAGGTTCAGTGTCAAGAACAATGAAATCTACTGGAAAGTAGAATTTATCAACCTTAATGAGCACATCTTCTATGACACCTCTAGGGATTTTGGTGGACCTATCAGCTAACTGAAGGGTCACTGATGTAGGTTTCAGCTTTCCTAACCCAAGTTTCTCATACACAGAATACGGCAGCAGATTGACACTTGCTCCTAGATCAAGTAAGGCTCTGTTAATCACATGGTCACCTATAATACAAGAAATTGTAGGACAACCTGGATCTTTGTACTTGACAGGAGTCTTTTGCTGAATTATAGAACTGACTTGTTCAGTCAAGAATGCCTTTTTTGGGACATTAGTTTTTCTTTTCACCGTGCAAAGATCTTTCAAGAATTTTGAGTAAGCAGGTACTTGTTTGATAGCGTCAAGAAAAGGGATGTTAATGCTTACTTGCTTAAACACCTCTAAAATGTCACTATACTGAGTACCTTTCTTGACAGATGCAAGTCTTTGAGGGAAAGGAGCTTTGGGGGCATAAGAAATTTGTTCACTTTTCTTTTCACTTGAGTCATTAGTTTGGGATTCATGTTGACTCTGTTCTTTATTTTCTGGCATGTGAACATGATTATCGATGACCTTTCCAGATCTAAGGGTTGTCACAGACTTTACTTCTTCCTCAGGATTTGCTGATGATCCTACTTCATATTGACCCTTAGGATTTGGAACAGGTTGACTGGGGAATTTTCCTTTTTCTCTCTCTCCTACAGCACTGGCTAATTGACCCAATTGTGTTTCAAGCTTTGAAATAGCTTGAGTGTGAGATTGCAGGACTTGTTGGGTCGATTGCATGAATTGTTGCAAGGTATCCTCCAAAGAAGGTTTTCTTTGTTGAGATACCCCGAAAGGAGGAGCATGTTGAGAAACTTGAGGGTATGAATTTGAAGTGGCAAATTGTTGCCCATTTTGATTCATTGCAAGTTGATTTTGCCTCCATGAAAAATTTGGATGATTCCTCCAATTTGGATTATATGTGGGTGCAAATGGACTATCTGATGATTTTCCATAAGACTGAAGAGAATTAGCTTGCTCAGAAAATGCTTCTTGGTAAGCTGGTATGGATGGACAAAATTGTGCAATGTGAGATGTACTAGAACATAAGGCACATGCCTCTATCCTAGTATTGGTAGAAGGGTTCAGAGTATGACTTAAAGTTAAAGCTTCTACCTTTCTAGTTAGGCTAGCTAAGGAAATTCTCACATCTGTATCATCACTCACTTCGTAAATTCCTCCCCTTTTCTGTATTTGAGACTTCTTATCCCTAGGATCTATGCAGTTCCAATGCTGAGAATTTTCAGATAAAGATCCTAAGGATTCCCAAGCTTCCCCCTCATTCAATTGTAAAAATCTTCCACCATGCATGCTTTGGATCATTTGACGGTTTGATGAAGTTAAACCATCATAGAAATATTTCACCAATCTCCAAGTTTCAAAACCATGATGAGGACATTTCAAAAGAAGATCATTAAATCTTTCCCAACATTCAAAAAATTGTTCACCCTCTTTTTGACAAAAATCAGAAATTTCTCTTCTAAGGGCATCTGTTTTAGACATTGGAAAAAATTTTGCCAGAAACTTATTTACCAATTGATTCCAACTAGTAATAGTTCCTGTAGGAAGGCAGTTCAACCAGGATTTAGCTTTATCTTTCAATGAAAACGGAAACATTCTAAGCCTGATTGATTCATCATTGAAATTTTGGAAGCGAAATGTCGAGCAGATTTCAAGAAACTCTTTAATGTGCATGTATGGATCTTCTCTTTCCAAACCATAAAATGATGGTAAAAGTTGGAGTATGGATGGTTTGATTTCAAAATGAGTTGCATTAGTTTGTGGCAAAACTATGCAAGATGGAGTATTGGCTAGGACAGGTGAGAAGTACTCCATAAGAGTTTTATTATGCACAACTTGTTCTTCCATTTTTAATGGTAATCCAGCAGAATCTAATGTCTCTATTGTACACTCAATGGTTGACCCTAAACTTTTCCTAACCAACCGCTTATCTTTATCACGTTTCCAAGCACGCATAAACTAAAAAAATTGCTTCCTAATTATGAAAAAGTATCTAACTACACAACGGCTACAAAAAGCAAATACCACAAAAAAAATCACAAAATTAAACAAACTCTTTTTTTTTTCAAAGTGTTAGTAATAATGGGTAGTATTTAATCAGTAGACTCCCAGGAAAATATGGAGGAATCACAATGGTTTCTCTTAAAATCCATACTCCTTAGGCGCTTTTAGCCTTGTTGACAGAATCAACCAATTTTATACACCCAAATTACTACACCAATTTTCAAGAAACAATTCTAAAGAAAAATTTCTATACACAGAATAAACAAATGTTCTAACTATAACTAGTGGAAGAAAAGTACTTACCTGGATCCAAATAGCTTTTCCGTCGCAATCCCCGGCAACGGCGCCAAAAACTTGTTGTTGTTTTAATTAAAACTCGCAAGTGCACGAATCTATTGGAGTATAGATTTAGTGGTATGCAAGGTCGATCCCACAGAGATTGCCAATTGAGAGAAAATTCTAATATAGATCCGAAATAAATACTTCTAACCTAGTTCCCGATGTCTCGTTTTGTGAGAGGAATATTGAACAAAATATGCAAAGAACTAATATACTGAAATTAAATGAAGATGTATTCAAGGTAAAGAAGCATGCTAAGGTTAGGGGATCCACTCTTGGTATATCGAATAAAAATAAATTTAACTCTTTTAGTACTCAATTAGAATCTTTACACGAATAAAATTCTAATCGGATGATATGTTAATTTAAGCTCGACTTTGTTTATACATGAATTATATTTACCTCCTTTCTAATAATTAAAACATTCTTGTAAAATGGATTCAAGCGTACATTGTGCCAATCATCATATTGTCTACAATAAATCAAGAGTGATTCAAGTATTTATTGTGCCAAAAATTGTCTACAATGTATCAAGGTTCACACTTTACAAGATTAAAAATACAAAGATGCAAAAGATAACTTGTAAATGGATTCAAGCATAAATTGTGCCAATCATTATATTGTCTACAATATATCAAAATTCACATTTTACAAGATTAACTTATGCAAAAAAATGAAAGGTAGAAAATTAATTAACATAACAAAATAAAATGAAATAGAATCGGTGGCAAAGCCAACCAATAGCAAAATAAAATAAAGTAGGCGGCAAAGCCAACCATGAAAATAACAAGAGATAGGCGGTCTAATAAAACCATCCAATAACATAACAAGAAATCGGCGGTATGATAAAACCAGCCATTAAGAAATAATCATGAGAAAAGAAATAGGAAGGTAAATACAATATCAAAGATAAACATTAAGATTAAGAGTTAGATAAATTATTATTCTCATACCAAGAGTTTCACCCTTTCACCTTAGCATTAGGAGATTAGTTCTCCATAATCAAGGCAAGAAAGTGAAATGAAAGATGAAGAAACATGATAATATTACGAAAGGAAATGAAAAAAATACAAGATGTCTAAAGAGAGAATAACATTACAAGTTCGTAGAATTCCAACAAAGCTTTCCCAAGCTCTCTCCAAAGCTCTCCAAAAAACTCTCTAACTCACCCCTTAAGTCCTCTATTTATAGATACAATTAAGTGTGGTAGGTGTGGTAATTGTCAAAATTGTTAGGTAGAAATTTGTACAAAGTTGACAATTTGGATTCCATCATGTGCACCGAAATTGAGCCTTGAATATCGTCTTGAAATCTGCCGAATTTGCTGACTTCTTCAACATGAAAGTTGTAGGAAATTTCGTTAGCTTTCCGGCAAGACAAATTGTGGACAAATTGGATACGTAATTTGTGACTTATGGTCAAACTACTAGAGCAAAGTCGGGCTGGACTGCAGCAGAAGAAAGATTCGATTCTAGCCCATTTTTGGCCCTTCTAGTGTCTGAATTGTCTGACCACTTGAACATGAAAGTTATACCCAATTGTGTCCTCTACACATCTACCAAATTTCATACATATTGGATATGTATTTTCGGAGCTATGGCCCAATTACTACAGCAAGGTTGGGCTGGACTGCAACCAGCAAACATATTCTCAACATTGGGTGCTTTGCCTTGAATCTTTGTGTTTTAGTTCTTTTGGAAATGTGATCATAAATCAAGAATAAATTTGTGCATATATCCATTAGGATGCGTCTCAAGAGACAATATGATAATGCTCCTTACTCAGCCATCCTTAATGAATTTGTTTTATCTGCTTGATTTATAGACATCATTCCCAAAGAACCACAATTTAGCTCTGATTCCTCCGATTAAGTCCATTTTCTACTCTTCTCTCCATCTGTAAGAAAGACACAAAACTAAAGACAAGTAAGGGAGATTTATGCTTAATTATGGCAAAAGATAAGATGAAAATATTTAATTTATGAGTATAAAACTCACTCATCAATATTAAAGTGTGTATTTATAGAACTCAGAGAAGGGCATACTTATGATAGATATACAAATAGGATAAGTATAATTAGAACAACTATGTGTGTGATTAGTGAATATAAGTTAAATTGAAGGTGAAGTTTTCAAAAATGGCAGCAAGCATGTATATGTACAGTAGTTGTGATAGTCGCTCATATTAGGCATAGAAGGAGAATAAGGTTAAGATATCACCAGAAATTTCTCTTTTCCTTGTTGTCCTTAATGAAGCATTGATGTCTTGATTCTTGTAGAGAAGTTGCAGGTGATAGGCGTAATTGTAAAAACAAAGAGTGAAAATGCGAACAAGTTAGTTGTTGAAGAGGGACAATCAAATGATTTATTTTATTTTCCCAATGTTCTTGCTAGTCGATTATCAATATTGTTAAGTCGACTAGCTATTTTGAGAAATTTTAATTTGGACTTGTTATTTTACATTTGATTGATTACCTTTATTTTGAAGCAATCAACTGCATTATACCAGTTAACTACATATTCTTTGATTTTCACACACTTTTATAAGCTCAGAAATAATTTTTTTTCATGTGCTATCTTTCCACCGAATACCAACAGATTTAAAGTAGATTTTGGCACGTATATTCAAACCTTGCGGCCACCAATTTTTACCGATATAACAACTAGATTTTTGTTTACAAATTTGCAAGATTTATGGCCACCGATTTTAATTTTATTTCAATGCTTTGTCCAAATTTCGAACTTCCTATTTTGGCACCATGCTCTATTAAGTATTCCACATTTTCTGCTGCATTGTCCTACATTAATATTTAGTATTAAATGCAAGATTCTTTTTCCATATTATAAGGAATGTTAATTTCTTTTCTTTGAAACTCAGTTATTATGGTGTCCAATTGGTTAGTAGGTTAAAGTAATAGAGATTTTGAAAGGAATGGACGGATGATGACCTTTTGGTGTTTTGACGAACATAATCAAGAGAATTAGTGGTGTTAAAGTTCTTGAGGAATAAAATATGGGAAGTAGGATTTAAATTAATCTTTGAACTCTTAATTTGGAAATATGGAGAATACTATGAGAATTATGTCCAAAAATAATGTAAGTGATTAAGATATTTGTGTTAAAGGTTTATAGTATGCTAAATTGAGTCTAGTATTTAGGATGTGAATTATGTTGAAATTGAGAATTCATGTATGAGTAATTGTTAAGAAAAATCTTCTTGAAATGATTGGGTGAATTAAATAGGATTGATATAAGTTAGAATGAGGTGCTTTGAGATATGATATAGGAAAGGTTTGATATTTTTGGTAATGAATTTATTGATGTTAATAAAAAGGTATAGAGTTACTGTGATGAGTTAAGTTAGAATTGTTAGACATATGCCAATGGTACATAGACGTTAAAAAGGATTGGTGGATTTATTGTTACGTATGTTTAACATATTGATTAATGGATTTTAGGATAAAAATAGATGATAGATTCGGATGACACTATTCATGTGATGTTGATATGTGAGAATCAAAGATGACTTGATAGAAGTCTGGAATAAGAAAAGATAGTTACCCCAACATGGATGTAAATATGTTCTTTTATGAGTGTGTTTTCTGATATCGATCCATAGAAATATCCATGCGAGCTTGAGGATATAAAGTGAAATTGATTAGAAAATAAATACAAATAATTCAATACAGGTCAAAAATATAAAGGAATCATGCATGTTGAGCACTAAAAATTATCAGTTGGTGACTAATTCCATACAGAGTCTTCTTATGTTACCTAATTCCAAGAAATTCCAAGAAAATAAATACAAATAATTCAATACAGAGTCTTCTTATATTACCTAATTCCAAGAAATTCAATTGGACAAAAATTTGGCTTAACTATGGGTACAATTGATGTTTATTGTTGATCGACAAGTGAAGAACTTATGGATGAAAGAAATCCCTATGGTTAAGTTATATGGCAAAATCACTCAAGTGAAGAGACATTTTAAAAAGTAAAGATGTTATACAAAAAAGATATCTCCAATTATTTGAGTAATAAGGTTGGTAACTTCGAATTATACCTTGATTTCATTCCCTACATGTGGTAGGATGGGCTGAAATTTGGGGACCAAATTTCTTAAGGGAGGAAGAATGTAACATCCTGTAATTTTTAATTTTAAATAATAAAGTTTTGCTATAAACAAATATATTTTTATTTGTTTAAAAATGAGTATGTTTTGCTAAAAGCAAGTCTACTTTTAATTAAAGTAATTATTGTTTTGCTTAAAATAATTATATTGGCCTTTAATAAATTTTTGTTGTATTTTTAGAAATATTCTTTCTTTTATTATGTATAAAAATATTTATTTTATTAAGATTTTTATAAAGAAAAATCAGGATTTAAGAGTTTAACTAAAGGTTTATGAGAATATAAATTTTTAAAAATTTTTGGGATGTTTTAGGGTAAAAAACGATATTTATATGAATATATAGAAAATAAAATCCTATTATTCAATTATTAAATTATTAATATTATTATAATAAACTAAATAAATAAAAAGAAGGAAAAAGGGGAGGGGAGATGGAAACCGAAGGAGTTTGCAGATTTGATGAATAGTAGAGTGAATAGTGATAAATAGTAATCTTCAATTTCCCTTTAGATCTGGAGTGCCTATTGGCTTCTGATCTTTAAACTGAGAATACCACTGGATTCAGGACGGAGAATACTACGGTTTTGACCGATTAATTTTTCAAATCTGCCGTTGAATCGCCATAGATCTGAAGTAGAAAATATCAGAAAAAAGGTAAACTATGAAACTCTTACTTAAAGACCTCCAATTGAAAATCTGACACCGTAGATAGATTCAGGAGCTGGATAAACCTTAGGATATGAAATTTTTCAGCTATCTGACAATTTTTTGTTCTTGGTGAATAGTGTTTTCTGGTGATGAATAGTGTTTTCCAGCTGTGATTAGTGACCAAGCTCCCGGGGTCATTTTCTAAGTCTTTGAACCCTCCGGACACATTTTTTAGGTCTAATTGGTCAAATTTAGATTGGAAAAGTACACTTTATTTTATGAGGAGGTTGGGCTAGTCTTTGAATTCGTCCTCTACTTTGTTGCTGAGATCGGGAGAAAGATTGGCCAGTTCTTACTCTTCTAGGATCCATTTATAATGATATGCAATCAAGTGCAAAAAGGGAGTGGAATGTGCAGGACCAAAAATTATTGCAGAGAATACAGAGCAATCCCAAGTTCAAGAACAAAAGCAATTGTAAATGCAACAGAGACAATCAATGCTCTTGTGTAGATTGAATCAAATCAAAATTAGAAATCCAATAAATAGGACAATTAGCAACCAACAAGAGCTAGAGAACAAGCAGGAATTAAGGCAAATATTAGTCTTAAGCTAAGTCCAGTGATACAATTTAAAATATCAACCAGTAGTAAACAACCATAAAGTATTAGTTAACATCAAAATTTTGTTTATGATATAGCCCAAGTCCAGTGAAATTCAAAACCAGTTGCTTATGCAGTGTAAAGCCAAGAAAAATTAAGATTAACCACTAGAATTAATTTACTTAACTCAGTTTCAACTTGGCTTAATTTAGGAAAATAAGTTCCCAAAAAATATGCAACATTCAATTTCCAAAGTCTGTAGAGAATGCCCAGAAAAACTAGTGCAAGTTTTAACAGAAGCAAGGACCAGATTTTAAGGCCAATATCAAATTCCAAATTCAACAAGGATAAGCCTAGTGCAAAGCAGAAGAATTGAGTCTCTAAATACAATGTGCAGTTAATTAGAGAATGTAATTCATACAAATTCAATTTCTATCACCAGAGTTCTTCACTGCCAGTCAGACAAACTACAAGTGCATAAGAGTTTAATTCAGGCAATGCATTCAAATAGAATATTTAGCATTATATTGGGAGCATGTCCAAACTAGTGAAATAATGTAGTCAACAATAACCAGCAAGAGTCATGGACAACTAGCAATAACCAGGGAATCTAAACCATAAAAAATGAAACACAAATTCATAGATAGAAATTACTTGGATGGAAGTCACAAGTGATGCTAGCAACTGTGTGTGCTTAGGAGATTAGAGGAATGTAGGTGAATGGTGGCTGGGAGTTGTGTGCTGGCTTATGAACATGAGAATGAAATTTCAGAGTTCAGAGAAGGAAATACAGAACATGGGTAGCAGAGGAACACGATGGATAGGGGAAGCTAGGCTATGATAGAAGGTTTGTGTTGCAGAAGGAATAGGTCGAGATTGTTCAGGGGAGGAAATTTTTGGGCTTGGCACGGGAGTGGATGGGTGTGGGGAGATTGAGAGGGAGAGGGAATTTTGAGTATGTGGGAACTGTAGAGAGGAATGCGAGGATGGTGGGCAATGGGTTGGCTGGGATTTAGGGTGCAGAGGGAATGCACTGGGTGCTGGGGAAGCTAGGCTATGGGGGAGCTGGGTGTGTGTGTGGGCTAGGCATAGGAATTGTTGGGTGTGGGGAGACCGAGAGGGAGAGGGAACTAGGTGTGTGTGGGCTAGCATGGGCAAGCTAGGATTTAGGCACGGGAAATTTTTTTGGGTGTTTAAGTATGTGTATGGGCTTCGAAGGGGGAGAGAGATTAGAAGGTGAGGCACGGGAGAGGGAGAATGAAATGAGAGGAGAAGAGCATGGAGCAATTCGGTAAGGCACGGGCTAAGGCGCGGTGAGAAGGGAGAATGAACACGGGGGAAGAGAAGGAAAGAAAAACACGAGAAAATTTTACCTGGGCCCGAAGCATGGCCGTACTTCGGGTTGGACTGCCAATTCTTCCTAAGAGTGGCCTATGTTCTTCAACACGAGGTAGGTGTTCTTGCTGGACCCCAAAGCACGACTGTGGTTGGAGACACGGCACGGTCGTGCTTGGCACTAGAAACCCCAAATCCCTGGATTTGGCCCGTGTTGAGCAATATGAGCAAGTTGTGTTTGCACTGGGCCTGTGACATGGCTTAGCCATGCTTGGTGCTAAAGTCACCAAATCTTGTAATTGCTTACCCGTGTTTGAAGCACCGGCGTACTCTGTGACACGAGACAACTTTTTTTGGTGTTGGATTCTAGTTTTCTTCAAAATTTTCTACAGTTCTTGATCTTCTTTAATTTCCCTTGATTTTCACCCTTTTATACATCCTTGGGCACATTGGAATTGACCTAAAAATCATATGGAAACACTCATTAAACTCCTAACCTAAGAAATTAACTAAAACTAAAGATAAAAACAAAACAAAAACAATGAAATTAAGCAAAAAGAAACTTAAAAATTAAAATGTGGGTTGCCTCCCAGAAAGTGCTTATTTAAAGTTATTAGCTCGATTCCTTTTTATTCTTTTGCTCAAGGAGGTTTTAAGAAAGTTTGGATAACCCTCTTTTTGATCCATTTCCTCTTAGTCTAGTGCTTGAGGCTTTATCCAATAGCCTTCAAAGATCTTCTTGGCTCATTCCCTTTCTCCTTTGATTTGTTGAGGTTAAGAGGAGGTGGCCTAGGTTTTACTTTCGTATCTTTAACTTCCTCCTTATTTTCTTGCCTTTTGACCCCCTGTTGAACATAAGCAATAGAGCTTTCCACAGAGCATAAATCAGGAGGGTGAGTTAAACAAATATTCATAATATTATCATTCATATTTAGTTCTGGTTAGCCAATCATATAACTAGATTCATTTAGAAATGGAGGATTCATAGTATCATTCAAATTAAATTCTACTTTCTCATCCCCTACATTCAAAGAAAGCTTTCCATCTTTTACATTAATATTTGCACTAGCTATGGCTAGGAAAGGCCTTTCAAGAATGATGAAAATTTTGTCATCTTCCTTCATCTCTAAAATGATAAAATCGATCTGTATGAAAAATTTACCTACCTTTAAAGGAACATCCTCTAATATACCTACCATATGCTTATTGGATCAGTCAGTCAAATGAAGAGAAAGAGTGGTAGGCTTCAAGTGACCCATATAAAGCTTCTTGCAAACTGAAAGTGGCATTAGGTTCACACTTGCTCCAAGGTCAAATAGGGCTTTATCAATCTTCATGTCTCCTATAGAGCAAGGAATTGAGAAGCTTCTAGCATCCTTAACCTTTTGTGGCAACTTATTTTGAATTAAAGCACTAGATCCCTCTGTTAGTGCCACAACAACATGCTTTTCAATTTTCCACTTATTTAAGAGGATCTCTTTCAAGAACTTCGCATAAGAAGGCATTTGGGAGATGGCTTCTAGGAATGGGATGTTGATATTCAACTTCTTCAAAATATCTAAAATCCTCCCAAACTACTTCTCTAACTTAGCCTTAACCAATCTTTGAGGAAAAGGAATTGATGGCTTATATGGTGCTAGAGCCACATATTTGGGCTCTTTTTCTTCCTTTTCCTCTCCTTTAGAATCCTTTTCTCTTCTCAGATGCAGCTTGAGGTTCATCTTCTTTTACCTCCCCAGTTCTTTCAGATTCAGCCAATTGTTTACGACTTCTCAGGGTAATAGCATTGCAATACTCTCTAGGGTTCCCAGTTTGGCCTGAAAATCTGCCAAAGTTTCTATAGATAGGCTCACTTACTATGTAATCTGAGTTTTTAGCATCTTATTATGGTTAGTAAGCAAGTCAACATTAGAGGCTAAATCATTTATATCCTCATTCATTGAGTTATGCTGGGCTCTAAACTTATCATTCTGTTTCGTCTGAGTAGTGATGAAATTCTCCATTAGAGCCTCTAGATTTAACATTGGCTGTGGAGGAGGATTGAATTACCTCTAATTTTGAAACCCAGGAGGTTGTCTGAAGTTATTCTAAGGAGGCTAATTTGCATTCGGCTTGACTAAGATATTGAGATGATTTCTCCAGCCTGGATTGTAAATGTCACAGTAAAGATTGTTTCTCTAATTATTGTTCACAAAGTTCACCTATTCACAATTCTGAGGAGTAGAATTTCCAAGTTAACAATCATAGGCCACATGGCCAACACATCCACAAATCTCACATGCAGAAGATGGTGAAGAACCAACAGCATTGATGCTTAATTTATCTCATTTTTGAAATAATGCATCAACTTTAGAAGTAAGATGATTAAACACATCTACATCATACATACCTGATGGTCTCCTTGATTGCCTCTCACTAGACCATGAGTAATGGTTCAGAGACATATCTTCAATCTGCTCATATTCCTCATCAACTGTTTTATTCATAATCACTCCTTCTGCTACAGCATCCACATAAATTTTGGTGTTATATGCTAGTCCATTGTAGAATGTATGGACTATAAGGCACTTTTCCAACCCATGGTGTTGACATATTCTGAGAAGTTCTTTAAATCTCTCTCAAGTTTCATACAAAGACTCACCATTTTTTTGAGCAAAGGTAGTGATTTGGTTCCTAAGATGGGCTATCTTACTTGGTGGAAAATACTTGGCCAAGAAAGCTTGGGAAAGTTGCTGGCAAGTAATGATGGACCTTGATGGATGAGAGTGCAACCATGCACAGGCCTTGTCCTGTAGAGAGAATAGGAACAATATTAGTCTAATGGCATCAGATGATACTCCATTCATCTTCAATGTGTCACAGTACTCTAGAAACACTAAAAGATAAAGATTGGGGTCTTCAGTAGGCGACCCTCCAAACTGATTTTGCTAAACCATTTGCTAAAGAGAAGGCTTCAGCTCAAAGCTGTTGCCCTCAACAATTGGTCTAACAATGCTTATGTTCAGACTATATGTATCTGGGGTGGTAAAATCCTTAGGGGATCAGTTATCTTTATCCACCATGGTAGATAGTGTAGGATGATCTTGCTACTATTTTCTTCTTCTCCTTCGTAAGGTGTGTTCAATCTCCCAGTCAAATTTAGTAAAGAATTCATGATCCTGTCTCATAAAAGAGCAACACACCTATAAAGGAAGAAAAAAGGAACAAAAATCAGTAAGATAGAATTATGCACAAAATTAAAAGAAAAAGATCTAGTCTAGCTATTTTGCAAAATATCTAATATTGACACTGTTGTTTGCCGATAATGGTGCCAAAAACTTGTTGTGTATGTTTTATTAATAATCGTAGGTGCACGACATAGTTATAGCTAGTCCGATAAGTACGTGTCATATCCTACATAAAATAATGGTCAATTACTAGAATTTATACGATGTAAGCTATCTAACTCAATGCAATGCAATGAGAGAGTGTGTCACAACTAAGTAAATAATTAATTTAATTAACAAAAGCCTAAGGTTATGGTTTACCACACTTATGATATTAAACAATCAATATATGCCTCTAATTGAAATTATCTAGGTAATTGGGGATGGTTTAGCCTTAATTAACTAATAACCTCTTTTAAGCGTTATTAATCGTACCTAGGTTAATTCAATTGCCTACTTTCGTGGTTCTTAGTCCAACCAAAGTCCATTAAGTTCTATGCCAACCATGGAATGCAATTAATCGGTTTTCTCATGCCCACTAATGGATTCAATTCCTAGAGAACCTTAAACTACTTTCTTGATTAAGATATCACTAATTAACTATTAGGTTCTGGTATTAACTTTCACCTTTAAGTTCATTAGTTAATATCCTAAAATGTGATAAATTGGTGATAAGACATTCTATCAACTCTTAAACATGCGCATAATAGTCAATCCTAATTAATCTATAATTAATCACAATTAGGGTTCCCACATTCAACTTAATAATTCAGTATAATCATACCATAAGTGGGTTTATCGAAACCCTATATCAATATCTACTCACACATAATTGAAAGTAAACTCACAATCATATTCATTAAAGAAATCATAAGTGTTCAAATACAATGTAAATGAGAGGCGTAGAAATAGAAGTAGAAGTAAAGATGGAAGGACAAAACCTGGATGCAGTAGATGAAATAGGAATACAAACTTCAATCAATGTAAATTCTACTCTAAATGCATAAAGTAATAACTAATCCTACTTCAAACCTAATCTAGTAGTGTTTTCTAAGCTTCAAATTGAGTAAAAGTAAGTCTGTTTATGTCTGGATAGTCTTGGTTGCGTTTCCCTATGTATTTATATCCCTTTAGCTGCCTAAAACCCTAAAAAATATGGAGTGTACGGACACATAGCATGGTCCTGCTTCGTGCTGGAAATCTGGGAGAAAATACGTTCTTTGCATAGAGCACAGCCTGGCCATGCTTCCTATAACACCAAGCATGGTATGTCTGTGTTTATGGCTACCAGGTTCTTGTTTTGCCAATTTCTTCAGGGTTGCCTCCTTACTTCCTCCTCAGCATGTTCCAAGTCTATGTAGCTCCTCACATGAGTGTTTTCCCTTGCTTCTTGGCCTCTTATTCTCACCTACAAACATAAAACAAACCAAAGCAGTACCCAAATCAAGGAATAACCAAAAGCAGAGAAATAATCACAAGTTTACTATTAATTAGAGGATAAAATATAACCATTAAACACTCAATTTCTCCTTTATCAAGTAGCAAATATTGTAAATTTCATATAAATGTTACAAATTTCAAAACTTTTCTTCAAAAAGAGATATTGTTAAACCTACCTAAAGATCTCCCTAGCTCACTTAGTGAATTTTTTTTTCTTGTTTCATCTTGAAGGAAGTAGCAAGATTCCTCCCTTCCCATAGCTTTTCTAGTAGCTTAAATAAGAGGAGGGTGAGTTTTGAACACTAAGGATGAAGAGAAAAGATGGATTCAAGCAGCGATTTAGTTAACTTACCTAGAGTACTTAGTCCTCTATACTTCTCCTTCATTTTTCTTCCTCTCTTCTTCTCTCTTTCTCTCCTTTCCTCACTCTACCTTGCTTATATTTTTTCCTCTTCCTCACTTGGATGAAATTATAATGTTATAAGGGTGGGTTTTGCTTAAATAAACTATCAAGTAGTTCACATTTCATAATCATGGGTATACCTTATCACAATTAGGATGCAATTGGTTATTTTTTTTAGAAAGACAACTCATATTCTTCTCTTCCTCTCCCTTAGTCAAGATATGCATAGCAAAAGGATATTTGTATTTTGAAAACTATGATAAAATGTTCTTAAGATAAGGGACAAGGTCCCTTTGATTTAGGAATTCATTTCCTTTTTCTTTTGTCTCACTTAAGTATGATAGGTTTACCTTTATAGGTGACAAATATTTAGCCCTTGAATCTCCCTTGCTTGGTTGAAATTATTTGTGTAGGATAAGGATATTTTGTCATATTGCCATGTATTATTACCTACTTGTTGAAATTTTGAATGTAGGATATAGATTTTTGTCCTAATGCCACGTATTATTACCTACTTGTTGAAATTATGAATGTAGGATATAGATGTTTTATCCTAATGCCATGTGACCTAATCTTTATTATTATTACACTACTATTTTCTCACAAGGTTCTTATTTTTCCCTCTTAGATTTGGTCTCATTCTTACCCATTTTGTTTGCTTTAGTTGAAATTCTACCTTTCATGGAGGCATGGTCACATTTTCATAGTTTGTGGACTATCGATCCAATTTGTATATCATAGTCCAAATCTATGTTTTATTTCTTAGTTGGGCTATCCTATTGGCTCGCTAGAAACTCATGTGAAGTGGAAAAACTTTATATGAAGTGTCCATAGTTGAAAGCCCAATGTTTAGGTGGAGATGTTAAACTTAGGAACTCTAGTTCTTGAATTAGGAAAAATTACCCTAATCCAATTTTCTTGAAATTTTAAGACCTTTACTTACTTCCCAAAAAATTATCTTCCTTACCTAAGAATTTTACCACTCTTTAGTATGTTATTTCAATTTTTTCCTTTTAGGTTTTTCTCTCTTTACTTATTCCCTTAATGTTAGAAATATTTTCTAGGCATACAAATAAGATGAAAAATTTCTAAGGATATTATTTCCTTAGATATCTAAAAATTTTCTAATAAATTTTATTTCCTTAACTAAATATTTATGTACCTTTGTTAATAAAAGAAACGAAATTAGAGATGTTATACATGACCGCAGTTATCCATCCTTTTTTTTCACAAATAGGACTAGAGCATGTCAATGAGAGTACTAAGACGTATAAATCTCTTGTCTAACAAGTCTTGTAACTTTTTTTTTAGTTCCATATATCATTCTATATATGGATATAGATACTAGTTGGGTTTTAGGAAGTAAATCAATACCAAATTATATTTTACATTTCAGTGGTAATCTTGGCAATTCTTAAGGAAACACATCAGGAAATTTCCTAAGCACTGGAACTTAATCAACATTAGTGTACTTTATATCAACTTCTCTCACCACTACCGAATATCCTTGGCACATTTTTGAAATAACTTATGAGCTGTTAAAGTAGAGATTTGATTACTGGGTACCTCACTACAATCTTCTTATATCAAGAAATGAGATTCTCCAGAAATATTGAATTAAATCTCCCTAAGATGACATTCTAAAATGGCATGACATGATGCCAACCAATTCATTCTCAGTATCACATCAAAGTCTACCCTATCTAGGCAACAGGGTACAATGGATATTACATTCAAAAACGATCATATTAGGAATATGTTTCAATTCTTTAAATTCTTTGGCACACCTATCCCGTTCACTTTAAAGTAGAAATTAACCAATAGATATTTTTTAAAATGCAAAAATATTCTATCAATCTAATACTAAGAAATTTAGCAAACTTGGAATAGAAAGGAAATTGAAACACTATAGAATCCCTCAGCAGCAGCTGAAGTATAAATATGTCTGGCTTATATCTATACTAAAGGTCTTACTAATGAATCCTTTACTTCGATAGCCACAGGATAACTTAATGCTCTGATACCAACTTGTAACGCCCCCAATTTAAGGGCACGTGAAAAAAATTATGTTTTAAATTTTCACCTTAACCTACATAGAACTATTATTTGTCATGAAAATATATACATATAGGTTTTCTCATGTATACACATTATACAAAAGATGAAAATCTTCGGCTAGGCTATGCTTGGGGTTGGGAAGATAAAATTCTAGAAATCTAAAAAAAAACAATGAACACGACTCGAAGCACAGCTGCGCTTGGGGCTGGTCTGTGTGAAGCACGACTAGGTTGAGAGGAAGACACAAGGAGAAACACAGCCCTGAAGCACGGCTGTGCTTCATGTTGTCTTACCCTTTTTCATTGTTTTCTATTTCCTTTCTGAATCTTAATTAATTACCAATATTTTTGGGATGTTAATGAGGGTTTTATGATGCATGAATGCTATATTTGCATTTACCATATCTATTTCATTATGTATGTTCATTGAATCATGTATGTGAGCATGAAGAATGATGCATGAATGCTATATTTCCAAACTATAGACTGCTTTTATGTATGGCTGCAAGTGAGTTATTGATGTATGTATATTATTAAAGGCTATCAAGACATGTATGCTTATCCATGATGAGTTGTTGTATTATATTTAAGGATGAGTATGGTTTATGCTCTTGATATTTATTAATATGCATACTCTTGTTGTGTTAAGTGGTTGCGGAGATGTAAAAGACTTAAGTTTTGTCAGGAGGACCCTCTCTGAAGCAAGGTGTCCTGGTGACAAGTGTCTCCCTTGCAGTATTAAGGCGACTAACAAGTCAGAATGATCCTCTTTGAAGTAGGGTGGCCTAGACATAGGTGTCTCCCTTGTTGTATTGAGGAGACTGACAAGTTCAGGATGACCCTTACCCGTTAAGGTGACCCGGGAGTATGGCACCTTACTAGGTAAGGTGACTGAAGGGTTATGGCTTGGATATAGTATCGAGATAGGGGACGCCCTATAGCCTAGAGTGGTCAATACAGGAAGGACCCTCTGAACAATGGCCCTCAAAGGTTGGGTGAGTAGTTGGAGAGGTAAGGCTCATGCCATATTGATGATAGCAATTAAGAGGGATTAACAGATTATGAGCCACTGTGAGTGATGTATGGGCTATGAATAACGACATAGGTATTTTATAAATACATGTTTCATTTTATCATGCGTGATATTAATGCATAACCTCTAAAAAGGTTGGCATGACTTTATTGTACCTTTATTGCATAAAAAGAGAAAATGTTTTCTGTAGCTTATACAGCTGGACATAGCATGTAAGTTTTCTGTATACTTATATGTATTGGATGTTGACCTTGCTAGGAATTTATATCTCACTATGTTTTAGTTATGTTCAGATTAGTAAAGATGTCTTTTGTTGTGCTGACGATTCTCCTAGAGCTGCAGATGGTAGATGTGCCTTACTTGGGACAGTTCACAATTATAGTGAATCTGTTGGTGATCAACATGGTAAAGGTCCCCACTCCTAGCCCACCTCCTCTACCAGCAGTACCCCAGGGGTGATGGCCAGGGGAGGGTAGTAGGATAGCATTATGTATATAACTAATTTTGTGATGTAAATGGGCTAACCCCATTGTTTTGACGTAACCCCACATTACTCTACCTTTTATGATGTATGCTCAGTACCTCGTGTTACATATGTATGTATATATGTTGCTGCTAAACTCTGATGGATGTAACTTTGGTATGTATGTAATTACAAGATGCATAACTTATGATATAACACTGTTCTCTTGCACATGAGTATATATAAAAAAAACCCTAGGCATTACAAGTTGGTATCAGAGCAGGTCGATCCTAAGTGGCTATAGTGGTGGATGGTTACCTAGATCGATCTAAAAACATCTTGAATAAGATGTGGATAGATGGAGTAGAGTAGCGCATGGAAAATTGTTAAGGAAAAATGGTTAGCATTTTTCCTAATATGTATGCTTGATGGTGTTATCACTACTGTATTATAAAATTTTTCTTTAAATACTGTTAAGCTTGATCACCTCAATATTGCCTAACTCTTTTGTTTCATATAGTAGAAAATGGCATCATTAAGGAGAAATTCAATGCCAAGTGTGGAAGCTACTTTGCAAGATATATCCACTACTATTCAAGATCAAGCTTCTGCCTTGAATGAAATTCTATGGCATATTCAGAGCAATAGTAATTCTAATGGTGAAATGGGTGAAAACCCAAGGAACGCAGGCAATGGATAGGCAGATTTTATGAGGACTCAACCTCCGTCTTTCATCAGAAGGTATGATCATAAGGTGGCGGACAGATGGTTGACTAAAATAGAGAAAGCTTTCGAGATTTTGGACTGTTCAGACGAGCAGAAAGTAAATTTTACTATATACATGCTAAAAGAATAAGCAAGTTCTGGTGGAGAGGAGCTAGTGAATTGTTGGCCCACCAGGGTCAACAAGTTCTTGGTCTGTCTTCTGAGAGACCTTCTTGGACAAGTATTTTCCTAGAAGTGTCAAGGCCAAGAAGGAAATAGAATTCCTTCAACTCATACAAGGGAACTGATTGATTGACCAGTACATTACAAGATTTGAGGAGTTAGCCAAGTTATCGTCTTATCTGAGATACAACCCGGATGAATCTTGGAAGGCGATCAAGTTTGAAGCTGGTCTGAATATGGAAATCCACAATGCTGTTGTGGCCTTTGAAATTCGAGAATTTGTTCCTTTGATTAACAAGTGTCGGTTGCTAGAAAAAAGTTTGAAGTCAGTAGAGGAAGAAAAAGACAGACGGCCACCATGGAAGAGAAAGAGAGAATTTTTAGCTCCTGATCGTTTTGTCAGAGGAAGAAACACTGCTGTAGGCAAGAAACCTTTGGCCATAGAGGCTAGACCTTCTGTGTAGAATTTTGTTGGGAGCAAGTGCAGAAAATGTGGGCGACAGCATGGGAATGGACCTTGTTTCCGTAATCCGGTTACTTGTTTTCGATGTCGGCAGAAAGATCATATAGCTTGTTGTTGTCCCCTAAAGGATGGGAAGAAGGTTGAGCCAACTCAACCAGTTAAAGGGACAATTTTTGCATTGAGCAGAACCGAAGCAAAGCAATGTCCTGATCTAATTCAAGGTACGTGTTATCTCCACGGTTATCCTCTGGTGGTGCTTTTTGATTCGGGTGCCAATCATTCTTTCATATCATCTGCTTCTGTGGCGAAGTGGCTTTACTTTGTGTCTAAGTTGACATATAAGTTGATAACCCCTACGGGAGGGAAGGTGAGCACCTCCTCAGTCTGTAAAGACTATCCAGTCGAAGTATATGGTAGATCTTTTATCGTGGATCTTATTTGTTTACGTTAGAGGATAGATGTGATTCTGGGAATGGATTGGCTTAGCAGCAACCAAATTCTCTTGGATTGTTCTAAGAAGACTCTAGTCTTCCATTCAGAATCCAACAAGGAATTTAAAAGTAAAGATGAACAGATCAACGAACTCCAGATGGAATCAGTTGGTGAGGGTTTAGACAGTATTTCCTTATGTACCCTTAACAAGGAGGCTAAGTAAAAGCTAGTCAAGATTTTGGTTGATAAGATTCATATTATTGCACTTTTGGTTATGATTTAAATATTGATATTTGTGTGAAAATTGTGGTTATTTGATTATTTAATCCACAAATGTCATTTCACGGGTATTTCGTGTTTAAAGTGCAATTTCAGGTAAAATCATAAGTTTGGAGAAGTTTGGGACAAATGCCAATGACCGGGATTGAGTTAGAATCAAGAAAAGCAAGATTTCAAGGTTTGGAAATCTGGCCGCGATGAAAATATGTTGGCCGCGGCGAGAATGCTGCAGCAAATTTTTCTGAGAGCGCAATTTTGGATTCGAATCTGGCTGCCGGCGAAAAGCAAAACTTGTCGCGACGAGAGTATTTTCCAGAAACTCACCGCGGCGAGAATAACTTCGCCCGCGGCGAGAATAACTTCGCCCGCAGTGAGTTTCAGCGGCCAAATGCGTTTTCTATGATTTTTGTTCCAAAATTGTCCCCAAAACCCTGGATCTATAAATACCCTAAGGTACAGAGAGAGAGGACGGCGAAATAGACTTAGAAGAGGCGTTTTTGGAGGAGAAGAAGCCATTTTGGAGAGAAAGCTTGGATAATCTTGAAGGATCATCACCATTGTTGCTGCCAAGTGTTCATCTCCAAGAGTTCTTCATCTCTTTTCCTTAGCTCCATTTTTTTGCAGTTTATTTCGTTTTTATAGTTATGTATTCAGTTAAGATAGTTGTTGTTCTTATTTCATTTATGAGCTAATTCATTTTTGCTAAGGCTATGATGTAGTTAAATCATGAAACTCTGATTTTTGTGGTTATGGTTATATGAGTTCATTGTTTTCCAGTTGAGTATTAATTTCCATGCTTAATGCTTCTGAATTTCTGGCCAAGATTTAGATGATTAGTTGCATTATATTGAGACCGAGAGGAGATGTGTAATGAATGCTTCTTGTGATAAATACCATATGTTGAATGCGAGTGTGAGAACTAATGCATGATGTATGTGGTTATCCTAGAAATTCCATAGATTATAATGTGCTTGTTTGTGATTAATCTTCATAGAAATATAGTTGATTAGCATAGACAAGTAATTCTAATATAACTCGAGAGAGTATTAGATAAGTTTGGGTTTTTCAACCATCACTTGTAGCTTTGATCCTCATATAACATGCCATGAAATTGGATTGAATTGATTCAGCGAAATCAAATGCCTTAGCATTTTTAATCATTTGTGAACAACATTCAATTGTGTTCTTTACATTTATTTGTAAGTTAATTTGCCTCTTAAACAATCAACAATTTGGTTTTCAGATAAAATTAGGATTAGTCAATTTCGGTACTTAGTAACACCATTCCTTGTGGGTTCAATATGCGTACTTTTGTACACTTTATTACTTGAACGATTCGTACACTTGCAAAAATACGCATCAAGTTTTTGGCGCCGTTGCTGGGGAATGGTTTGATTATTAATATCGATACTACCTAATCTTAGTTTTAATTTGAAGTTAATTTGCTTTATCATTGTTTCAGTTTTATTTTTATTCTAAATTGAGTTTGTGAGTTATGTTGAACATTTGTTCATTTAGAGTCGTTGCTGCTTGTTTACATTAGTTATTTTAGTCATTTCTTGCACATTTTTCAGTTGTTTACTTTGCTCTTTTATTTTGTTTATCATAAAAGAAAAAGGGGTAACTTTGTGTTGTGTGAGTGCTGGTTGATTTTTCAGATTGTAGGACTTTTGTATGCGACGTGCACGCAGCCTTAACCTTCTTCCTTTTGATACGGAAATTGATCGAACATATAGGCGTCTAAACCGAGAGAGAAGGCGTTCAACCTCCGCTCCTAATAGACAATCAGCCATGGATCCACAATTTGTTGAGGGAGGTGGAAATTGTAGAGCTATGAGGGATTATGCTGCACCTAATGTTGCTGGAACCACTTCGGGTATAAGGAGGGCAACTGTTCAAGAAAATAACTTTGAGATAAAGCCATCCTTTATCCAAATGGTTCAATCAAATCAGTTTGGGGGAATGTCAAAGGATGATCCTAATGCACATATTGCTTACTTTCTGGAGGTGTGTGATCTTTACAAGATAAATGGTGTGTCTGAAGATGCCATAAGATTAAGGGTTTTTCCTTTCTCACTCCGGGATAGAGCCAAGGAGTGGCTAAACCCATTACCACCAGGATCAATTACAACATGGAATGAGTTAGTTCAAAAGTTCTTGTCCAAGTTCTTTCCTCCTACTAAGACGGTAAAATTGCAGAATGAAATCACATCTTTTACACAGTTTGACCAAGAATCATTGTATGAAGCATGGGAGAGATTCAAAGAAATGTTGAGGAAGTGCCCACATCATGGTATACCGATTTGGCTGCAAGTCTCTACATTTTATAATGGGTTGGTTTTCAACTATCGGGAAATGATTGATGCTGCATCTGGAAGGTCTTTAATGGGAAAAACACCGGAGGATGCACATGAGTTGTTAGAGATTATGGCAGAAAATAACAATCAGTGGCATTCAGAGCGGGTAACTGCAAAAAGACTAGCAAGAGTGCATGAAATTGATTCCGTGAATGCTTTTTCAGTTCAAGTTGTTGCTCTTTCAAGAAAGGTGGATTCTTTGTCATTCAAGTTTGAATCCAAACGAATTACAGAATGTAATTTATGTGGTGGAAATCTAGCTAGTATTGAGTGCCAAGTTGGAAATCCATTTGCTTCACCAAATGCTGAACAAGCCAACTATGTTTCAAATTTCCAAAGACCTCAACATAACCCATATTCGAACAACTACAATCCAGGTTGGAGGAATCATCCAAATTTGTCATGGGGAAATAACCAAGTGGGATTCAAACCGTCATCTTCCTACCAACCCCAAGAGAAGAAACAAACAGATTTGGAAGAAATTTTGGGGAAGTTCATTGAGGAGTCAAGAAAAAATTTCAGAAATCAAGAGGCAATCAACAGGGACATCCAAAACCAACTGGGGCAGCTTTCAAAACAGATTGCAGAAAGGCCTCAAGGATCGTTGCCAAGTGACACAATAAATCCTACAGAGTATGTAAAGGCTATCACATTGAGAAGTGGTAAAGAACTTGAATGGCAGAAGAAATTGGAGCAAAAGATGGAGGAATCTAAAGAAAAGCCATCAACATCCCAAGATGCTCAACCTTCGCCATATGCTAAATATGAGCCTCCTATCCCATATCCTCAAAGATTGCAGAAGAAAAAGCTTGATAATCAATTTGGTAAATTTCTGGAAATTTTTAAGAAATTGCATATTAACATTCCTTTTGCAGAGATGTTGGAACAAATTCCCAAATATGCAAAATTCATGAAGGAAATTCTATCAAAGAAGAGGAAGCTGGGAGATTATGAAACTGTCATGCTAAATGAGGAATGTAGTGCAGTTCTTCAAAGAAAATTGCCACAGAAAGTGAAAGACCCAGGGAGTTTTACTATACCTTGTACTATAGGAAGTTGCAATTTTGATAAAGTCCTATGTGATTTAGGATCAAGTAGTAATTTGATGCCACTTTCTGTTTTCAGGAAACTAGGCCTGGGAGAAGTAAAACCTACTTCAATTTCTCTACAATTGGCGGATAGATCGATGAAATATCCTCGAGGGGTAATTGAGGATGTTTTAATTAAAATTGACAAATTCATTTTTCCTGCAGATTTTGTGGTGCTTGACATGGAGGAAGATAGAGAGATACCGTTGATATTGGGGAGACCATTCCTTGCAACTGGAAGAACATTGATTGATGTTCAGCAAGGAAAACTAATTCTAAGGGTGCAAGATGAACAAGTGACTTTTGATGTTTTTGAAGCAATGAAATCTTCAAGTGAGGTATATTCTTGTTTTCAAATTAACACACTTGACAGGTTAATCTCAGAAAATTTTAAGGAGAGAACTTCATTGCTACCACTAGAAGCTTGTCTTGTGCAATCTGCAACAGTTGAGGAGGAAGATGAGGGAGTGAGACCATGTTCCGAATTACTTGCAGCATTTGATGAATACATGTTCCGTGGTAAAACATTTAAGGAGTTGGGAACAAATGAAACTCCAACCTCAGTGGTAAAGAAGGATGCCACCAAGATTGAGCTAAAGCCACTACCATTCCCATCTAAGGTTAAGAAAAAGAAAAAGAAAACCTACTTTCATCGCTGTTTTTCTTTCTTACATTGAGGACAATGTAAGGTTTTGGTTGGGGGTGCGATAACGGGACATTTTTCTTAGTTTCATTTTTAGTAGTTTTGTTTGTGTGTTTAATTGTGTTGTTTTTTTGTGTGTTTAATTGTGTTATTTCATTTTAAGTAATTTTGTTTGTGTGTTTACTTATGTTTAATTTTGATGTTTTATTTATTTTTTCCGCATTTCGATTTCATTTGCATTTCATTTAATTTGCACGTTGATGATAATAATGTGATTGTGATAACACGTAGCTTTTAGAAAACATTAAATTTTGCTTTGGTTTAAAGATAATTTCATATGTTGATTTTACTTAGTTGGCGACTCTTTTGGAATGTGGTATGACTTGGTTGATTAGTCTAAATACTTAGAGAAGTCTGATGTGTAAATTTTTCATGGACATTTTTGTGATCTCAACAAACTCTAGAACTCATTTGAAAACCTCTTGAGGCGAAATAATTTGGAATTACACTGTTTAAGATATGATATAGGCCATTTTTGGATCGATTGTGCCATTTTTAAGCCTACTTTGTTATCCTTATATCACTAGTTACCTCTTTGAGCCTATTTATATATATAGATTAGCCTTATTTTTCTTTCTTCTTCCCTTCTATAATCTACCTTTTACTTAGCCACAATATATATATAATTCCTACCTTATTTGTTAAGAGCACTTAATTTTGAACACAAACTTTTCAAGAGTAATTGGAGTAAGGATGGACGAAAAAAAATAAAAATAAATATCTTCCACATTGGAAGAAATTGGTTGGGGGTTATCTATTGTAAAAACAAAAAAACAAAAAAAAATGAAAAAAGAGGGCTTTCACATTCTAGTAAATAAAAAGAGTGTTAGTGATGGATATACTGAGGTGAATGATTGAGAATGAATTTTGTTTATCGTTGGAAAAATGGGATATGATCGGAAGAAACAATGTGGGTTTAATGGTGTTATTCTTTTGCTTAATTGGTTGTGTTTAATCTAATAAGTTCTCTTATTTGTATTTTGACACTTCCCATTTTTCTTAACCAAATACCTAAGCCTAACATTACAAGCCATATTAAGTCCTGTTGATCCAAAATGGTGTATTTTTCCTTTATTAGTGGAGAGAGGTTTGAAAAATGAGCTTATGGAGTTTGAGATTTCACCTTTTTGTTTGTAGATGTTGTGCATAATATTATCTAGGCATTATGGCTATTGGTTTGTGGTATGATGGATGTTTAAGAGTCAATAACAAAAGTGACATTGGCATTTGAGATTTCTTAAAGCTTAGGTGACATTTAATTATTCTATGTTTTGTGTGTTATTCACAATTTTTGAAACATTTGTGCAAATTAATTGTTGTGTGATTTGATTAGTTTGAGTCAGTATAGTTTAGGGTAAGATATTTGTGGGTATCATCACTGGAAGCCCTCACGAGACTACAACTCGTCCTACTAGGGCCGCCTAGGGGTTTAAAGGCTTATTGCATACGCTTAATGCAATTTCGTAAATAGAATAAATTTTCTTTGAATTCTACTTTTAATGTCTCCTTTGAATTTATTTATAGATCGCTTTTCTTGCTAGAGACTAGCAAGAAGCTGGTTGGGGGTTGTTGATAAGAGTCATATTATTGCACTTTTGGTTATGATTTAAAAATTGATATTTGTGTGAAAATTGTGGTTATTTGATTATTTAATCCACAAATGTCATTTCACGGGTATTTCGTGTTTTAAGTGCAATTTCAGGTAAAATCATAAGTTTGGAGAAGTTTGGGACAAATGCCAATGACCGGGATTGAGTTAGAATCAAGAAAAGCAAGATTTCAAGGTTTGGAAATCTGGCCGCAGCGAAAATATGATGGCCGCGGCGAGAATGCTGCAGCAAATTTTCCCGAGAGCGCAATTTTGGATTCGAATCTGGCTGCCTGCGAGATCATTTTCGCCGCCGGCGAAAAGCAAAACTCGCCGCGGCGAGAGTATTTTCTAGAAACTCGCCGCGGCGAGTTTCGGCGGCCAAACGCGTTTTCTATGATTTTTGTTCCAAAATTGTCCCCAAAACCTTGGATCTATAAATACCATAAGGTACAGTGAGAGAGGACGGCGAAATAGACCTAGAAGAGGCGTTTTTGAAGGAGAAGAAGCCATTCTGGAGAGAAAGCTTGGATAATCTTGAAGGATCATCACCATTGTTGCTGCCAAGTGTTCATCTCCAAGAGTTCTTCATCTCTTTTCCTTAGCTCCATTTTTCTGCAGTTTATTTCGTTTTTATAGTTATGTATTCAGTTGAGATAGTTGTTATTCTTATTTCATTTATGAGCTAATTCATTTTTGCTAAGGCTATGATGTAGTTAAATCATGAAACTCTAATTTATGTGATTATGGTTATATAAGTTCATTGTTTTCCAGTTGAGTATTTATTTCCATGCTTAATGCTTCTGAATTTCTGGCCAAGATTTAGATGATTAGTTGCATTATATTGAGACCGAGAGGAGATGTGTAATGAATGCTTCTTGTGATAAATACCATATGTTGAATGCGAGTGTGAGAACTAATGCATGATGTATGTGGTTATCCTGGAAATTCCATAGATCATAATGTGCTTGTTTGTGATTAATCTTCATAGAAATATAGTTGATTAGCATAGACAAGTAATTCTAATATAACTCGAGAGAGAGTATTAGATAAGTTTGGGTTTTTTAACCATCACTTGTAGCTTTGATCCTCATATAACATGCCATAAAATTGGATTGAATTGATTCAGCGAAATCAAATGCCTTAGCGTTTTTAATCATTTGTGAACAACATTCAATTGTGTTCTTTGCATTTATTTGTAAGTTAATTTGCCTCTTAAACAATCAACAATTTGGTTTTCAGATAAAATTAGAATTAGTCAATTTCGGTACTTAGTAACACCATTCCTTGTAGGTTCGATATCCGTACTTTTGTACACTTTATTACTTGAACGATTCGTACACTTGCAAAAATACGCATCATTGGTAGTTCATGATTTTTCGTAAGTTTTTCCTTCAGAAATTACTGAACAACCATCCAAGCGAGATGTGGAGTTTTCCATTGACTTGGTGCCAGGAACAACTCCTATTTCAATTACCCCATATAGAATGGCTCCCCTAGAGTTGAAAGAGCTTAAGAAGCAGATTGAAGATATCTTAGAGAAGACTTTTATTCCACCCAGTGTTTCACCTTGGGGAGCCCCAATGCTATTTGTAAAGAAGAAGGATGGAAGCTTTGCAGTTGTGTATTAACTACTGACAGCTTAACAAGTTGACTATCAAGAATAAGTATATGGTTTTGAGAATAGATGATTTACTAGATCAACTTAAGGGGGCAACTGTTTTCTCTAAAATCGATCTGAGATCAGGTTATCATCAGATTCAAGTAAAGGAAGAAGATATCCCTAAAACAACCTTAGATCTTAATACGGGCATTATGAGTTCTTGGTCATGTCGTTTGGAGTTACCAATGCTCTTGCAGCCTTCATGGACTACATGAATCGGATCTTTTGATCCTATTTGGATCAGTTCGTGGTAGTCTTCGTTGACGATATCCTCATCTACTCGAGGAGTGTGAAGGAGCATGGATGTCATCTTTGTTCAGTGCTTTAAGTTTTGAAGGAGAAGAAACTTTTTGCTAAATTGGAGAAATGCGAATTCTAGATGCAAGAAGTTAAATTCTTGGGGCTTATAGTGTCAAAGGATAGAGTGTCTGTAGATCCTAGTAAAATAGAAGCTATCCTCAAATGGGAAAGACCAAAGACATTGACTGAAATTAAAAGTTTTCTAGGTCTAGCAGGGTATTACAGAAGGTTCATATAGGGTTTTTCACAAATAGCATTACCCTTGACCAGATTGACTCACAAAGGAAGTGTGATCAAGTGGACGGCGGAATATGAGAACAGTTTTCTAGAGCTTAAGACTCGGCTTATTACACCTCTTGTCTTAGTTCTCTCGGATCCTTGCAGACGGTTTGAAGTTTATACAGGTGCTTCTAAGAAGGGACTGAGATGTGTTTTGATGCAAGAGGGTAGGGTAGTGGCCTATGCCTCCAAACAGCTAAGGTCATATGAAAAAAACTATCCTACTCATGATTTGGAATTGGCTGCTATAGTGTTTGCCTTGAAGATTTGGCGGTACTATCTATATGGTACGGTGTTTAAAGTGTACAGTGATCATAAAAGTTTGAAATATCTTTTCGATAAGAAGGAATTCAATATGAGACAGAGGAGATGGATGGAGTTTATTGATGATTACAAATTCGAGCTAAAGTACCACCCAAGAAAAGCAAACGTGGTGGCAGATGCATTTAGCCGAAAGTCGTTACATTTGAGTCACATGCCAGTGAAAAAGATGAACTTGATTGAAGAATTCAGGAATTTGAGATTATCAGTGATAACTACTCCTAGCAGTTTGCTTATTAGTAAGCTACGAGTGGAATGTGATTTGAAAATGCAGATTAAGGAAGCGCAAGTACGAGATCTTTTCCTTCAGTATAAACAAAATTCACTAGGCTTCACAAAGTCGAAAGAAGGAATCATCCTCTATCAAAGAAGAATGTGTGTGCCTCAGGGGGAGGACTTGAAGACAAAATTTTTGGAAGAAGGACATCAAAGTAAATATGGTATCCATCCAGGAACCACAAAGATGTATCATGATTTAAAGCAATCATTTTGGTGGCTGGGAATAAAGAAAGACATAACAAAATACGTAGCAAAATGCTTGACGTGCCAAAAAGTCAAGATTGAACATCAGAGGCCTTCAGGGACATTACAGTCCTTGGAGATTTCTGAATGGAAATGGGACGGCATTGCTATAGATTTCATGACTGGATTGTCCAAGACTCAAGCGGGTTATGACGCCATATGGGTAATAGTGGATAGATTGAGAAAATCTACATACTTTTTACCTATAAGGATTAAGTACACAATGGACAAGCTGGAACATCTTTATGTGAAAGAGGTAGTCCGATTGCATAGGATTCTAAGTAGCATCATTTTTTTATCGAGATCCTAGATTCACTTCCAGATTCTAGAAAGCACTATAAGAGGCTTTCAGTACTAAATTACGATTTAGTACTGCGTATCATCTACAAATAAATGGTCAGACTGAAAGGACAGTACAGATGATGGAAGACATGTTGAGAGCATGCACCCTAGATCAAGGGACAGATTGGGATAAGTATCTCTCTCTAGTGGAGTTTTCTTACAAAACAGTTACCATGCAAGTATTAGTATGGCACCATATGAAGCTCTGTATGGTAGAGGATGCAAATCGCCTCTGTGTTGGTATGAAGTAGGTGAGAGAAAGTTGTTTAGTCCAGAGTTAGTCCAGCATACTACAGAGCAGATACAAATGATACAAGATAGAATACAGACTACCCAGAGTCGTTAGAAAAGTTATTATGACCAGAGACGAAAGCCCTTGTATTTCCAAGAAGGAGAACATTTTTTTTTGAAGATTTCTACGACCACTGGAATTGATCAAGCTATGAAAGTCAAGAAATTGAGCCCACACTATATAAGACCTTACCAGATACTCAAGAAAGTTGGTCCCTCGGCATATTTAGTAGCTTTACCTACAAGACTATCCAATCTGCACAATGTGTTTCACGTCTCCCAACTATGAAGATATCTACCAGATCCATCTCCTGTGATTCAGGAAGAAGAAGTAGCAGTGAAAGAGAACCTGACTTATCAATCAGAACCTATCATGATCCTTGATCGAAGTATGAAGCAGCTACGACATAAATCTGTTCCACTAGTGAAGGTGTTATGGAAAGGGCTATTCGAAAAGGAAGCTATATGAGAAAGAGAGGAAGATATGAGGCACTCTTATCCATAGTTGTTTGAGGACATGTAAAATTCTTGAATTTTTGGGACAAAATTCCTGTTAAAGGGGGAGAAGTGTAACACACGAAATTCTGTTAATAATATTCACAAAATAGAATAATAAGAAAGGATTAAAAAGAGTTAAATGGGGGAGTTATATGGAAATAATTATGAATATTTAATAAGGGTTTTCTTATTTTTGGAAGAATTGTTTAAGGAAGAGATAGTAATTTCCTTGTTGACAAGACCACAAATAGACAACAATAATAGAGATGGGGAGCCATGAAGAAAGTTGTACAAAAATCCTTTGAAGCAAGGCTCAAGGAGGAATTAAACACTTGGTAAGTTTTCTTTCACCCAAACAAGGCCTTAGCCAACCCCCTTAGTCACAATATAATGGAGTGGCTTTTTGGAAATGGTTAGGGAATGGAAGGGTGAAGGTTAAGGCAAGGTAGCTTCTTGAAGAAGCTAATATTATTTTATAATATTTCCGTTGACTTGGTGGCCAAGTCACCACTCACTCAACAAAAGAGAAGGGATTCCATGGCAAGAGAAAGATAAAGAAAAAGGAAGAAAGAAAAGAAGAATGAAGAAGAGAGTTAGAGAGAGAAGGGTGAAATTCAAAGGAAAAAGGTAAGAAATCCTCCTTAATCTCATGGTTTAGTTATGGAAATCTTTTGGGACTCATGATAGTGGGGAAAAATCTACAGCTTTGGTGAAGTTTCTAGAGAGAGGAAGAAGCAAAAACTAAAGAGAGAGAAGAAAGTCTTTGAAGAGAAGAAGGTAAGATCAACATCCTCCTTTAAGATTTATGGTTGGATGACTTTATGGCTGGTTGTATGTGAGCATTTAAATGTGTGGGAAGGTAGATGGAGCTTTTATTGAAGTAGTTTTGGCATCTATTGTTACTGTTTATCCATATGCATGTGGTAATGTTTTGGGAAAATTTTGTGTAGTTGGTTTTGAGATTAAATCTATGTTTTGGTTGGTTTTTTGCTCTGAGAAAATTGTGTTTTTCATGCTCAAAACGTTGGTATGTTTATTGTTAGTTTTTCTTGGATGGTTTGGGAGAAAAAATTGAATTTTTGGGGTTTTTTGTGCGCCCAAAGCACAACCGTGCTTAGAGACACAGCAAGGCTGTGCTTGGGGCTGGGAAGATGAAAATTTGGAAATCTAGAAATCTGGAAAAATCGATGAACACGGCCCGAAGTACAACCGTGCTTAGGGCTAGCCTGTGTGAAACACGGCCAGGTTAAGAGGCAGATATGAGGAGAAACACAGCCATGAAGCGCACCCGTGCTTCATGATGTGTCACCCTTTTTCATTGTTTTCTATTTCCTTTCTGAATCTTAATTAATTACCAATATTTTTGGGATATTAATGAAGGTTTTATGATGCATGAATGCTATATTTGCATGTGCTATATCTATTTCATTATATATGTTCATTGAATCATGTATGTGAGCATGAAGAATGATGCATGAATGCTATATTTGTAGAATATAGACTGTTTGTATGTATGGCTACAAGTAAGTTATTGATGTATGTGTGTTATGAAAGGCTATCAAGACATGTATGTTTATCCATGATGAGTTGTTGTAACATGTTTAAGGATGAGTATGGTTTATGCTCTGGATATTTATTAATATGCATACTCTTATTGTGTTAAGTGGCTGGGGAGATGTAAAAGACTTAAGTTTTGTCAAGAGGACCTTCTCTGAAGCAGGGTGGCCTGGTGACAGTTGTCTCCCTTGCGGTATTAAGGCGATTGACAAGTCAGAATGATCCTCTCTGAAGTAGGGTAGCCTGAAAATAGGTGTCTCCCATGTTGTATTGAGGAAATTAGCTGGCATGTACTTTATTGTACCTTTATTGCATAAAAAGAGAAAATGTTTTCTGTAGCTTATACAACTAGTCATAGCATGTATGTTTTTCGTATGCTTATATGTATTAGATGTTGACCTTGCTAGGATTTTATATCTCACTATGTTTTAATGTTATGTTCAAATCAGTATATATGTCTTTTGTTGTTCTGACAATTCTCCTAGAGCTACAGACAGTAAACGTGGCTTACTTGGGACAATTCACGGTCATAATGAACCTGTTGGCGATCATCATGGTAGAGGTTCCCGCTCCTAGCCCACCTTCTCCACCAGCAGTACTCCAGAGGTGACGGCTAGGGGAGGGTAGTAGGATAGTGTTATGTATATAAATAATTTTGTGATGTAAATGGACTAACCCCATTGTTTTGATGTAACCCCACGGTACTCTGCCTTTTGTGATGTATGCTCAGTACCTTGGGTTACATATGTATGTATATATGTTGCTAAACTCTGATGGACATAACTTTGGTATGTATGTAAATAAAAGATGCATAACTTATGATATAACACTGGTCTCTTGCACATGAATATATATATATATATATAAACCGAAGCGTTACATTTTGCTAATGAGAAAAGAAAGAGAAAGTGTGCCATGTCGGATGGAGTGAGAAAAGCCTGTATCAGAGAGTAGAAAATACTCACCCTAACTGGGGTAGCTTGATATGAAAATAAGTTGATAGCCATCATATGATATTCTAAAAATAGTTATTCATGCCATACATGTCATTACTGTATGATTTTCATGTGCATAGATAAAGTGCATTCGTGTGACCGTGATGAACATGATATGATGAGCTATATTGATTATGATTATGATTGATTGTTGAACTTACTGATATTTAATTTTCAATATATTTCCATATCATGTTTTGAAAAATAGTTATGCAGATTTTTCTATGGCTTTGGCTTTTAGTGCATATTGGATCAAATTACTCTATGTTAAGCAAATCCTATAAATTGATAAGGTGTTTGTGGTCAAGTTGGCTAATGTAACAGCCTAGATTTTAATAAATGAAAAATAATTGTCAATGGTGAAGGGAATGAAAGAGAATGAAATGGAACATCGATGAGACCTTAGAAAAGGATAAAGTGGAATTAAAGCATTTGGAGAATTTGAGGAAGCCAAACAAATCCTTAGTCAAGGGTCTAGTTGGAATGTAATGGTGTGGCAATTTTGTTATTATTAAGATTTTGGGGTGTATTAGTTAGAGATGGGGAGAAGCTTGGAATTAAATAATCTTTCCCTTGCCTTGGAGGAGAAGTTGACTAAGCTTGTTGGAAAAAAATTGGATTAAACAAATCTTATCTTGGCGTGGAGAGGGAAGCCTTGACTTGGGAGAAAGTCTTGGCTTGGAGAAGAAGTATACCAAAAGAACAAGGGAGAAGGAGGTAGCAGCCAAGGAAAATAAGAGAAGAGAGAGAGGCCGAGAGAAGGAGAGGAAGGAAAAGAAGAGAGAGAGAGGAGAGAGGAAGGCACAAAGGTGAAGGTCCAAGGATTTTGTAGAGAAAGGAAGAAAGAGGAGTAATCAAAGAGGAGGAAATTCAACGATAGAAAGAATCTCTTCTTTTGGTAGGTTTAACATTAATCTTTCTATGGAATTTCATGCATTTTGAATGATTTATAATTGTTGCAAATATCCTATTTTGATGATGTATGATGGATATTTATGTTTAGCCATGAAATGTCTGAGTTTGGATGTATAGATTATACATGTGTTTGCTAAAATTGGCTTGAAAAGGTTGAAAATCGATGGTCTGAATGGTTGGTTTTGTTGGTTATGATTTATATCAAATTTATAAATCTATTAAAAATATGTGTTGTATTCTGCTTCTTATCTTTCTAATGCCTCTGGAATCACCTTAATCGGATTTGAAATGAAAGAGATATCCCTTGATGAGTGAAGAAAGGTCAAATCTAATGATGCCTATTTTCATAAGTGTACGAATCGTTCAAGTAATAAAGTGTACAAAAGTATGGATATCGAACCCACAAGGAATGGCGTTACTAAGTACCGAAATTGACTAATCCTAATTTTATCTGAAAACCAAATTGTTGAAATTGTTTAAAAGGCAAATTAACTTACAAATAAATGCAAAGAACACAATTGAATGTTGTTCACAAATGATTAAAAACGCTAAGACATTTGATTTCGCTGAATCAATTCAATCCAATTTCAAGTCATGTTATATGAAAATCAAAGCTATAAGTGATGGTTGAAATACCCAAACTTATCTAATACTCTCTCTCGAGTTATATTAGAATTACTTTTCTATGATAATCAACTATATTTCTATGAAGATTTAATCACAAACAAGCACATTATGATCTATGGAATTTCTAGAATAACCACATACATCATGCATTAGTTCTCACACTCGCATTCAACATATGGTATTTATCACAAGAAGCATTCATTACACATCTCCTCTCGGTCTCAATATAATGCAACAAATCATCTAAATATTGGCCAGAAATCTAGAAGCATTAAGCATGGAAATAAATACTCAACTTGAAAGCAATGAACTAATATAACCATAACCAAAGAAATTAGAGTTTCTTGATTCAACTACATCATAGCCTTAGCAAAAAATGAATTAGTTCATAATGGAAATAAGAACAGCTATTATCTCAACTGAATACATCAATACAAATTCGGAATAAACTGCAGAAAAAGCAAGTTAAGGAGAAGAGATGAAGAACTCTTGGAGATGAACACTTGGCAGCAACAATGGTGATGATCCTTCAAGATTATTCAAGCTTTCTCTCCAAAATGGCTTCCTCTCCTCCAAAAACGCCTCTCCTCTATCTATTTCGCCGTCCCCTCTTTCTGTACCTTATGGTATTTATAGGTCTAGGGTTTTGGGGGATATTTTGGAACAAAATTTATAAAAAACACGTTTTCTGACGAAACTCGCTGCCCGCGAACGTATTCTTGTCGCGGCGAGATTTCTAGAAAATTTGCTCTGCAGTTCTCGCCGGCGGTGAGATACATTTGGCCGACGGCGAAATAATCTCGCCGGTAGCCATATTTGAAGCTGTCAAATGCCTGCTCTCGGGAAAAATGCTGCAGCATTCTCGCTGCAGCTAGAATTCCAAACCTTGAAACTTGCCTTTCTTGAGTCTCACTCAATCCCGGTCATTGGAATTTGTCCCAAACTTCTCCAAAATTATGAATTTACCTGAAATTGCACTTTAAACACGAAATACCCGTGAAATGATATTTGTGGATTAAATAATCAAATAAACACAATTTTCACACAAATATCAATATTTAAATCATAACAAAAATGCAATAATTTGACTCTTATCAACAACCCCCAACCAGCTTCTTGCTAGTCTCTAGCAAGAAAAGCGATCCATAAATAAATTCAAAGGAGACATTAAAAGAAAAATTCAAAGAAAAATTATTCTATTTACAAAATTGCATTAAGCGTATGCAATAAGCCTTTGAACCCCTAGACGGCCCTAGTAGGACGAGTTGTAGTCTCGTGAGGGCTTCCAGTGATGATACCCACAAACATCTTACCTAAAACTATCCTAACTCAAAACCATAAAATCACACAACAATTAATTTGCACAAATGTCTCAAAAATTGTAAATGACACACAACACATAGAATAATTAAATGTCACCTAAGCTTTAAGAAATCTCAAATGCCAATGTCACTTTTGTTATTGACTCTTAAACATCCATCAAACCACAAACCAATAGCCATAATTCCTAGATAATATTATGCACAACATCCATAAACTAAAAGGTGAAATCTCAAACTCCATAAGCTCAGTTTTCAAACCTCTCTCCACTAATGAAGGAAAAATACACCATTTTGGATCAATAGGACTTTATGATGCTTGTAATGTTAGGCTTAGGTATTTGGTTAAGAAAAACGGGAAGTGTCAAAATACAAATAAGAGAACTCATTAGATTAAACACAACCAATTAAGTAAAAGAGTAACACCATTAAACCCACTTTGTTTCTTCTGATCATATCCCATTTTTCTAAAGATAAACAAAATTCTTTCTTAATCATTCACCTCAGTTCATCCATCACTAACACTCTTTTATTTACTAGAATGTGAAAGCCCTTTCTCTTTCTCTTTCTTTTTCTTTTTTTTTGGTGTTGAAAACAATAGATAACCCCCAACCAATTTCTTCCAATATATGTGGAAGATATTTTTTTTTATTCCATCCTTACTCCAATTGCTCTTGAAAAGTTTGTGTTCAAAATTAAGTGCTCTTAACAAATACGGTAGGAATGATATATATATATATATATATATATATATTGGCTAAATAAAAGGTAGGTTATAGAAGGTAAAAAGAAAGAAAAATAAGGCTAACAATATATTTAAATAGGCACAAAGAGGTAACTAGTGATATAAGAATAACAAGGTAGGCTTAAAAATGGCACAATCGATCCAAAAATGGCCTATATCATATCCTAAACAGTGCAATTCCAAATTATTTCGCCTCAAGAGGTTTTCAAATGAGTTCTAGAGTTTGTTGAGATAACAAAAATGTCCATGAAAAATTCGCACATAAGACTTCTCTAAGCATTTAGACTAATCAACCAAGTCATACCACATACCAAAAGAGTCGCCAACTAAGTAAAATTAACATTTGAAATTATCTTTAAACCGAAGCAAAATTTAATGTCTTCTAAAAGCTACGTGTTATCACAATCACATTATTATCATCAATGTGCAAATTAAAATAAATAAAATGCAAATGAAATCGGAATGCAGAAAAAATAAATGGAACATCAAAATTAAACGTAATTAAACAAACAAAAACTACTAAAAATGAAACAACACAATTAAACACACAAACAAAACTACTAAAAATGAAACTAAGAAAAATGTACCGTTTATCACACCCCCAACCAAAACCTTACATTGTCCTCAATGTATGAAAGAAAAACAGCGGTGAAAGTAGGTTTTTTTTAACCTTTGATGGGAATGGTAGTGGCTTTAGCTCAATCTTGTTGGCTTCCTTCTTGACCACTGAAGTTGGAGTTTCATTTGTTCCCAACTCCTTGAATATTTTATCACTGAACAAAGATTCATCAAGTGCTGCCAGTAATTCTGAACATTTTCTCACTCCCTCATCTTCCTCCTTAATTGTTGTAGATTTCACAAGACAAGCTTCTATTGGTAGCAATGGAGGTCTCTCCTCAAAAGTTTTCGAGATTAACCTATCAAGGGTGTTAATTTGAAAACAAGAATGTACCTCACTTGGAGATTTCATTGCTTCAAAAATATCAAAAGTCACTTGTTCATCTTGCACCCTTAGAATGAGTTTTCCTTGCTGAACATCAATCAATGTTCTTCCAGTTGCAAGGAACGGTCTCCCCAATATCAATAGTATCTCTCTATCTTCCTCCATGTCAAGCACCACAAAATCTACAGGAAAAATAAATTTGTCTATTTTAACTAAAACATCCTCAATTACCCCTCGAGGATATTTCACTAATCGATCCGCTAATTGTAGAGAAATTGAAGTAGGCTTTACTTCTCCCAGGCCTAGTTTCCTGAAAACAGAAAGTGGCATCAAATTAATGCTTGCTCCTAAATCACATAGCACTTTATCAAAATTGCAACTTCCTATAGTACAAGGTATAGTAAAACTCCCTGGGTCTTTTAATTTTTGTGGCAGTTTTCTTTGAAGAACTGCACTGCACTCCTCATTTAACATGACAGTTTCATAATCTCCCAGCTTCCTCTTCTTTGATAGAATTTCTTTCATGAATTTTGCATACTTGGCCATTTGTTCCAACATCTCTGCAAAAGGAATGTTAATATGCAATTTCTTAAAAATTTCCAAAAATTTACCAAATTGATTATCAAGCTTTTTCTTCTGCAATTTTTGAGGATATAGGATATGAGGCTCATATTTTGCAGTTGGAAAAGGTTGAACATCTTGGGATGTTGATGGCTTTTCTTTAAATTCTTCCACCTTTTGCTCTGATTTCTTCTACCATTCAAGTTCTTTACCACTTCTTAATGTGATAGCCTTTACATGCTCCTTGGGATATATTGTGTCACTTGGCAATGATCCTTGAGACCTTTCTGCAATCTGCTTTGAAAGCTGCCCCAGTTGGTTTTGGATGTCCCTGTTGATTGCCTCTTGATTTCTGAAATTTATTCTTGACTCCTCAATGAACTTCCCCAAAAGTTCTTCCAAATCTGTTTGTTTCTTCTCTTGGGGTTGGTAGGAAGATGATGACGGTTTGAATCCCCCTTGGTTATTTCCCCATGACAAATTTGGATGATTCCTCCAACCTGGATTGTAGGTGTTTGAATATGGGTTATGTTGAGGTCTTTGGAAATTTGAAACATAATTGGCTTGTTCAGCATTTGGTGAAGCAAATGGATTTCCAACTTGGCACTCAATACTAGCATGATTTCCACCACATAAATCACATTTTGCATGTCGTTTGGATTCGAACTTGGATGAAAAAGAATCCACCTTTCTTGAAAGAGCAGTAACTTGAGCCGACAAAGCATTCACTGAATCAATTTTATGCACTCCTGCTGGTCTTTTTTTAGTTACCCGCTCTGAATGCCACTGATTGTTGTTTTCTGTCATAATCTTTAACAACTCATGAGCATCCTCTGGTGTTTTTCCCATTAAAGACCCTCCAGCTGCAGCATCAATCATTGCCCGATAGTTTGAAACCAACCTATTATAAAATGTAGAGACTTGTAGCCAAATCGGTATACCATGATGTGGGCACTTCCTCAACATTTCTTTGAATCTCTCCTAAGCTTCATACAATGATTCTTGATCATACTATGTAAAAGATGTGATTTCATTCCGCAATTTTGCCATCTTAACAGGAGGAAAGAACTTGGACAAGAACTTCTAAACTAACTCATTCCATGTTGTAATTGATCACGGTGGTAATGAGTTTAGCCATTCCTTGGCTTTGTCCCGAAGTGAAAAAGGAAAAACCCTTAATCTTACGGCATCTTTAGACACACCATTTATCTTGTAAAGATCACACAACTCCAGAAAGTAAGCAATATGTGCATTAGATCATCCTTTGACAGTCCCCCAAACTGATTTGATTAAACCATTTGGATAAAGGATGGCTTTATCTTAAAGTTATTGGCTTAAATAGTAGATCCATGGCTGATTGTCTATTAGGAGCTGAGGTTGAACGCCTTCTCTCTCGATTTAGACGCCTATATGTTCGATCAATTTCTGGATCAAATGGAAGAAGGTTAAGGCTTCTTGCACGTCGCATACAAAAATTCCTACAACCTGAAAATCAACAAGCACTCACAAAACACAAAGTTACCCTTTTTTATGATAAATAAAATAAAAGAGCAAAATAAACAATTGAAAAATTTGCAAGAAATGACTAAAATAAATAATGCAAACAAGCAGTAACAACTCTAAATGAACAAATGTTCAACACAACTCATAAACTCAATTTAGAATAAAAATAAAACTGAAACAATGATAAAGCAAATTAACTTCAAATTAAAACTAAGATTAGGTAGTATCGATATTAATAATCAAACCATTCCCCGGCAATGGTGCCAAAAACTTGATGCGTATTTTCGCAAGTGTACGAATCGTTCAAGTAATAAAGTGTACAAAAGTACGGATATCGAACCCACAAGGAATGGCGTTACTAAGTACCGAAATTGACTAATCCTAATTTTATCTGAAAACCAAGTTGTTGAAATTGTTTAAAAGGCAAATTAACTTACAAATAAATGTAAAGAACACAATTGAATGTTGTTCACAAATGATTAAAAATGCTAAGACATTTGATTTCGCTGAATCAATTCAATCCAATTTCAAGTCATGTTATATGAAAATCAAAGCTATAAGTGATGGTTGAAATACCCAAACTTATCTAATACTCTCTCTCGAGTTATATTAGAATTACTTTTCTATGATAATCAACTATATTTCTATGAAGATTTAATCACAAACAAGCACATTATGATCTATGGAATTTCTAGAATAACCACATACATCATGCATTAGTTCTCACACTCGCATTCAACATATGGTATTTATCACAAGAAGCATTCATTACACATCTCCTCTCGGTCTCAATATAATGCAACAAATCATCTAAATATTGGCCAGAAATCTAGAAGCATTAAGCATGGAAATAAATACTCAACTTGAAAGCAATGAACTAATATAACCATAACCAAAGAAATTAGAGTTTCTTGATTCAACTACATCATAGCCTTAGCAAAAAATGAATTAGTTCATAATGGAAATAAGAACAACTATTATCTCAACTGAATACATCAATACAAATTCGGAATAAACTGCAGAACAAGCAAGTTAAGGAGAAGAGATGAAGAACTCTTGGAGATGAACACTTGGCAGCAACAATGGTGATGATCCTTCAAGATTATTCAAGCTTTCTCTCCAAAATGGCTTCCTCTCCTCCAAAAACGCCTCTCCTCTATCTATTTCGCCGTCCCCTCTTTCTGTACCTTATGGTATTTATAGGTCTAGGGTTTTGGGGGATACTTTGGAACAAAATTTATAAAAAAAGCATTTTCTGACGAAACTCGCCGCCGGCGAACGTATTCTCGCCGCGGTGAGATTTCTGGAAAATAAACTTGCCACTGGCGAACATATGCTCGCCGCGGCGAGATTTCTGGAAAATTTGCTCTGCAGTTCTCGCCGGCAGCGAGATACATTTGGCCGCCGGCAAAATAATCTCATCGGCGGCCAGATTTGAAGCTGTCAAATGCATGCTCTCGGGAAAAATGCTGCAGTTTTCTCACCGCGGCCAGAATTCCAAACCTTGAAACTTGCCTTTATTGAGTCTCACTCAATCCCGGTCCTTGGAATTTGTCCCAAACTTCTCCAAAATTATGAATTTACCTGAAATTGCACTTTAAACACGAAATACCCGTGAAATGATATTTATGGATTAAATAATCAAATAAACACAATTTTCACACAAATATCAATATTTAAATCATAACAAAAATGCAATAATTTGACTCTTATCATCTAACATACAGAATCACGATGCTATTTTCGTACACCTTTATCACCTATTTCAGTTTCTAATTTGTGAACGTGACTAGCATAAAAGTTGTAGATAATTGTCTTAACTTTCCATAGACAATGAAATTACCTTAATCAGAGTTAAAATGAGGGAGTTATGGACTTTTTAGTAAGAGAATGTTTGGTTGGTTGAAAATCTGGAGTGTAGGAAATCCTGAAGCATGGCTGTGCTTCGGGCTGTTTCGTGATTTTTCAACACGGATTGCACAACTTGAAGCACGGCCATGGTTGGTGACACGGTCAAGCCATGCTTGAGGCTGGATTTGCTCTGTTTTGCATTTTGAAGGCCCTAAATGAACTCCAATGAATGGATGCTGTTAAGGGGAACCAAAATACAAATAAATACCTTTTTAATGATGGATTGTAGTGTGAATTTCATCCTTCTATTATGAGAAATTAAATCACAAACTGCATATTGATGAGATGTATGTTTAATGTATGGATAAAAAATACATATTAATGAGACCTATGCAAGTGAATTTGTTATGTATTGATGAGACATATGTAAGTAAATTGCATAAGAGATATATGTATCATGCATTGTAGTGTTAATTTCATTCTTTTATTATGAGATATATGTGCAATGTATGGATAAAATGAATGTTGATTTGATGCCTATGCTAGTATATCAATGCATGAGGATTACATGATATAAGGTATGTGTTGTTGGTAAGTGTATTAATACATATTTGTTAAATGATGTGGTGATGATATTATGAATAATATTAGTGATGTGCTTGGTTAATGCATAGTCCTATTGTGATGGTCATGATGATTAAAGAATATGATGTGTACATTATTATATGACAATAGAGGGGTTATTACATAGTGATTGTATGAAGAGATGAAGTTGATTATGGATGGAAAGCATGATGATAAAGGTGAGTTGTTTGATGTATACATGGCTATATCATGTTAATGTACATGGTTCAACTCGTGGCTACAGACGATTAGTCACTGAGTGTGGAGATATGGCTATAGACGATTAGTCACTAAATGTTGAGATGTGGCTATAGATGTTTAATCCCTGTTTGTTGACCTTGTGGCTACAGACGATCAGTCATCATGCATAAAAGCATTATAAAGATATATATATATATATATATATATATATATATAAGTATAATATTGAAGTATAACCTGATTATTATACATGCCTGATATTGATGCATAGCCTACCTATTGAATATGAAAGCATGCTATACATTCTTGTTATTTTATCATATACAAAGAGAAAATGTTTTCTGTAGTTTATACAGCTGGACATAACACTATGATTTTCTTATTTACCATATGATGCTTTTAATGTTAAACTTATTGGGAACTTTTATTCTGATTATTGCTAGTGTTATGTTCAGATAAGAGCAAACGATACGCTAGCTGCTTTCGTGCAATTTATCATAGAGATCTAGTGGATGGCGATGCCTTGTACAGATTATGATGCCAGCACCACCTCCTCCACCCTTTACACCCAAGGGAGATATGCGGTATAGGGTTCTCCACTGTATATGCCCTTTAAATGGCTAGGGAGGCTCTTTAAGCCTAGGTCAGAATACTGCAAAATAGAAGGTACAAGCATCTTATTAGAAATTAGTAACAACATAGAAAAATCCTTACTTATTTGCTGCACTTCTGGTGCTTCTTCTCCTACTGTAATTTGCTTTTCGAATTTGGCATTTGGGGTAGATTCCATAGCCTCTTTCTTAGTAGGCTTACTAGTGTCAACTTCCAAGTCATCTTTTTCATTCAGTGTAGAATTTTCTTCCTTTTGCATTAACTATGCTAGGGCTAGACTTTCAATTTCTGAATTTTGAGCCTCTAGCCTGCTGACTGTTGTTGCTAATTACCCAATTTGATTTGTTAAGCTTTGAATGCTAGCCCTTACCTCTTGTTGAAATTGATAAGTATTTTGTGTAAGAGATTTAACAATATCTTCTAAAGGAGTACTTACCTAGAAATCCTGAAATGTATTCTGTTTAGGATAATAGGCTTGTTGATTATGGTGAAAATTGGCAAAATTTTGTTCTGTAGACCTATTTTGTGCATTCTCATACCTAAAGTTGGGATGATTCTTCCATCCAGACTTATACATATTGGAATAGGAATCATACATCCCTTGTGGTAGTTCAGGGAAACCATTAACCATATTTACCTGCTCAAATGACTCGTTATAGAAACTTGGGTATCCAATAGAAGGATACCCCATGGCTGAATGATTTACATGGCACTTCTCACTTTGCATATTTTCTACACGTTGACGAACAAGAGAAGTTAAATTTGCAAGTTGTTGTTCAAGGGAAGAACTACTTACCTCACCAGCATGTCTTAATGGAGACCCTAGCCTAGTGCCAAATTGTTGAAAATTGGCTGCCATATTCAAAGTTATGAACAAAAAGAAAAGAAAAGGAAATCACAAAAGGTAAATATATACAGTCTCCGGCAACGACGCCAAAATTTGGTGCGTACTGTCGCATGTACACCCAAATTGACACCTTACCTTAAAACTAGCCTATAGTAGTGGGAGTAAGGGTCGATCCCATAAAGACTGGTATTATCTTATGTGATTGAGAAATGGGGGATTGATAATTGTAAATAAAACCAAGTAAACAATAATGAAAGTAAATAAGTGAGAGTGATTAATGATAAAGACGTTGGTTTCAGTTGATATCCACTGTCAAGGGATTGTATTGATCATTGACAACATAATCAATCTGTAATTGAATATCTATCATTGGGTTTTTAACCCTATTCCTTCTTAAGTCTAGTTAAATTAATGACAATCGCACCAATTGAACTCTAATTAACAAGCAATCCTTCAGCACATCAGTAAAGCATAACTTATTAACTGCATGAAGAACTAGAGAAACTGACAGAGCTAAATAAATATAAACACATCAGTTATATCTAATTTAGTTAATTATTCATCATAGGTTCAATGATTTATAATCCAAAATCCTCAAACCTATTTGCCTCATGAATCACAGAATTGAAGACTTTGTTCAAAACATAATTCAGCGGTAGATTAAGACAGATAATATACTAGTAGGCCTCCTAGCAATCATATGAATGATCATTGAGAAGAAGAACAGATAAATAATCAATACTCAATTCAAATTGAAATAATAAAATCAAATCCACATCTCACAATGCATGAAGATCCCTTGAGGTTTCAATCTACCTCAACCAACTAAAATGAACTAGTCACGCAGGGCCGTAAGAAAATCTAAAGAAGAATTGAAGAATGTAACTAAGAACTTGGGTGAATGATTGAATCCATTCTCTGCTTTCTTTCCTCCCTTTTTATAGATTAACTCCTCCTAATCGAAGTAGGAGTGTTTATAGGTAAAATTTCGGCCTATCGGGCTTCAATTGGAGTTGAAAAACCCTAAAAATTGTGAATTCAGTGACCTAGTGCAGCGGCGGGCGCCCTGGTGTTCTGAAAATCCAAAGACGGGGCGCTGCGGCAACCTGAAAACTCTAGAATTTGCCAAAGTGTCAAACACAAAAGTTGTAACTCTATGTCTCTTCTTTCCATATCCGCTAAAATCACCTTAATCTAATCTAAACGGAAGGAGAAATGACAAAATTAATTACCAAAGGTCAGAATTCATCCTACTGCACTGTGATTCTGATTTACGATGCTCTGTAATGCTATGAAATATCCTAAATTTGAGCAAGTGTTAAACATAAAAGTTGTAGATGAGTGTATTATTTTTTCACAGCCACTTGAATAACTTTGATTGGAGTTCATAAGAGGGAGATATGCTCAAAACAGTGCTAAAAGGTCTGGAATCGCTGCAATGTAGCATTTTTCCATGAATTTCTTATCTTTTTCTTCTTCCTTTGTTCCTACAACACAAGATAGAAAAATAAGCTAATTCCTAATTATATTTTACTTAAATCAAACAAAAAGTAAGTTTAAATTTATTAATATCATGCTTAATTAAGATCACATCAAATAGTTATGCCCATACATCTAACTCTTTTCCAGCCTTCACCAAGTTTCTAGATCAAGTTTGCCTTAGCCTTCCTTTATCTAATTTCAGTTAGCAAGAGAAGTTAAGATATACAAACACAGTTGAATTACACAGCATTACTACAGCAAAATCATTGATAAAATAAAATGTGCATGTGTTCACTGCAACCAGTCTACAACCCTATCTAAAAATTTAGCCCAACCTCATATCCAAACTGATTACAAGCATTAGAATAACTAGTATACAGTGAAGAGTAATACAACTATATGAAAAGAAATGCAGTTTCCTACTACGCAATGAAAACACAAAAAGAGATGAAGGGAATCCTCAACAACAGTCCTCTTCCTTGTTCCAGTGCTTCACCATGCAGGGTTGGCGCGTCCTAAGCTAGAGTGTAGCCTCACTGCCCACTCCCGTCAGGGATTTCTGGGCTTCCTCTTTATGTTTTTCTCTCTGTCCCCTCGCGTCCCTATTCTATTTTCTATTTTTCTTTCTTTTATAGGCAAGCCCTGTGGTCCCATTAAAGTCGCCTGGTCTGCTGAAATTCTTCCAGCTTTTCAGTAAGCACCTCTACCAGCAGCTTTCTTTCCACTTCTAGTAGTGGAGACAGTTCCTATACCTTCAGCAATCTGCTGTGTCAGTTGGGCGCTCCCTTTCCCCTGTGAGGTAGTGGCCGCTCCTATTGCATAACTTTGACTCCCTACTGCCTGCACTATATCATAAAGAATCAGCTTCTCCTCAAATGCATCATATTAAAAATAACCAAGATCACCCAACATCACTCAGTTTGCTGTCTTAATTGCTACGCATGTATACTGAATTGTCACAGCAAATGGAATGTGTGATCTTGTATACATGGGAGGCAAAACATTCTATTAAATCATAGGGCATGAATGCTAATAAATCAAAATGCATAGTAAATATCCTCAGAAAAGCATAAAGAAACTCTAATGAATTAGAGTCATCAATGACAAGCATAAAGCTCATGACGAGTTGCTTGATAACTATATATTGCATTTGATGAATATGCATATATATACACACACACACACACATTTATATGAATGGATAAATATCGATGGATTGTATGGTTTGAGACGGTATCGAGTAGGGGACGCTCTATTAACCTAAGTGAGCTAAGAGAGGACCACTCCAACCGGGTGACAGATGTAATGTGAGGAGGTAAATGGGTGATAAATTCACATTCTCTGATCACTTATTGTGACTGTAGTCGATTGGTCACTATGCGTATTGGTGCGCACTGTCGCAAGTGCACCCAAATTAATACCTTACCTCAAAACTAACCTGTAGTAGTGGGAGTAAGGGTCGATCCCACAAAGACTGGAATTACCTTATGTGATAAAAAAGGGGGGATTGATAATCGCAAATTAAGTAAAGTAAAATAATTAAGAGAAAGAGATTAATGATAAAGACGTTGGTTTCGGTTGGTATCCACCGTCAAGGGATTACATTAATCATCGACAACATACGCAATCTGTAAATGAATATCTATCATTGGGGTTTTAACCCTGTTTCTCCTTAAGCCTAGCAAATTAATGACAATCGCACTAATCAAACCCTAATTAACAAGCCATCCTTTAGCACATTGGTAAAACATAACTTGTTACCGCATGAAGAACTAGAGAAGCTGATAGAGCTAAACAAATATAAACACATCGGCTATATCTAATTTAGTTAATCATTCATCATAGGTTCAGTGATTTATAATCCAAAACCCTTAAACCTATTTGCCTCACGAATCGCAGAATTAAAGACTTTGTTCAAAACATAATTCAGCGGTAGATTAAAACAAACAAAATACTAGTAGGCCTCCTAGCAATCATATGAATAATCATTAAGAATAAGAACAGATGAACAATCAATATTCAAATCAAATTGAAATAATAACATCAAATCCACATCTCACAATGTATAAAAATCCCTTGAGGTTTCAACTTACCTCAACCAACTAAAAAGAACTAGCCACGCAGGGCCATAAGAAACTCTAAAGAAGAATTGAAGAATGTAGATGAAGAATTGGATCAAGAATTGGATCGTTTCTCTGGTTTCTTTCCTCCCTTTTTATAGACTTTCCCCCTCCTAATCGAAGTTAGAACGTATTTAGGTCAAATTTCCATCCATCCCACTTCAATTTGGGCGAAAACGACCTAAAATCGCAAAATCAGCAAGTCCTGTAGGGCAGGCGGGCACCGCGACGCTTAAGTAGAGCACCGTGGCACTACGAAGATCCTGCCACGGGGCACCATGGTGCATTGGGTTAAGCGCTGCAGCAGTCGGTGTCGAAGGTGCTCAGGCGCCGCGGCGCCCTGGGTTGAGCGCCACGGCGCTCTTTTGTGAGTGCTGCGGCGCCCAGAATCTTCTGGATTTTCCAAAGTGCCGAACATGAAAGTTGTAGCTCTATGTCTCTTCTTTCCATAGCCGCTAAAATCACCTTAATCAGAGTCCAAATGAGTGAGATATGCCTCAATTAGTGACACAAGGTCAGAAATCAGTATTTTTCTATGATTTTTTGTCTATTTTCCTCTTCATTTCTTCTTTATTATTCCTAAAACACAAAACACAACACTCAATCAATTCATATCTATTTTCTACTAAAATTAAATAAAAAGCAACTTAAAACATGTCAAAAACATGCTTATTTTATAGCATGTAACGTATAACGAATGAGTGAATTGAGAACTGTGATATGTCTGAGCATTTTAAAAAAAAAGTGGATTTTCAGTGCATATATAGTATGTTAATTATGCATCAACTGAAGTGATGATTTTATCTCTAAATCTTAATATTTTTTGTAGCTTATACAATTAAACATAAGTCTTTTTTTGTCATTATATTTTATTTATGTTAAGTCTATTGGGAACCTTTGTTCTCTCTCTTATTGTGGTGTTATATTCAAATAAAAAGAAATGAGATGCAACAGGAAATAGCATTACTGATGGAGATCTCGATGTCAGCACCACCTCCTCACCCTTTGTGTTTCAAGGGTGGAGTGCTGTATAGGGACTCTTATTTGTGTACTGAAATAATGTGTTGTATAATTATTACATGTGTGAGGTTTTTAATATATATATATATATATATATATAGACACACACACACACACATATATTATGTTTAAACATATGGTGTATTTAATATACAAAATGTGAAAATAAATAAATAATAATAATAACAATGAGATAAATAAATAAATAAATAACCGGACGTTACACATTTAGTCCTTTTCAATTTCTTCCTCATCTATTTCTAAATATTTACCTATCCCTACTACATTAGTCAACTACAAATCACTAATAACTATTATATTTTCATGCATGGTCACCTCATTAATTTTTCCCCTAAGCTAAGCGTTGGTACTTGAAATAATTCTAGTTCTTTCAATGGCATTCTTAATCACCCCTTAATCCTTAACTTTTGGTGGTTTCTCCTCCTTCTCCTATAATTTATTTCCATATGTTCACATTTTGAGGCAAATCTTAGTGACATGCTATAAATTAAGCATGTATTTAGCATATTTTATGTTACTTTTTATTTTATTTAAATAGTGAATAGATAGGATTTAATTAATTTTTGTGTTTTATGTTTTAGGAATAATAAAGAAGAAAAGAAGAGAAAAATAGAGAGAAAATAATGAAAAATGCTGATTTCTGACCATTCATCACTAATGGAGGCATATCTCGTTCATTTATGCTCCGATTGAGGTGATTCTAGCTACTATGGAAAGAAGAAACATAGAACTACAACTTTCATGTTTGGCACTTCGGCAAAATCCAGAGTTTTCTGGGCGCCGCGGCGCCCATCGCCAGGAACCAGAGAGCGCCGTGGCGCCCGACGTCGTACAGACTTGCTGATTTCGTGATTTTAGGTATTTTTCACTGAAATTGAAGCTGGATGGACGGGGGTTTGACCTAAAGACATTCCTACTTCGATAGAGAGGAGTTAATCTATAAAAAGAAAGGCAAGCAAGTAGAGAAAGCATCCAATTCTTCATCCAAGTTCTTCAATTCTTCTTTAGATTTTCTTATGGCCCTGTGTGGCTAGTTCTTTTTAGTTGGTTGAGGTAGATTGAAACCTCAAGGGACCCTTATGCATTGTGAGATTTGGAATTGTTTTCAATAGTTCAATCTTAACTAGGTATTGTTTATTCATCTGCTTTTCTTTTCTAAATGATTTTTCATGTGATTGTTAGGAGGCCTACTAGTATATTGTATGTCTAAGTCTACTGCTGAATTAGGTTTTGAACAAAGTTTTTATTACTTGATTCATGAACCAAATAGGATTAAGGATTTTGGATTATAAATCATTAACCCTATGATGAATGATCAACTAAATTAAATATAATCGATTTTCTTATATTCATTTAGCTCTATCAGTTTCTCTCGTTCTTAATGCAGTTGATAAGTTAGACTTTGTCGATGTGTTAAAGGATTTTTTTATCAATTAGAGTTTAATTGGTACGATTGTTATCAATTCACTAGGCTTAAGGAGGAACTGGGATAGAGTCCTAATGATAGATATTTGGTTTAAGATTGATAATTTTGTCAATGATCGATGCAATCCCTTGATGGTGAATATCGACCGAAACCAACGCTTTTCTCATTAATTACTCTTTTCACTATTTTCATTATTGTTTAATTTACTTTATTCACAATTATCAAACCCCCATTTCTTAATCACATAAGGTAATTCCAGTCTCTGTGGGATTGACCCTTACTTCCACTACTACAGGTTAGTTTTGAGGTAAGGTATTAATTTGGGTGTACCTGCGACAGTGCGCACCACTTAGTTATATCTATTTTTCCAAAATTTCACCTTCTTTATCCTAGGTTTTCACGTCTTTACTTTTTTTTCAAGGTTCCATTGGCTAATATTTTACCTAAAATCCTTGCTTATACCTTATTATTTACATAAACCCCTTTTGCATAGTTTGTTGTCTAGTGACATTAATCCATATAGAAATTTTAAGGCATTGAAATATTCAGGTTACAGTGGAGTAAGACCTTTTTTTTACTAATCAAATCATAACTTACTCATTTGAACTCTAATTAAGGTGATTATAAAGCCTATTGGAAGATAAGACAATTATCCATAACTTTCATGCTGACCACCTAGGCAAATTCCTAAGCAATAGCAAAGTTATAATGCTCTTAAAATCAGTATCACTGCAACCCATATTGATTCAGACCTATCGTTACTAATTATGCTTTATCTCTATCATATAGTCTCCTAATTACAATTCTAGAGCCTGAAGAACAATAAGACACGTGGCTACAATTTGTTTGTTAAACATTTCTTCGATTTCAATGCGGATTTATACCCAAAAATTCGAAAACAAAATGCTTTCCTACACTGTCCAGGGTTCTAGCTTCTTACTACTTTCATTTTTCTTATTGTTTCTTATCACTATACCTAGGCATATTTGGTCTCCAAAATTTCTAGTTATTCATGCCTTAACCTCTAGATTTCTCCTCTAACAAGTTTTAGTTGCATTCATCTTAAAAACATCTATCATAACATATTCCATCATCCCCTTCTTCCAAAAACCAGAATTTATTGACAACAACATAAAGAATGTTCCCAACACCGAAAATTCCAAGGGTTATCCCTAGATTTCAAGGCTTCACTTACTCTAGCTGTAACATCCTTAATTTCATTTCTTTTATTAATAAAGGTACATAAATATTTAATGTAACATCCCTAATTTTGTTTCTTTAAAGATACATAAATATTTAATTAAGGAAATAAAATTTATTAGACAATTTTATGATATCTAAGGAAATATAATCCTTAGAAATTCTTCACCTTATGTGTATGCATAGAAAATGTTTCTAACATTAAGGGAATAAGTAAAGAGAGAAAATCTAATAGGAAAAATTAGAAATAACATACTAAAGATAGGCAAAATTCTTTGGTAAGGAAGATAAATTTTTGTGAAGTAAGTAAATGTTTTAAAATTTTAAGAAGATTGGATTAGGATAATTTTCCTAATTCAAGACTTAGAAATTTTTAAGTTTAATATCTCCACCCATAAATTGGGCTTTCACCTATGGACATTTCATATAAATTTTTTCCACGTCACATAAGTTTCTAGCAAGCCCATTGGATAACCTAGGCAAGAAATAAAACATAGACTTCGACTAGGATATAGAAGTTGGACCGGTAGCCAAAAAATTATGAAAATGTGACCAAGCCCTCCAAGAATGGTAGAATTTTATCCAAAGCAAAGGAAATGGGTAGGAATGAGTCCAAATCCAAAAGGAAAAATAAAATAAAATAAATCATGTGATGAAATAATAGTGTAAGAATAATAAAGATTAGGTTACACGACATTAAGAGAAAAAATCAGCAAGTGGTGTGATATCCTACATTTATAATTTTAGCAAGTGGTATGATAATACATGGCATTAGGACAAAACATCTATATCCTACACTCATAATTTTAGCAAGTCGGTAATAATATATAACATTATGACAAAACATCCTTATCCTACACAAATAATTTTAGCTAAGCAAGGAAGATTCAAGGGTTGAAAATTTGCCACCTAAAAATGCAAACCTATCATACTTGATTAAGACAAAAGAAAAAGGAAATGAATCCCTAAATCAAAGGGACCTTGTCCCTTGTCTTAAGAACATATTATCATAATTTTCAAAATACAAATCTCCTTTTCCTATGCATATCTTGACTAAGGAAGAAGAAGACAAGAACACGAGTTGTTTGTTTTCCAAAAATCAACCAAGTGCATCCTAATTGTGCTAAGGTAGACCCATGATCATGAGAGGTGAATTATTTGATAATTAATTTAATCAAAACCCACCCATATAACATTATAATTTCTTCCTAGTGAGGGAGAGGAAAAATATAAGCAAGGTAGAGTGAGGAAAGGAGAGGAAGGAGAAGTCTAGAAGACTAAGTGTACAAGGTAGGTTTAACAATATTTCTTTTTGAAAAGTTTTAAAATTTGTAACATTTATATGGAATTTTGATCTGAGAACTTTGATGATTGGTCATGGATGTTGCTATATCACGTTACATATTAATCTTGCATGTGATGTATGTTTGAATACTCAGGGTGGTGTAGATAGTTCTGTATAGGTATGGCTATGGGTGGCAAAATTTTATACTTCTATATTTAAAAATTATAGGAAGAATCGGTAAGAAATTAAAACAAAAGGTTAAGATAAAACAAGTAGATCTATGTCTCACAGATTTTTAGCCACTGGAATAACTCAATTTGGTGTTCATACGTGGTAGATATGGTCCGATTAGTAAGCAGTGGTCAGAAAATGGTTAACCAGGGAAGAATCTATCAGGTATGCTTATTTGTTTGAATTTCTAGGATAAATCTGTAGGGAAATTGATAACTACAATTTATTACAGTTTTTATGTGCTTTCCGAGTGTGTTTACTGTACTATTTTGATGTATTAAGCACTCTTATTCCCAGATTTAATTGAATGAGATAACTCCCTATGATACAATATCATCCAACTTGTTTGCTATAGCAATTTAGTAAGCATATGTGACAATCATGGCAACAAACCGAGTGATATTGAGTGAGCTGGCCTTTTTTTTAATATAAGGTACTGATTCTATTTGATATGGCGCAGGTGGCAGGGGAGCAGAGCTGCACAGCAGGTGCAGCCACCACCTAGCAGGAGAAAGCAGCAACCAACTGACACTGTAGGCTGCTGGTTGAGTTGGTGCAGAATGGCCTCCACTACTGAAAGTGGAGAAAAAGGCTGCACGCAGTGATGCTAGCTGCAGAGCAGGGAGAATGTCAACAAAAACCAGGCCACTTTACTAGGACCACAAGGCCTAACTATAAAAAGGACAGGAAGTAGAGGCACAGAAAGAGAGATACTACGGGGAGGAAGAAGAAAAATACAGAGAGAAAGAGAGATACTACGGGGAGGAAGAAGAAAAATACAGAGAGAGAGAGAGAGAACCCAAAAATCCCTTGTGGGAGAAGATCGTGAGAATCACCTCAGCCCAGGGAGCACTGACACCACATGGTGAAGCATTGGAGCACGGGATAGTCTGCAATTCCATAATTTCATTGATCCCTGTTGTGATTTCTATTGTTTTAGCAGGAAACTGCATCTGTTGTTTTATTATTATTTGTATCACTTGGGATACATACTAGTACTTTTCTGATATCTGTAACTAGTGTAGCTATGAGGCTTGGCTAGTTTCCAACTAGGGTTCTAGAAAGGTTGTAATGAACACATGTACATTTTTAGTATCAATGATTTGCTGCAGCATTGTTGTAACATTCAACTGTGTGTATATTTTAATTTCCCATGATAACAGAAGTTTAATGGAGGAAGATTAAGGCCAATATTCACCTGGAAGGGTAATGGAGGCTAGAAAAAGAGTTGAATGTATGGGGTTAGCCAATATAGGGATATATGGTTACCCCATTAGCCCAATAGTTGGAGCTTCATGCACAATTCGAGGGTGAGGATTGATGCAGGAATGTGTGTTTGAACCCCAGAATTACAAGGAATGGAAGTCTGGAAAGACCCCATTCAAGACTGAACTTGGCACTGAGAAAATTGCTACTACAATCCCTAGAACAAATATGAGTGCAGTAGTTCATGGAAACCCCGAAGCAACCCTAGACCACCTAATATCATTTTCTTTTATCCCCTAGTACCCCTCATCTTAGTTATAGTTGTATTCAGTTGATCTACCTCTATTTAAATCTTGTGAACCATCTTATTTCTGCTACAACATTTCACACAGCAGAATTTGCTTTAATAGTTTTAGTTCACTCCTCGTGGGACGATACTCACTCATCACTTTATTAGTTGGTCACGACACGTGCACTTGCGTTTTGACATGGCATTCATCTTTGCAACACTAACAAGTTTTTGGCGCCGTTGCCGGGGAGTGTCAACTTGAAAATTATTATTAGTTACTTGACTGTGTGAATTGTTTTTAGTCACATCTATTAGTCACTCTGGTGTCTTGTTGAACAGGTAACACAGTACATGAGCTGGGTTGACAGGGAGCTTCTGCCTCTAGATCTAGAGATAGAAAGAACACTTTTAAGAAGAAGGAGAGAACAGTTAGAACCTCACCAGCGGGAAGAAATGGCCAATCAGAATGGTGCAGAAAACATGGATGACAGAGATAGGGTCTTAAACACTTATGTTCAACCAAACCTGAATGGGTTGAACCCGAGCATTGTGAAACCAAAAATCAAGGCTCTTCATTTTAAGCTCAAGCCAGTAATGATCTAGAAGCTACAGACTATAGGCCAGTTCAGTGGAATGCCTACAGAGGACCCTCACCTTCACCTGAGAGTATTCATGGAAGTCACGGATGCTTTCAAAATGAAAGGGGTAACAAAAGAAGTGCTTAGGCTGAAATTGTTCCCTTACTTATTAAGAGATCGAGCAAGAGCATGGTAGAACTCTCTGCCACCCGACTCTATTGCTAACTGGAGTGATTTGGCAGAGAAATTTTTGCTAAAATACTTCCCGCCCACCAAGAATGCCAGATTGAGGAATGACATCACATCTTTCCAGTAATTGGAAGGTGAATCATTGTATGAGACCTGGGAGAGGTATAAAGAGCTGTTACGGAGGTGCCCCCATCATGGAATCCCTTACTACATTCAGATGGAGACCTTTTACAATGGCCTTAATGCTCAAACCCGCACCATAGTGGATGCAGCAGCTAATAGGGCACTATTGTCCAAAACATATAATGAAGCGCACGAGCTGCTCGAAAGGATGGCTAGCAACAACTATCAATGGCCAATGGACAGAGTTTCAACTGGAAAGAAAACAGCAGGCATGCATGAAGTGAGTAAAGTCACTTCTCTCACGGCCCAGTTAGCTTCGCTAGTTATGTCTTAAAGAACCAGCAATTGACTTGCCCTCAAATAGCTAATGCAGCCCAGGAGAATGGACCATCTTGTGTCCTGTGCAATGGACCCTATCTATTTGAAACTTGTCCTTCAAACCCAGAATTAGTGTGCTATGTGGGAAATATGAATTGCAATAACAATCCCTACTCCAACATGTATAACCCAGGATGGAGACAACACCCCAATTTTTCCTAGAGTAACTATGGTATGGGACAGGGGAGCAACTTTGCTCCACAAAGACCACAGGCCCCCTGGTTTTTAGCAGCAAAGGCAGCAGCCTAGTGAAACCCCCACTTCACTGGAATCCCTGCTGAAGGAATATATGGCAAGAAATGATGCTTTGATCCAGAGTCAAGCGGCCTCATTACGGAATATGGAAACCCAAGTGGGACAGCTTGCCAATGAACTAAAAAGCAGACCTCTAGGGACACTTCCAAGCAATACTGAAGTCCCTAGGAGAGAAGGGAAATAGCACTGCAAGGCTATAGCCCTGAGAAGTGGAAAGGTGGTGGAAGCACCAAAAGCAAGAGGACAGAACTAGAGAGACTCCACTATACCCCTAGAGAAGAAGAAGGACAAACAGAAGCAAGAAGAGGAGGTAAGTGAGGAAGCAGTCATCTCTGAAGAAAATGCTGCAGCTTTGCCACAGTAAAATACTATAGTTTTGCCACAGCAAACTAAGTTACCTCCCCCCTTTCCTCAGAGATTCCAGAAACAGCAGAATGACTAGCAGTTTAAAAGATTCCTGAATGTCCTGAAACAACTGCACATCAACATTCCTTTAGTGGAAGCATTAGAGAAGATGCCAAATTATGTAAAGTTCATGACGGACATCTTGACCAAGAAGAGAAGATTTGGTGAGTTTGAGATTGTTGCTCTCACGCGACAATGCAGTGCTGTGCTGCAGAATAAGCTACCAACCAAACTCAAGGATCTAGGCAGCTTCACCATATCTTGTTTTATCGAGAACCAGTATTTTGGCAAGGCACTTTGTGACTTGGGAGCAAGCATCAACCTCATGCCAATGGCCATATTTAAAAAGCTAGTACTTTTATTTGGAGTGCTCCAGTTCTATCTATGAAAAAGAAAGATGGATCACTATGACTATGCATAAATTATAGACAGTTGAATAAGGTGACAGTGTGGAATAAATACCCATTACCTCGTATTGATGATCTGTTTGATTAGTTACAAGGTGCTCAATGTTTTTCAAAAATTGATTTGAGATATGAGTAACATTAATTGAGGATAAGAGAAGATGATGTACACAACTTTTCTTTTAGGAATCATTATGGGCATTATAAGTCCTTGGTTATGTCATTTAGTTTGACAAATGTCCTAGCTGCATTCATAGATTTAATGAATAGTAATTAGGTCATCCCTGGATCAATTTGTTATTATATTTATGGATAATATACTACAATATTACAAGAGTTCAGAGGATCATAAGCAACATTCAAAGATAGTTTTACCAACTTTAAGGGAGTATGGTTGGTAAGGATAGTATCCAAGTAGATTCTAAGGAAGTAGAAGCGGTATAGGAATGACCATATCTTACGACAATTACAGATGAAGATCCAAATTTAATTTGCACTTTCTGCGGTTATCTGCCGTCCATTCTATGAGTCATAGTTGGATCAGGTATATGAACATATGGTTGTGAAGCATCAATCAACTCCTCATCATTTGAAGCCGAGATGAGAATTCATCATGCTGAGTGTGAGAAGAACCTTTGTTCCACAGCATGATCAAGGAAAGACAACAGACCATCAAAGAAGTGGTTAACATTTAACAAACCTATCGGTTTGTGATGCATATTTAGTTGTGCCCAAGAGACTATTTGGAAAATTTCTTCTAAAGTACCAAAACACCTTGGTAAGGCAATGAAGACATTAGCATTGCTCATCATTCTAGCCATGCGCTCATGCATGGAAGCTACCCTAAACTCTTTCCCAATTGTCTTTCCTACGATGTTAGATGCATCTAGAGTTGTAGAAATAATAACTAAAACTTGACATCCTCCTACATGTACAGCTATAGACACACACCCCATTAACCCACAGTTACCTCCACCATAAACTAAATGATTTTTTCTCCTAGCCAGTGCATACCCAGGTTTTGTTCTGGTTTCATTACTCTCCATCTTTTCCAGGACTGGAATCACAAAAGACACAAATATTTTGAAATTGACGAAATGTGATTCCCTCCATAGCTATATACACCTTAACTTTGAGTATGAAAGTAAAGAAATTAACATGTGCATTTATAGAATTCAGAGAATGGTATACTTATGATAGCTATACAAATATGCCGGGAATAATTAGAACAATATGTGAGTGATTGGTGGATATTAGCTAAATTGAAGGTGAAATTTTCAAAAAATGATGGCAAGCATGTATATGTACAGTAGTTGTGATAGTCTCTCATATTAGACATATAAAGAGAATAAGGTTAAGATATCACCAGAAATTTGTCTTTTCCTTGTTGTCCTTGATGAAGCATTGATGTCTTGATTCTTGTAGGAAAGTTGTAAGTGATAGGTGTAATTGTAAAAAAAGATAGTTAAAATGCAAACAAGTTAGTTGTTGAAGAGGGACAATTAAATGATTTATTTTGTTTTTCCAATGTTCTTGCCAGTCGACTATTGGTATTATTAAGTCGACTAGCTATTTTGAAATTTTTTAATTTAGACTGGTTATTTTACAATTGATTGATTATATTTATTTTGAAGCAATCAACTGCATCCTACCAGTTAACTATGTATTCTTTGATTTTCACAAACTTTTATAAGTTCAGAAATGCTTCTTTTCCATGTGATATTATTCCACCGAATGACAGTAGCTTTGAATTAAATTTTGGCATATATATTCAAAATTTGCGGCCCCTGATTTTTGTCGATATAGCAGCTAGATTTAGTTACAGATTTTCAAGAATTACGGCCACCGATTTTAATTTTATTCAATGCTTTGTCCAAATTTCTAACTTCCTATTTTGGCACCATGCTCTATTAAGTATTCCACATTTTGCACTGCATTGTCCTACATTAATATTTGGTATTAAATGCAAGATTCTTTTTCCATATTATAAGGAAAGTTAATTTCTTTTCTTTGAAACTCAGTTATTATGGTGTCCAATTAGTTAGTAGGTTAAAGTAATAGAGATTTTAAAAGGAGTGGACGGATGATGATCTTATGGTGTTTTGACGAATATAATCAAGAAAATTAGTGGTGTTAAAGTTTTTGAGGAATAAAATATGGGAAGTAGAATTTAAATTAATCTTTGAACTCTTAATTTAAAAATATGGAGAATACTATAAGAATCATGTCTGAAAATAATGTAAATGATTAAGATATTTGTGTTAAAGGTTTATATTATAATAAATTGAGTCTAGTATCTAGGATGCAAATTATGTTGAAATTGAGAATTCATGTATGAGTAATTGTTGGAAAAAAACTTCTTGAAATGATTGGGTGAATTAAATGGGATTGCCATAAATTAGAATGAGGTGCTTTTGGATATGATAGAGAAAGGCTTGAAATTTTTGATAATGAATTTATTGGTGTTAATAAGAGGGTATAATGTAACAATCTTTTTTTTTCTTTATTATTATACAATATTGAGTTCACATACACGTCATTAATCAAAACGTACATGCAACATATCAAACACATAGATATTTACATCTTGTTTATTTTGGTTGACCAATTCTGGAGATACAGGTGCGGGTGGTTGCACCTTCACCGGGATCTGAGCCAACTCGACCACAAACATCTTATTTGATTCTGAGATCTGCCCAACATAAAGTAACTCGATCCAATGTGCACTAAAAGCCAAAGCCATAGAAAAAAGCTGCATAACTAATTTTCTGAACATGATATGGAAATATAGTGAGAATTAAATCCCAGTAAGTTCAACAATAAATCATCATCAATATAGCTCATCACGTCATGTTCAGCTATATAAACTACAGAAAATATTTTTGGTCACATGAATGCATTATATCTATGCACATAAGAATCATACAGTAATGATATGTATGACAGGATTAACTATGTTCAGAATATCATATGATGGCTATCAACTTATTCTCATTTCAAGCTACCCCAGTCAGGGTGAGTGTCCTTTACTCTCCGGTACGGGCTTTTCTTGCTCCGTCCGACATGGCACACTTTCTCTTTCTTTTCTTATAATCATAATCATAACCGTTGGTAGGGCGTCCCCTACTGGTTCACCACACGGATTGCCATGTGAGCATGCTCATTTCTTTTATTTTCACAATGATAGCCAAAAATATGCTTTCAATAACAAGTATGTTCCACAAAATATAACTATTATCATTGGTAATCATGCCATAAACATAACCATTTCAAATATCACTTTATAAAATATTTCCATGTCAACATTTCACACTTAAGATGGTAAGAAGTTCATACAATGGCAATGCCTATGGCATATACTAGTCATTTATTATTTTTATTTATAAGATTCATCTTTTTTTTAAATATTAATTATATTTTTTTTTTGATGCAGGTTTTCATCATATCTAACCTTCTCTTACTAATCAGAGCATAACTCCCTCCATTTAACTCCGATGTAGTTGATCTTAGTGTCAATTTCAAGATAAAACAATTATCTAAAATTATTATGTTGAACATTATAGCGAAATATTAATAAAGCAAGGTGATATTACTCCCTCAATGTACATGTTATTTCTTCTCGGATAGGTTCTGACCTCTACCTACTAATCTGTCCATATCTTGCTCATAAGAATTCAAAATGGAATGATTCTAGTGGCTAAAAATCCGTGACACATATATCTATAATTCTTATGTTAACCATTTATTTTAATTTCTTATATAATGTTCCCGAAAATTAAAACACCGAAGCTATCGTAACATATTCTTCCCTGATGAACTATTTTCTGACCTTTGACTACTAATCGACTCATATCTTCCTCATATGGACTCCAAATTGAATGATTCCAGTGGCTAAAAATCTGTGACACATATATATTTAATTATTATGTTAACTATTTATTTTAATTTCTTATAGAATGTTCCCAGAAATTAAAACACCAAAGATATCCTAACATATTCTTCCCTGATGAACCATTTTCTAACCTTTGACTAGTAATCGGCTCATATCTTCCTCATATGGACTCCACATTGAGTGATTTCAGTGGCTAAAAATCCGTGACACATATATCTTTAATTCTTATGTTAATTATTTATTTTAATTCCCTACAGATAATTCCCAGAAATTAAAACACAGAAGCTTAAAATTTTACCACCCATAGCCATACCTATGCAGAACTTTCTATACCAGCCTAATTATTCAAACATACATCACATGCAAGATCAATATGTAACATGATATAGCAACATCCATGACAAATCATCAAAGTTCTAAGATCAAAATCTCATATAAATATTATAAGTTTCAAAACTTTTCTTCAGAAAGAAATATTGTTAAACTTACTTGGAGCACTTAGTCTTCTAGACTTCTCCTTCCTCTTTCTTCCTTTCTTCCTCTCCTTTCCTCACTCTACCTTGCTTCTATTTTTCCTCTCCCTCACTTGGACGAAAATTCTAATGTTGTAAGGGTGGGTTTTGCTTAAATAGACCCTCAAATAATTTACCTTTCATGATCATGGGTCTACCTTATCACAATTAGATTACACTTGGTTGAATTTTTGGAAAAAAAAACAACTTATATTCTTGTCTTTCTCTTCCTTAGTCAAGATATGCATAGGAAAAGGAGATTTTTATTTTGGAAATTATGATAATATGTTCTTAAGAAATGGGATAAGATCCCTTTGATTTAGGGATTCATTTCCTTTTTCTTTTGTCTTAATCAAGTATGATAGATTTGCCTTTTTAAGTGGCAAATTTCTAGTCCTTGAATCTCCATTATTTGGTTGAAATTATTTATGTGGGATAAAGATGTTTTGTCATAATGCTATGTATTATTACCCACTTGCTAAAATTATGAGTGTAGGATATTGATGTTTTGTCCTAAATTCTTGTATTATCATACCACTTGCTAAATTTTTGTCTTAATGTCAAATCACCTAATCTTGATTACACCATTATTCCATCACTTTATTTTTATTTTATTTTCATTTTTCCTGTTGGGTTTGGGCTCATTCATGCCCATTTTCTTTACTTTGGTTAAAATTCTACCTTTCATAATGGGCTTGGTCACATTTTCATGATTTTTGGGCTATCGGTCCAATTTCTATATCCTAGTCCAAGTCTATGTTTTATTTCTTCATTGGGTTGTCCTATTGGCTTGCTAAAAATTTATGTGAAGAAGAAAAACTTTATATGAAGTGTCCATAGGTGAAAGCCCAATTTATGGGTGGAGATACTAAAATTAGTAACTTTTACTCTTAAATTAGGAAAAAATTACCCTAATCCAATCTTCTTGAAATTTTAAGACCTTTACTTCACAAAAATTTATCTTCCTTACCTAAGAATTTCACATTTCTTTAGCATGTTTATTTCTAATATTTCCTCTTAGGTTTTCTTTCTTTACCTATTCCATTAATATTAGAACATTTCTATGCATATATGTAAGGTGAAGAATTTATAAGGAAAATATCTAAAAATTACGGGATGTTACATATAGAGTTACTGTGATGAGGTAAGTAGAATTATTAAACATGTGCCAATAGTACATAAACATTATAAAAGGTTTGGTGGAATTATTACTACATATGTTTAACATATTGATTAATAGATTTTAGAAAAACAAAATAGATTATAGATTAAGAAGATGATATCCATAGGATGATGTTGACATGTAAGAATCAAAGATGACTTAATAGAAGTCTGAAATAAGAAATGATAGTTACCCCAATATGGATGTGAATATGTTCTTTTATAGGTGTATTTTCTAATATCGACCCATAGATATATCCATGTGAGCTTGAGGATATAAATTGAAATTGATTAGAAAAGGAATACAAATAATTCAATACAGGCCAAAAGTTTAAAGAAATAATGCATGTTGAGCATTAGAAATTATCAGTTGGTGACCACATATTTTTGAAGGAATCACCAATGAAAGAGGTAATGAGGTTTGGAAAGAAGTACATATTAGATTCTTCTTATGTTACCTAATTCCAAGAAATTCAATTGGACAAAAATTTGGCTTAACTATGGGTACAATTGATGTTTATTGTTAATCGACAAGTGAAAAACTTATTGATGAAAGAAATCCCTATGGTTAAGTTATATGGAAAAATCACTCAAGTGAAGAGACATTTTAAAAGTAAAGATGTTATACAGAAAACATATCCTCAATTATTTGAGTAATAAGGTTGGTAACTCTGAATTATGCCTTAATTTCATTCCCTACATGTGGTAGGATGGGCTGAAATTCGGGGACAAAATTTCTTAATGGGGGAAGAATGTAACATCCCGTAATTTTTTTTAAATAATAATATTTTGTTATAAACAAATATATTTTTATTTGTTTAAAAATGATTATGTTCTACTAAAAGCAAATATATTTTTAATTAAAATAATTATTGTTGTGCTTGAAATAATTATATTGGCCTTTAATAAATTTTTGTTACATTTTTAGAAATATTTTTTCTTTTAATATGTATAAAGATATTTATTTTAAAATTTGTTTTATTACGATTTTTATCAAGAAAAATCATAATTTAAGAGTTCGACTAAAGTTTTTTGAGAAAGTAAATTTTTACAAATTTTTGGGATGAAAAACGGTATTTAAATGAATATATATGAAATAAAATAAAAATAAATCTAAATATTTAATTATTAAATAATAATAATTATTATAATAAAATAAAAATAAAAGGAGAACGAAGAAGACGAATGCATAATGCGAAACCGAGGTTGCAAAATTGATGAATAGTGAGTGAATAGTAACCTTCAATTTTCTCTCTTGATCTGGACTGCCTATTGGCTTCCAATCTCAAAACTGAAGGTGCTACTGGATTTAGGACGAAAAATACTGTGGTTTTGACTGATCAATTTTTCAAATTAGCCGTTGAATCGCTGTAGATCTGAAGTAGAAAATCTCAGAAAAAGGTAAACTCTTAAACTCTTACTTAAAGACTTCCAATTGAAAATCTGATACCGTAGATAGATTCAGGAGTTAGATAAACCTTAGGATAAGAAATTTTTCAGCTATATGACAACTTTTTGTTCTTGGTGAATAGTATTTTTCGGCGTTGAATAGTGTTTTTCAGAAAAAGGTAAACGCTATTTTTTGGCGGTGACAACTTTTTGTTCTTTGGTCCCTTCGAACACGTTTTTGAAGTCTAATTGGTCAAATTCGGATTGGAAAAGTACATTTTAGGGCTGTCCAACTAGGAGCCCTTCCCTGTGAGTAGATAATTCTTTCTTTCACTTGCACCATACTCTTCTTGAACTATAAATATATTATTGATTATGTTTATAAATTATTTATGCTATTATAAGTTTATTAAATGTGTGAAAATATCTGTTATACTTACAAACTGGCACATAATTCAAGAAAAGTATGGTTTTAGAAATGTATTTTGGAACTCATTGAATATGTGGTTTTAAATGTATTTATCTTTATTTGATAAAGTGAATATTATGTGCACGATGCATTGATTTGAAAGCTATATACTTGTGAAAATGATGCATGTCATATTATAATGAGATTGAATGGCAAGCGTAAAACTTATGGCTAGTTGCTTGATAATTTTACATGTATTTATATGTATGGATGAATATCGACTGGTTGTATGGCTTGTGATGATACCGAATAGGGGACGCCCTATTAGCCTGAGTGAGCCGAGAGAGGGCCGCTCTAACCGGGTGACAGTGGTAATGGGGGGTAAGAGAGTGATGTACTCACATTCTCTGTTCACTTATTGTGACTGTAGTCGAGGTCACTATGCGTATAGCAAATTGCATTGACCAGATGCTGAATGAGGTAGGTTATTTTACATTGAGTGTGTGGGTTGACCAGATCGCCGAGTGAGGCAGGTCATTTTTAAATTAAGTGTGCCAGACCGCCGAGTGATGTAGGTGCATTAAAAGTGATGATTTTATCTCCTAATCATAATATTTTACTATAGCTTATACAGTTAAGCATAACAATATTTGTTTAATGATCATACCATGGTGCATATGGTTTTGGATATCTGAATATCCTTTGATTTGAGAATATTTGAAATACGGGTCCCATATGAATGTACTTCTGAACTGTATTTTCTATGTGACAAATTTTAAAACATAAGTACATCCATATGCTGACCTAAGAGGTCATAGAAGGAATTATTTGCTCACTGAGTTGTCAAACTCACTACACTATATTTCCACATTTTTCAAATAAGAATATCAGAGTCTAATTCGGCAGATAGGTGATTTATTCTCTGAGTGAGTCTACGTTGCTTCTAAGGCTCACAGTTTTTAAATTATATTATGTTTGTCTTTTAGAGAGTGCTCTGAATGCTACAGGCAGGATCTCCATTTCTGTTATACTTTGATGTTTATAGATTTGTTCTGTATATTATGTATACATGAGAGAAATGACAAAGAATTGAATTGTGCATCTTTATGGTGAATATCTAATTGGAAAAAAAATGTTCATTTTGCGTAACGTAAATTGTGGCCGTTACAACTTACATATGTCTCATCAATACATAACCAATTTACTTGCATAGGTCTCATTAATATGTATTTTTGTCCATACATTAAACATACATCTCATTAATATGCAATATGTGATTTAATTTCTCATAATAAAAGGATGGAATTCACACTACAATGCATCATTAAAATGGTATTTACTTTTATTTTGGTTCCATTTATCATCATCTATTCATTGGAGTTTATTTAGAGCCTACAAAAATAAAATAGATTAATTTCAGCCTCAGGCACGGTCTGGCCATGTCACAGAGCATGACCGTGCTGCAAAATCACAAAATAGCTCAAAACACGGCCTGGTCGTGCCTTGAAACACTACCGTCTTTCGCGCTGCAGACTCGTGACTAGCCTGACCTTCCATCACCCTTCAGGCCTTAATGCACTTATTTAAACTCTGATTATGGTGATTTTGGTATATTTAGAAAGCTAAGACAATCTACAATGTTTATGTTTACCACTAACAAATTAGAAACAGAGTAGGTGAAAAAGGTGTTCGAAAATAGCATCGTGACTTTGTACGTTACATCTGACCTTTCTTCACTCATTAGAGCATATCTCTTTCATTTCAAATTCAATTAAGGTGATTCCAGAGGCATTAGAAAGCTAAGAAATAGGGTTAAAACTCATATGTTGAACAAATTTCAAAATTCGATATAAATCATAACCTCTAGAACCAACCATTCAGAGCATAGATTTTTACCCTTTTCAAGCCAATTTCAGCAAACACATATATCATCTATGCATCCAAACTCTCACTTTTCATGGTTAAGCATAAATATGCATCATGCATAATAAAAATAGAATATTTACAAAAATTTTAGATCATTCAAAATACATGAAATTCCATGGAAAGATTAATATTAAGCCTACCAAAAACTTAGAGATCATTTCTATTCTCAAACCCTCCTTGGATTTCCTTTTCTTTGATGACTTCTCTCTCTTCCTTTCCCTACAAATTGCTGCACTTTCATCATAGGAAATTATCTCTTGAAGCATCCAAGATGAAGAGAAGAATGGAAGCTTGGACATGCAAAACTCACCTTAGATCTTTACCTTGCTTCCTTTCTATCTCCTATCTCTTTCTCTTCTTTTCCTTCCTCTTCTTCTCTCGGTTCCTCTCTCTTTCTCTTATCCCTTGTGCCATAGCCTCTCTTTCTGACTTGATATTTTCCCCCCTTGGTAAACTTCCTCTCCAAGTAAAGGGAAAAGCTTATTTTAATTCCAAGCTTCTAAACAGTTGGCTCTCCTTAACACATGCCCTCCCTTTCTTTAAGTATTACACTTTTGCCATTCCATTATATTGTGATTAGATCCTTGACCAAAGCCTTGTTTGTCTTCCTCAAATTCTCCAAATGCTTTAATTCCTCTTTTAAGAAGATACTAATAGGCTTTAGAGTCACATCCAAAACATATCTTTAGCTTATTTCTTGATGTTTGGTTCTAGTCCCAAAGAATTAGAATATTACACCTCCCGTTCTAGTTTTCCTTTTTTCCATATAACTATTTTATAATTTCAAAGATTTCATCAATGTTCCATTTCATTCTCTTTCATTCCTTTCACCATTGAGAATTATTTTCCATTTATTAAAATCTAGGATGTTATATTTCTCCTCCGCTAAAAGGGAATTTTGTCCCAAAAATACGAAGCTTACCTGCTTCTCAAAAATTTGAGGATACTTCCTTTTCTTGATATCTTCTCTGCCTCAAATAACAAGATAATGTGAGTCATTCCACCTCCTGCACTACTCACATAGCACAACAATACAAGATAATGTGAGCCATTCTCCCCCTCTACTCACATATCCCCAATACACTGCAATGTGAGCCATTCCCCCCTGCCGCTATTAACATATCCCCAAAACACACTAATGTGAGTCATTCCCCCTTGCTGCTCACATACCACATCATCGGATCATGTGAGCAATTCCCCACCCCACCCTGCTCACATAGCACAACATCACAGGATCATGTGAACCATCCCCCCCACTACTCACATATCCCCACAACACAGTAATGTGAGCCATTCTCCCATGTTGCTCATATAGCACAACATCATAGGATCATGTGAGCCATTGCACCTCGCTACTCACATATCCCCACAACACAACATGTGAGCCATTCCTCCCCCCTGCTGCTCACATAGCACAAGATTACAGAATCATGTGAGCCATTCCCCCCTACTACTCACATATCCCCACAACATAGTAATGTGAGCCATTCACCCCCACTGTTCACACAGCACAACATTACATAATCATGTGAGCCATTCCCCTCGCTACTCATATATCCCCACAACATAGCAATGTGAGCCATTCACCCCCACTGCTCACATAGCACAACATCAAAGGATCATGTGAGCCTTCCCCTCACTACTCACATATCTCCAAAAAATAGCAAGGTGAGCTATTCCCCCTATTGCTCATATAACACAACATCACAGGATCATGTGAACCATTCCCCCCTACTACTCACATATCCCCACAACATAGCATTGTGAGCCATTCCCCCTGCTATTCACATAACTAAAAATGTAACATCCCTAATTTTGTTTCTTTTAGTAATAAAGGTGCATAAATATTTAATTAAGGAAATATAAGCCTTAGAAATTCATCACCTTATGTGTATGCATAGAAAATGTTTCTAACATTAATGGAATAAGTAAAGAGAGAAAACCTAACAGGAGAAATTACAAATAACATACTAAAGAGAGGTAAATTTCTGGGTAATGAAGATAAATTTTTTAGAAGTAAGTAAAAGTATTAAAAATTTCAAGAAGATTGGATTAGGGTTATTTTTCGTAATTCAAGAGTTAGAGTTCCTAAGTTTAACATCTCCACCCATATATTGGGCTTTCACTTATGGATAATTCATGTAGAGTTTTTTTTACTTCACATGAGTTTCTAGCAAGCCAATTGGATAACCCAAGCAATACATAAAACATAGACTTGGACTAGGATATAGAAGTTGGACTAATAGCCCAAAAATCATGAAAATGTGACCAAGCCCTCCATAAAAGATAGAATTTCAGCCAAAGCAAACGAAATGGGTAAGAATTAGCCCAAATCTAAGAGGAAAAAATAAGAACCATGTGAAAAAATAGTAGTGTAATAATAATCAAGATTAGGTCACATGGCATTAGGACAAAACATCTATATCCTACATTCATAATTTGAGCAAGTAAGTAATTATAGATGGCATTAGGACAAAACATCTATATCCTACATTCATAATTTTAGCAAGTAGGTAATAATACATGGCATTATGAAAAAACATCATTATCCTACATAAATAATTTTAACCAAGCAAGGGAGACTCAAGGGCTAAAAATTTGCCAACTAAAAAGGCAAACCTATCATACTTGGGTGAGACAAAAGAAAAATCAAAGGGACCTTGTCCCTTGTCTTAAGAACATTTTATAATGAATTTCAAAATACAAATCTCCTTTAGCTATGCATATCTTGACTAAGGGAGAGGAAGACAAGAACATGAGTTGTATTTCCCCAAAAAACAACCAAGTGCATCCTAATTGTGATAAGGTAGACCCATAATTATAAAAGGTGAAGCACTTGATAGTTTATTTAATAAAAACCCATCCTTATAACATTATAATTTTGTCCAAGTGAGGGAGAGAAAAAATAGAAGCAAGGCAAAGTGAGGAAAGGAGAGAAAGAAAGGAGAAGAGAGGAAGGAAGAAGAAGAAGTCTAGAGGAATAAGTACTCAAATTACTAGAAAAGCTAAGGGAAGGGAGGAATCTTGCTACTTCCTTCAAGAGGAAACAAGAAAAAGAATTCACTAAGTGAGCTAGAGAGATCTTTAGGTAGGTTTAACAATATCTCTTTTGGAAGAAAAGTTTTGAAATTTATAGTATTTATATGTGATGTTGATCTTAGAACTTTGATGAAATTTACAATATTTGCTACTTTGATGATTGACCATGAATGTTGTTATATCATGTTACATGTTGATCTTGTATGTCATGGATGTTTTGAATAATTTGGTTGGTATGGAAATTTTTGCATAGATATGACTATGGGTGAAAAAAATTTAGGGCTTGTAAGTTGCAACTATGTATATTTGAATATGGTAAAAATGGATGGAAGATGGTTTGGTTGGTAAATTAAGTATGACCTTAAACACCTTGGGACACCCTTATTGATGAATGATTTGATTCTGTTTTTCTTTTGAAGTGGATGATGGAATATGTTAAATTAAGTAAGAAAATAATTAAATGTTAAGATGAGTAAGTCTATGGTTACGTGGTAACTTGGAAGAAAAATAGAAGATGAATTAATAAAAGGATGAACTAGATCTTTAGGAAAGGCTAGGCTAAGAAAATTGGATTTCGGAGTAACTAGGGAACTTCTGTTTTTGAAATTTTGGGAAGAATCAGTTAGGAATTAAAAGAAATGGTGAATATAAAAAATGTAGATATATGTCTCACAGATTTTTAGCAACTAGAATCACCTAATTTTAAGTTCAAATGAGGTAGATATGGTTCGATTAATAAGCAGTGGTCAAAAAATGGTGAATCCAGAAAAAATCTATTAGGTAAGCTTTTGTGTTTGAATTTCTGGGAACAATCTATAGGGAACTAAAATAAATAGTTAGCATAAAAAATATATATACATGTCTCAAGAACTTTTATTCACTAGAATCATTGATAACTCTAATTCATTAGAGTTATCGCATGCTTTTCTTGGGTTTATTACTCTATATTCTGGCTTATTAAAAGTAATTCTCCCTAATTTAATATTGTGTTTGTAACTTCTGAATATGAAAATACCTATAGCACCTGATTGTAAAATTTAATATGCATTGCAAGACAAAGGGTGCTACAACAATCCTATATGCATCTCAGGATAGAGGGACAGCAAACCAAATTATGCTGGGTGTTTCTTCAGACAGATAATATTGGGTGCATGCCTCAGAGCTGATGCTGCATGGTACAAGTGGGTTGAGCACTTTACTGCTGCAGCAAGTGCTACTCCCACTACCGAACATGGAAGGAAGAGTATTCGATTGCCACAAAAAAAAAGTTGTCTCCACTACTAAAGGTGGAAGAAAAGAGGTTGGCAGAAGTGTAGGCTAAAAAAGGGAAAAAGCTGAAAAGGAGACATTTCACTGGGACCACAGCCCTAGCCTATAAAAGGCTGGAAGGAGTGCAGAAGAAAGACAGACACATGCGGGTATAGAGAAAAATAAAATGGAGAACACCTAGAGCAGCCCCAACTTCTGACAAGAATGTAGAGAAGAGGTTGATACTGTTCCATTAAGAATCAATTAAGCAAGGGAGGTGGACGTTGTTGACAGAGAGAGCAAAAGGAGCAACTAGACGTGGGAGAGGGAGAATCCTTCCATAGAACTCTTCTTCCCTTTTATGCTTCTGTTATTTTTACTGCTTGTGTTTTACTGTATTTCTTCCTTGCATTATGGTTGTCTTAATTTTTATAGTTGTAATTAACTTGGATATGAAGCTGGGCTAAGCCTCCAACTAGGTTTGTAGATGGGTTGTTGTGAACTTTTAGCATACTTTTAGTAAATGAATGGCTCTGTTATAGTATTGCTTTTGATATTAAATCTGTCATTGTATTTCCTAAATTTCTACCATTAAATGACCCTTAATAGTAGAAGGGTAGTGCTGACATTTAACCTGGAAGGGTAAATGAAAAGTAGAATAAGTTTGAATTTTATGGGTTGGTAGAAGAAACCAATGCACAACCAATATAGGAATATATATTTGTCCCGTATAACCCAATAGTTTAGGGCCTCAAGTGTAGTTTTCAGGGTTGGATTTATGTAGGAATGTATGAAACTAACCTCAAGAATAACAGGGAATGGTAGTCTAGAAGGAATGCAAGGTAAAACTGGTTACTGAAGCAATTGCTACAGTAAAGTTAGAGCAAAACGAGTGTAGGAGTTCATGACAACCTAGAAGCAATCCTAGTTGTCATTATTATCTATTTTCCTTTTGTTAACTTAGCGTGTCTCAAAATATCATCTCAGATTTTCTTATTTTATTTTGTGCTTGAATCCAATTTTTCTTTACTACCAACACTTTCACTATAGCATTCTGGGTGAAACTACTACAAGTAATTTTTGGTTACAGTTCCTCGTGGGACGATACTCACTCATCACTGTATTACCTAGTTGCGATACGTGCACTTGCGTGTTATATTGTTTAACTTGCACATATACATCACAGCAAACAACAAGCTTTTGGCACTGTTGCCGAGGAGTTGAAAAATTTAGAAATTGTTCGTAGATCTTTGACTGGTTTAGAGAATTTTAATTCTTAAGGCATCCTTGTATTATTGGGCAGGTGAAATCAGTGCATGAGCAAGTATGATAGGGAGCTACTACCATTAGATCCTGAGATCGAGAGAACTTTTCTAAGAAGAAGAAGAGAACTATTGGGTCTACATTAGGTAGCAGCAATGGCCAACTGAAGAAGAGCTAACAACATTGATGATCGAGACAGAGTCCTGAATGACCAAACATTCAATTATCTAGAATGCAGGATTTTACTTGAAGGGTTGAGCGACTTTCAAAGAAAGAAAATTTTCTCTGATATTAAATCCTACTATAGGGATGATCCATGTCTTTAGAAATGGTGTGCAGATGGCATCTTTTGTAGATGTATTCTAGAGAAAGAGGTACATAGTGTAATATATCATTGCCATAACTTGCCTTGTGGAGGCAATACTAGCACCTTAAAGACTGTAGCTACGATTCTTTAAGCTGGTTTCTATTGGCCTTCGTTTTTCAAATATATGCATACCATTGTAAAAGCTTGTGATCAGTGTCAAAGAATTAACAATATCTCAAGTAGGAATGAGATGACCCTAAATAGTATTTTAGAAGTAGAGATATTTGATGTTTGGGGTATTAACTTCATAGGCCCCTTTCCATCTTCATGTGGCAATAAGTACATGCTAGTAGCTATAGATTACATGTCTAAGTGGGTAGAAGCATTGGCATTTCCCCCCAATGATGCTAGAGTGGTTGCCAAACTCTTTAAAAGAGTGAATTTTTTCGAGATTTGGAGTGCCCCGAGCTATAATAGTGATGGTGGTTCCCACTTCACTGAGCAATAATTTCAGAACCTCTTGAAGAAATATGGAGTCACTCATAAAATGGCTCTAGCATATCATCCCCAAACAAGTGGACAAGTTGAGATATCTAATAGGGAAATCAAGGCTATCTTGGAGAAGATTGTATCACAAGCAAGAAAAGATTGGTCTCTCAAGTTTAATGTGCACTATGGGCCTATATAATAGTATATAAAACTCCTATAGGCACCATACCCTTTTGGTTGGTATATGGCAATCCTTGCCACTTGCCAGTAGAGCTTGAACATAAGGCATGTTAGGCAATAGAGATGATTAATTTTGAGTTAAGAGCTAGCAGAAAGAGGAGATGCTTACAATTGAATGAGCTAGATGAGCTGAGACTTAATGCATATGATACTACTAGGATGTATCAAGAAAGAAAAAAGAGATGGCACGATAAGCACATCTTGAGATGTAAATTTCAAGTTGAAGATTGGGTCCTACTGTTTAATTCAAAGTTAAAGCTTTTTCCCAGAAAGATTTGTTCTCGTTGGTCCGGCCCATTCCAAGTGAATCAATTTTGCCCATATGGATTAGTGGAAATATAGAGTGAAGACACTAGATCCTTTAAAGTTAACGGACAATGCTTTAAATAGTATATCACGGGACAACTAGTTGAACAGAGAGCCACCCAAACTCTCTTAGTGTAACATCCCGTAATTTTTAGATATTTTCCTTAGAAATTCTTCACCTTACATATATGCATAGAAATGTTCTAATATTAATGGAATAGGTAAAGAAAGAAAACCTAAGAGGAAATATTAGAAATAAACATGTTAAAGAAAGGTGAAATTCTTATGTAAAGAAAGATAAATTTTTGTGAAGTAAGTAAAGGTCTTAAAATTTCAAGAAGATCGGATTAGGGTAATTTTTCTTAATTTAAGAGCAAAAGTTACTAAGTTTAGTATCTCCACCCGTAATTGGGCTTTAACCTATAGACACTTCATATAGAGTTTTTCTACTTCACATGAATTTTTAGCAAGCCAATAGGATAGCCCAAGGAAGAAATAAAACATAGACTTGGACTAGGATATAAAAATTGGACCGGTAGCCCAAAAATCATGAAAATGTGACCAAGCCCATTATGAAAGGTAGAATTTTAACCAAAGTAAGGAAAATGGGCAAGAATGAGCCCAAACCCAAGAGGAAAAAAATAAAAATAAAAATAAAAGTAAAATTAAAGTGATGAAATATTGGTGTAATCAAGATTAAGTGACATGGCATTAAGACAAAAATTTAGCAAGTGGTGTGATTCTACATTCATCATTTTGGCAAGTGGCATAATAATACAAGGCTTTAGGACAAAAACATCTATATCCTACATTCATAACTTTAGCAAGTGGGTAATAATACATAGCATTATGACAAAACATCATTATCCTACACAAATAATTTTAGTTAAGTAAGGAAATTCAAGGGATAGAAATTTGCCACTTAAAAAGGAAAATCTATCATACTTGATTAAGACAAAACAAAAAGGAAATGAATCCCTAAATCAAAGGGATCTTGCCCCATATCTTAAGAACATATCATCATAATTTTCAAAATACAAATCTCCTTTTTCTATGCATATCTTGACTAAGGAAGAGGAAGACATGAACATAAGTTGTTTGTTTTCCAAAAATTCAACAAAGTGTATCCTAATTGTGATAAGGTAGACCCATGATCATGAAAGGTGAATTATTTGGTGGTCTATATAAGAAAACCCACCCTTACAACATTATTATTTCGTCCAAGTGAGGGAGAGCAAAAATAGAAGCAAGGTAGTGTGAGGAAAGGAGAGGAAGAAAGGAAGAAAGAGGAAGGAGAAGTCTAGAGGACTAAGTGCTCCAGGTAAGTTTAACAATATTTCTTTTTGAAGAAAAGATTTGAAACTTGTAATATTTATATGAGATTTTGATCTTAGAACTTTGATGAATTTTCATGGATGTTGCTATATCATGTTACATATTATGTATGTTTGAATACTTAGGCTGGTGTAGATAGTTCTGCATGCGTATGGCTATGGTTGACAGAAGTTTAAGCTTCGGTATTTTAATTTCTGGGAACAATCTATAAGGAATTAAAATACATGGTTAACATAAGAATTAAAGATATATGTGTCACGGATTTTCACCCACTGGAATCGTTCCATTTGGAGTCCATATGAGGTAGCTATGGTCTGATTAGTAGTCAAAGGTCAGAAAATGAATCATCAGGGAAGAATATGTTAGGATAGCTTCGGTAATTTAATTTCTGGGAATTATTGGTAGGGAATTAAAATAAATGGTTAACATAAGAAGTAAAGATATGTGTGTCATGGATTTTTAGCCACTGGAATCATTCAATTTGGAGTCCACATGGGGTAGATATGGTCTGATTAGTAAGCCAAGGTCAGAAAATAGTTCATCAGGGAAGATTATGTTAGGACAACTTTTGCATTTTAATTTCTGGGAATTATCTGTATGGAATTAAAATAAATGTTTAACATGAACGTTATATATCTATGTCTCATGGAAATATACCCACTGGAGTTATGCAATTTGGAGTTCATATGAGGTAGATATGATCCGATTAGTATGCAGAGGTCAGAAAATGTTTATTCAGGGAAGAGTATGTTATTAATGCTTTAGTTTTTGACTTTCTGGGAATATTCTGTAGGGAATTAAAATAGCGCGACAACATAACAATTATAGATATATGGCTCATGGATTTTTACCAACTGGAATAACTCAATTTGGAGTTCCAATTTGGGAGATATGGTCTAATTAGTCAGTAATGGTCAGAACCTATCCGAGAGGAACTATCCTGTACTTTGAGGGAGTAATATCACCTTCATTTCTTAATATTTCGCTACAATGTTCAACATAATAGTTATAGATAATTGTTTTATCTTGAAATTGACACAAAGATCACCTACATCAGAGTTAAATTGAGGGACTTATGCTCTGATTAGTAAGAGAAGGTTAGATAGGATGAAAACTTACGTCAAGAAAATAAAGAAATAAAATTAGTATTTTAAAAAGAAGATGAATCTTAATAAATGACTAGTATAGCCATAGCCATTGCCATTGTATGAACTTTTCACCATCTTAAGTGTGAAATTTTGACATTGAAATATTTTATAAAGTGATATTTGAAATGGTTATGTTCATGGCATGATTACCAATGATTTCTGGTAATAGTTATATTTTGATGAACATACTTGTTATTGAAAGCATAATGTTGGCTATCATTGTGAAAAGAAAAGAAATAAGCACGGTCACAAGGAAATCCGTGTGGTGCACCAGTAGGGGACGCCCTACCAACGGTTATGATCATGATAATGAGAAAAAAAAGAGAAAGTGGGCCATGTCGGACGGAGCGAGAAAAGCCCGTACCGGAGAGTAGAGAATATTCACCCTGACCGGGGTAGCTTGAAATGAGAATAAGTTGATGGCCATCATATGATATTTTGAAAATAGTTAATCCTGTCATACATATCATTACAGTATGATTCTTATGTGCATAGATATAATGCATTCATGTGACCAAAGATATTTTCTGTAGTTTATACAGCTAAACATGACGTGATGAGCTTTACTGATGATAATTTATTGTTGAACTTACTGGGATTTAATTCTCACTATATTTCCATATCATGTTCAGAAAATTATTTATGCAGCTTTTGTTTCTAAGGCTCTGGCTTTTAGTGCACATTTGATCAAGTTACTTTATGTTGGGCAGATTTCAGAATCAAATAAGATGTTTGTGGTCGAGTTGGCTCAGATCCCGGTGAAGGTGCAACCACCCGCACCTGTATCTCCGGAATTGGTCAACCAAAATAAACAAGATATAAATATCTATGTGTTTGATATGTTATACATCTGTTTTGATTAATGACATGTATGTGAACTCAATATTGTATAATAATAAAGGAAAAAAAAAGGTTGTTACACTTAGGGCCCCCTCAATCCAATAAAGTGCGAGGGAGTCGAGCCCATTCCACCTCTCATTATCATGGGTCTACTTATCATAATCAGGATGCACTTGGTTGCTTTTTGGGGAAGACAACTCATGTTCTTGTCATCCTCTCCTTTAGTCAAGATATGCATAGCAAAAGGAGATTTGTATATGTAAATCACAATAAAATATTCTTAAGACAAGGGACCTTGTCCCTTTGATTTAGGGGTTCATTTCCTTTTTCGTTTGTCTCACCCAAGTATGATAAGTTTGCCTTTCTAGGATGCAAATTTCCAACCCCTTGAGTCTCCCTTACTTGGCTGGAATTATTTGTGTGGGATAATGATGTTTTTTCATAATGTCATGTATTATTATATCATCACATGGCTTGCTAAAATTATTAATGTAAGATATAGATGTTTTGTCCTAATGCCATATATTATTATCTACAATATCATCACATGGCTTGCTGAAATTATTAGTGTAAGATATAGATGTTTTATCCTAATGTCAAGTGACCTAATCTTGATTATTATTTTACTACTATTTCATCACATGGTTCTTATTTTTCTCTCTTGGATTTGGGCTCATTCTTGCCCATTCCTTCGCTTCAGTTGAAATTCTACATCTCATGGAGGGCTTGGTCACATTTTAATGATTTTTGGACTATCGGTCAAACTTCTATATCCTAGTCCAAGTCTTTGTTATATCTTTGACTTGAGCTATCCAATTTGCTTGGTAGAAACTCATGTTGTAAAAACTTCACTTTTTTACATATATATATATATATATATATATATATATATATATTAAATACCATGAAGTCATTACCTCTTTACTTCTAAATATTTAACTCATAATAACATTCAATTAATTTCACCAAGCATAATTAAGGTTTACACATCATTAATTAACAACATCTGTATACAAATCAAATATATATATGTCTATATCATATTCATCCATATTGATCAGTTCTGGGGATATAGGTGTGGGTAGTTGCATCTTCAACAGGATCTTAGCCAACTCGACCCAACGTACGCTAAAAGCCGGTCATAGAGAATATTTACATATCTAGTCCTCTGAACATGATATGGAAATATATTGAGAATTAAATCCCAGTAGGTTCAACAATAAATGATAATTATCACTAATATAGATCATCATGTCATGTTCATCAGTATAAGCTACAGTAAATATCTTAGGTCACATGAATGCACTTTATATATCCATATGAAAATCATGAAGTAATGACATGTATGGCATGAATAAATATTTCAAAATATCATATGATGACTATCAATTTATTTTCATATCAAGCTACTTCGATCAGGGTGAGTACTTTCTACTCTCCAGTACGGGATTTTCTCGCTCCGTTCGACATGTCACACTTTCTTTTTCTTTTCTCATTAACATAATCATAGCCGTGAGTAGGGCGTCCCCTACTGGTGCACCACATAGACTGTCATGTGACCGTGCTCATCTCTTTTTTTTCTTTTCTTTTCACGTTATTAGCAAAAAATATGATTTCAATAACAAGTATGTTCATTATACTCACAAGCCATAATTTTTCATCAAAGCATAATCATTACCAAAAATCATTGTTAAAATACAATCTTGCCATGAAAATAATCATTTTCAAATATCACTTTATAAGATATTTCCATGTCAAAATTACACACTTAAGATGATAAGGAATTCATGCAATAGCAATGGCTATGGCATACACTAGTTATTTATTATTTTCATTTATAAGATTATTCTTCTTTTTAAAAATATTATTTTCCTCTCTCACTAAATAGAGCATGACAACCTCATTTTCAATCTGATTGGGGTGATGTTGGTGTTAATTAAAAGATAATACAATCCTCTAAAACCTTTCTCTTGAACATTTTAGTGAAATCTATATTAATCGTGCTGTTACTACTCCCTCAAATTCAATGTTATTTTTTCTCAGGTAGGTTCAGACCTCTACTTACTAATCTGACCATATCTCCCACATAAGTACTCTAATTGAGGAGATTCAAAAGCCTATAAAAAGATAAGACACTTATATACAACTTCCATATTTATCTTTTCTATAGATTTCTTACTAATTATTTCCATAAAATCGAAAACAAAAATGTTTACATTTACCACTATGGATTCTAGATTGATTCTCACCTCTACTCATTAATCAGCTATATCTCCCTTATATGCACTCCAAATTAAGTGATTTTAGAGCCTATAGATCCATGATACATATATATATATATATATATATATATATATATATATATATATATATATATATATATATATATATATATATATATATATATATATATACACACCATATTTCCCTCATATGTACTCCAAATTAAGTGATTTTAGAGCCTATAAATCCATGATATTTATATATATATAATGTTAACAATTTCCTTTAATACACTATAGATTTTTCCTAGAAATTCAAACACAGAATCATACCTAACAGATTCTTCCATGGTTAACCATTTTCTGACCACTGCTTACAAAACGAACAATATCTCCCTCATCTGGATCCTAAATTAAGTTATTCTATTGGCTAAAAATTTGTAACACATAGATCTATATTTTTTATGTTAACCATTTCTTTTAATTCCTAACTGATTCTTCCTAGAATTTCAAAAATAGAAGCTTCCCTAGTTACTCCAAAATCCAATTTCCTAACCAAACATTTCCTAAGGTTTTAGTTCATCATTATATTACATCTTCTTCCATTTTCTTCCTAATTCACATCTAATCATATTCCATCAATTTTTCACTACATTCAAATATGCAAAATAGCAGCATAAAAATCCTAAAATGTTTCCACCCATAGCCATACCTATGCAAAACTTTCCACAGCAACTAAAATGTTCAAAACATTCATCATATGCAAGATAACATGTAACATGATATAGCAACATCCATGACCAATCATCAAAGTAGAAAATATTGTAAACTTCCTCAATGTTCTAAGATCAAAATCCCATATAAATGTTACAAATTTCAAACCTTTTCATCAAAAAGAGATATTGTTAAACCTACCAAAAGATCTCCCTAGCTCACTTAGTGAATTATTTTTCTTGTTTCCTCTTGAAGGAAGGAACAAGATTCCTCCCTTCCCTTAGCTTTTCTAACAACTTAAATAAGAAAAGGAGGGTGAGTTTTGAACCCTGAGGATAAAGAGAAAAGATGGATTCAAGTAGAGATTAAGCTAACTACCTTGAATACTTAGTCCTATAGACTTCTCCTTCTTCTTCCTTTCTCTCTTCTCCTCTCTTTCTCTCCTTTCCTCACTCTACCTTGCTTATGTTTTTCCTTTCCCTCACTTGGATGAAATTATAATGTTATAAGGGTGGGTTTTGCTTAAATAAACAATCAAGTGGTTTAACTTTCATAATCATGGGTATACCTTATCACAATTAGGATGCAGTTGGTTGTTTTTTGGAGAAAGACAACTCATGTTCTTGTTTTCCTCTCCCTTAGTCAAGATATGCATAGCAAAAGGAGATTTGTATTTTTAAAATTATGATAAAATGTTCTAAAGACCAGGGACAAGGTCCCTTTAATTTAGGGATTCATTTCCTTTTTTTATCCCACTCAAGTATGATAGGTTTGCCTTTTCAGGTGGCAAATTTCTAACCCTTGAATCGTCCTTGCTTGGCAGAAATTATTTGTGTAGGATGAGGATGTTTTGTCATAATACCATGTATTATTACCCACTTGTTGAAATTATGAATATAGAATATAGATGTTTTGTCCTAATGTCGTGTGATCTAATCATAATTATTATTACACTATTGTTTTCTCACATGGTTCTTATTTCTCCCTCTTAGATTTGGGCTAATTCTTACACATTTTCTTTCTTTTGGCTGAAATTCTAACTTTCATGGAGGGCTTGGTCACATTTTCACGGTTTATGGGCTATCGATCCAATTTCTATATCCTAGTCTAAGTCTATGTTTTATTTCTTGCTTGGGCTATCCTATTGGCTTGCTAGACACTCATGTGAAGTGGAAAAACTCTATATGAAGTGCCCATAGGTGAAAGCCCAATGTTTGGGTGGAGATGTTAAACTTAGGAACTCTAGCTCTTGAATTAAGAAAAATTACCCGAATCCAATCTTCTTGAAATTTTAAGACTTTTACTTACTTCCCAAAAATTTATCTTCCTTACCCAAGAATTTCGCATCTCTTTAGTATGTGATTTCAAGTTTTTTTCCTATTATGTTTTTTTCTTTTTACTTATTCCCTTAATGTTAGAAACATTTTCTATGCATACACATAAGGTGAATAATTTCTAAGGCTTATATTTTTTTCTTAGATATTGAAAAATTGTTTAATAAGTTTTATTTCTTTAATTAAATATTTATGTACCTTTATTAATAAAAGATACAAAATTAGGGATGTTACACATGTTAAGTGAAAAAATGAACTCTATGAAGTGTCCATAGGTGAAGACCTAATGTATGGGTGGAGATGTTAAACTTAGAAATTGTAGCTCTTGAATTTGGAAAAATTACCCTAATCTAATCTTGAAATTTTAAGACCTTTACTTACTTCCAAAAATTTATCTTACTTAACCAAGAATTTTGCCTCTCTTTCGGATGTTATTTCTAATTTTTCCTATTAGGTTTTCTCTCTTTATCTATTCCCTTAATGTTAGAAACATTTTCTATGCATACACATAAGGTAAAGAATTTCTAAGGCTTATATTTTTTTCTTAGATATCGAAAATTTGTTTAATAAGTTTTATTTCCTTAATTAAATACATATGTACCTTTATTAATAAAAGATACGAAATTAAATATGTTACAATGTTGGCCAACACGGCTTGGCCCTCGGCCGTGCCCCAAGCTCCAAGAAGAAAATGCCTTCTCTAGCAGGCAACACGGCCTAGTCGTTCTGTGAAGCATGGCCATACTTTAGGGCCAGGTGAATATTTTTCGGTTCTTTTTTTCTGCTTTTCCTCCTATGTTTCATTCTCCCCTTTCCCATGCCCTGGTCTTTGTTTGTTTTGCTTATTGCACTAGTAGTGGAAATTATTTGCATCATTTGGGATGCATAATTACTAAATTCTTTTGTTATAGTTTATCCTGCACTTTGTGTTAGTTTTTTCAATAAGTAAATTTGTTGGTTGTTGTTACTTGTTGGTTATTCTGCAACATATTTGCTAAACCTACAATGGATATTGGAACTTAATTTTAAATTGATCAATCTACCCTTGCTGAATTTTGAATTCTTTGATAACCAATTGGCTTGTTTGAAAATGCTAAAATATTCTACCATTTTGCCATACTTTGGCTAGATAGCATATGAATTAGAAATTGGTGCATTTACTTGGTTTTGTTGGTAGTAATTGGATATTGTTACCTATTGCATTGATTGTCTTGCTTGTTGCACTACTTTTCCTTTCCATTGGCTAAATTTTTTTGTTTTCATTGGCTAAATCTCTCTAGTCCCTTTGCATGATTACAAAATTTGCTATTCCAGAGACAGACTAATGCAATATAGGTTGATTTTAGCTCATGAAATTGAAATGCACAACAGAATATGAAATAGGTAGTTATTATTTTAGTATTTTTCTTTTAGCATTGAACCTCTAAATTTTTTCAAAAATATCTCTCCTATTGTGCTATAAATTGTATACCTCTTTTTTATTTTAACACTATGAGAGTATGATGGTAGGGAGAGGTGAAAAATTAGAAAATATAACACCCAAAAAGATTTCACTCTGATTTCCCCTTCAAGTCACCAAAAAGGCCTTAGTATGAGTACCTAATTGCTTATACCTAAGTGAGATGGAGCATAAAATGCACTTACTGTATATTTCTATAAAAAATGAATGAAATAGAGAAAAGAACAAGGGAAAAGAAAGAAGAAAAAGTGAGAAGTAAAAGAATTTGAGTAAGAAAAAGAGTGATGAAATAGAAATAAGGATAAGGCAATATATGGAGATTTAAAGGATGAGGTGGCCTACTTGAGTGTCTAAAAATTAATTTGTTGCATACAATCAATGGTAACAATAGAAGTAGGTATATAAAAAGGGAATTAAGGTTTAGTTTTAGAAGAATGGAGACTATATGATAAAATATTTATTCATATATCTATTGTGTTCACATTGATTGATTAAAGAGTTACTTATATTGCATTTTTATCATCTGCAATTTATATGTATTTTCCCCCTTCCTGATGTTATGTCATGTTATTTGCTTGAGTACAAGCAAAGGTTTAAGCATGAGGGAATTGATAAAGGGAAAAATTGACTGTTTAATGGTTATATTTTATCTCCTAATTTACAGTGAACTTGTGATTATTTTTCTGCTTTGGTTCAGTTTTGTTTTGCTTGCTCTAGATTGTTTTATGTTTGTAGGTGAGCAAAATAGGACAAGAATCAAGGGAAAAAATTTATGTGAAAAGATATATGGACTTTGAACAAGATGAGGAAGAAGCAAGGAGGAAACCTAGAAGAAATTAGCAAGAAAAGATGTAACAACTCCATTTTTTTACATATATAAATATATATATATATATATATATATATATATATATATATATATTTTTTAAAATCACATGAAGACATTACCTCTTTACTTATAATTTCTTAACTCAAAATAATATTCAATTAATTTAACCAAGCATAATCAAGGTTTAAGGTCTACAATTCTGAGTTCACATACACATCATTAATCAAAATGTATGTACAAAAATCAAACACATAAATATCTACATCTTATTCATTCATGTTGACCAATTCTGGAGATACGGGTGTTAGTGTTTGCACCGTCATTGGGATCTTATCCAACTCGATCACAAACATCTTATTAATTTCTAGAATTTGTCCAACATAGAGTAACTCAATCCAACGTGCACTAAAAGATAGAGCCATAGGAAAACTTGCATAACTAGTTTTTTGAACATGATATGGAAATATAGTGGGAATTAAATCCTTGTAGGTTTAACAATAAATCATAATTATCATCAATATAGCTCATCATGTCATGTTCATCTATCTAAACTATAGCAAATATCTTTAGGTCACATGAATGCACTTTATCTATCCACATGAAAATCATACAATTATGATATGTATGGCATGAATAATTATTTTCAGAATATCATATGATGGCTATCAACTTTTTTTCATATCAAGCTACCTCGATCAGGGTGAGTACTTTCTACTCCCTGGTATATGTTTTTTGCTCCGTTTGACATGGCACACTTTCTCTTTCTTTTCTCATTAACATAGTCATAGCCGTTGGTAGGGCGTCTCCTATTGGTACACCACACGGACCGCCATGTGACCATGCTCATTTCTTTTCTTTTCTTTTCTTATCACATTAATAGCCAAAAATATGATTTCAATAACAAGTATGTTCATTTTACTCACATGCCATAATTTTTCATCAAAATATAATCATTACCAAAAATCATTCGTAATTATGCCATAAATATAATCGTTTCAAATATTACTTTATAAAACATTTTCATGTTAAAATTACACACTTAAGATGGTAAGGAGTTCATGCAATGGCAATGGCTATGGCATACACTAGTCATTTATTATTTTCATTTATAAGATTCTTCTTCTTTTTTAAATATTAATTTCCTCTCTCACTAAATAGAGCATAACACCCTCATTTTAAATCTGATTAAGATTATCTTGGTGTCTATTGAAAGATAAGACAATCCTATAAAACCCTTATGTTTAATATTTTAGTGAAATCTTAAGTAATCGTGGTGTTAATACTCCCTGAAATTTAATGTTATTTCTTCTCGAGTAGGTTCAAACATCTACTTACAAATCTGACCATATCTCTCTCATACGAACTCCAATTGAGTTAATTCCAAAGCCTATAAAAATCTAAGACGCTTATATATAACTTTCATGTTTATTATTTCTTCAGATTCCTTATTAATTATTCCCAGAAAATCAAAAACCAAAACACTTACATTTACCACCCTGAATTCTAGACTGATTCTGACCTTTACTCATTAATCAACCATATCTCCCTCATATAGACTCCAAATTAAGTGATTTCACAGCCTATAGATCCGTGATATATATATGTTAACAATTTCCTTTAACTCTGTAACATCCCTAATTTCGTTTCATGTATTCATAAAAGTACAAAAGTATTCAAAGTAACATTCCTAATTTCGTTTCTTTTATGGACAAACATACATAAATATTTAGTTAAGGAAATAAAATTTATAAGAAAATTTTTAGATATCTAAGGAAATATAATCCTTAGAAATTCTTCGCCTTTTGTGTATGCATAGAAATGTTCTAACATTAATGGAATAGGTAAAGAGAGAAAACCTACGAGGAAATATTAGAAATAAACATGCTAAAGAAAGTTGAAATTCTTGGGTTAGGAAGATAATTTTTTGTGAATTAAGTAAAGGTCTTAAAATTTCAAGAAGATTGGATTAGGGTAATTTTTCCTAATTTAAGAGTTAAAGTTACTAAGTTTAGTATCTCCACCCATAAATTGGGCTTTCACCCATGGACAATTCATATAGAGTTTTTTCCACTTCACATAATTTTTTTAGCAAGACCATTGGATAACCTAAGCAAGAAATAAAACATAGACTTGGACTAGGATATAGAAATTGGACCGGTAGCCCAAAAATCATGAAAATGTGACCAAGCCCATTATGAAATGTAAAATTTTAACCAAAGTAAAGAAAATGGACAAGAGTGAGCCCAAACCCAAGATGAAAAATAGAAATAAAAATAAAAATAGAGTGATAAGATAATGGTGTAATCAAGATTATGTGACATGGCATTAAGACAAAAATTTAGCAAGTGGTGTGATATCTTACATTCATAATTTTAGCAAGTGGTATGATAATACAAGGCTTTAGGACAAAACATCTATATCTTACACTCATAATTGTAGCAAGTGGTATGATAATACATAGCATTAGCATAAAACATTTCTATCCCACATAAATAATTTCAACCAAATAATGGAGATTCAAGGGCTAGAAATTTGCCACCTAAAAAGGCAAACCTATCATAATTGATTAAGAAAAAAGAAAAAGGAAATGAATCACTAAATCAAAGGGACCTTGTCCCTTGTCTTAGAAACATATTATTACAATTTTCAAAATACAAATCTCCTTTTGCTATGCATATCTTGACTAAGGAAGAGGAAGACAAGAACATAAGTTGTTTGTTTTCCAAAAATTCAACTAAGTGTATCCTAATTGTGATAAGGTAGACCCATGATCATGAAAGATGAATTATTTGGTGGTCTATTTAAGCAAAACCCACCCTTATTACAACATTAGAATTTTCGTCCAAGTGAGGAAGAGGAAAAATAGAAGCAAGGTAAAGTGAGGAAAGGAGAGGAAGAAAGGAAAAAAGAGGAAGGAGAAGTCTAGAGGACTAAGTGCTTCAGGTAAGTTTAACAATATTTTTTTTGAAGAAAAGTTTTGAAACTTATAATATTGATATGGGATTTTGATTTTAGAACTTTAATGATTGATCATGGATGTTGCTATATCATGTTACATATTATGTATGTTGAATACTTCGGTTGGTGTAGATAGTTCTGCTTGGATATGGCTAAGGGTGGCAAAATTTAAGCTTCTGTTTTTAAAATTCTTAGAAGAATCAGTAAGGAATATAAATAAATGGATAACATGAGAAATATAGATTTATATATAACGGATTGTTAGCCACTAAAATCACTCAATTTGGAGTCGATATGTGGTAGATATGGTTTGATTAGTAAGCAGTGGTCAGAAAATGGTTAATCAGGGAAGAATATGTTAGGATAGTTTCTGTGTTTTAATTTTTGGGAATGTTCCGTAGGGAATTAAAATAAATGGTTAACATAAGAATTATAGATATATGTTTATCAGATTTTTACCCACTGGAAACACTCAATTTCGAGTCCATATGTGGTAGATATGGTCTGATTAGTAAGCAGTGGTACGAAAATGGTTAATCAGGAAAGAATATGTTAGGATAGCTTCTGTGTTTTACTTTCTGGGAATTTTCTATAGGGAATTAAAATAAATAGTTAACATAAGAATTATAGATATATGTGTCACGGATTTTTATCCACTGGAATCACTCAATTTGGAGTCCATATGTGGTAGATATGGTCCGATTAGTATTCAATGGTCAGAAATTGGTTAATCAGGAAATAATATTTTAGAATAGCTTTTGTGTTTTAATTTCTGGGAATATTCTGTAGGAAATTAAAATAAATAATTAACATAACAATTATTGTTATATGTGTCATGGATTTTTAACCACTAGAATAAGTTAATTTGGAATTTGTATGAAGGAGATATGGACAGATTAGTAGGTAAATGTCAGAATCTATCCAAGAGGAAATAACCTGTACTTTGAGGGAGTAATATCACCTTGATTTCTTAATTTTTGCTAAACTGTTCAACATAATAGTTTTAGATAATTGTTTTATCTTGAAATTGACACCAAGATTACCTACATCGAAGTTAAATTGAGGGAGTTATGCTCTGATTAGTAAGAGAAGGTTAAATAGGATGAAAACCTACATCAAGAAAATAAAGAAATAAAATTAATATTTGAAAAGAAGAAGAATCTTATAAATGAAAATAATAAATGACTAGTTTATGCCATAGCCATTGCTATTGTATGAACTTTTTACCATCTTAAGTGTGAAATTTTGACATGGAAATATTTTAAAGTGATATTTGAAATGGTTATGTTCATGGCACGATTACCAATGATTTTTGGTAATAGTTATATTTTGATGAACATACTTTTTATTGAAAGCATATTTTTGGCTATCATTGTGAAAAGAAAAGAAATGAGCACGATCACATGGCAATCCGTGTGGTGCACCAGTAGGGGATGCCCTACCAATGGTTATGATCATGTTAATGAGGAAAGAAAGAGAAAGTGGGCCATGTCGGACGGAGCGAGAAAAGCCCGTACCGGAGAGTAGAAAATACTCACCCTGATCGGGGTTGCTTGATATGAAAATAAATTGATAGTCATCATATGATATTCTGAAAATAGTAAATCCTGTCATACATGTCATTATTGTACCATTTTCATGTGCATAGATATAGTGCATTCATGTGTCCGAAAATATTTGCTGTAGTTTATACAGTTGAACATGACGTGATGAGCTATATTGATGATGATTTATTATTGAACTTACTGGGATTTAATTCTCACTATATTTCTATATCATGTTCAGAAAATTAGTTATGCAGATTTTTCTATGGCTATGGCTTTTAGTGCACGTTGGATTGAGTACTTTATGTTGGGCAGATACCAGAAACAAATAAAATGTTTGTGGTCAAGTTGGTTTAGATCGCGGTGAAGGTGCAACCACCCGCACCTGTATCTCCGGAATTAGTCAACCAGAATAAATAAGATGTAGATTTTTATGTGCTTGATATGTTGTATGTATGTTTTGATTATGACATGTATGTAAACTCTATATTGTATAATAATAATAAAAAAAAAGTTGTTACAAACTCCATATAAGTTGTTCCACGAAATTCAAACACAAAAGCAGACTTAACAGATTCTTCCCTATTTAGCTATTTTCTGACATCTGCTTACTAATCTGACCATATCTCCTGCATATTAATACCAATTTGAATGCTTCCAGTGGCTAAAAAGTCTTGAGACATATATCTATATTTATTATGTTAAAAATTTATTTTAATTCCCTTCAAATTTATCCTAGAAATTCAAACACAGATGCATACCTAACATATTCTTCCCAGGTTAACCATTTTATGACCACTTCTTACAAATTGGATAATATCTCCCTCATCTGGACCCCAAATGTTAATGTTAACCAGGTTAACCATTCTAGTGGCTAAAATTCCATAAGGCATAGATCTATTTTTTAATGTTAACCATTTATTTTTATTCTTAACTGATTCTTCCTAGAATTTCAAAACTAGAAGCATCCCTGGTTACTCTGAAATCTAGCTTCCTAACCAAAACTTTCATAAGGTTTTAGTTCATCATTATATTACGTCCTCTTTTATTTTCTTCCTAATTTACATCTAATCATATTCCATCAATTTTTTACCACATTCAAATATACAAAATTGTAGCATAAAAATCTTATAATTTTTCCACCCATAGCCATACCTATGTAGAAGTTTCCACACAAACTGAAATGTTCAAAACATTCATCATATGCAAGATAACATGTAACATGATATAGCAACATCCATGACCAATCAGCAAAGTAGAAATTTTCATCAAAGTTCTAGATAAAAATCCCATATAAATATTTTCTTGTTTCTTCAAAAAGAGATATTGTTAAACCTACCTAAAGATCTCCCTAGCTCACTTAGTGAATTCTTTTTCTTGTTTCCTCTTGAAAGAAGTAGCAGGATTCCTCCCTTCTCTTAGCTTTTCTAGCAACTTAAATAAGAGAAGGATGGTAAGTTTTGAACCACAAGGATGACGAGAAAAGATGGATTCAAGTGGAGATTAAGCTAACTTACCTTGAGTACTTAATGCTATAGACTTCTCATTCTTCATCATTCCTTTCTTCTCCTCTCTTTCTCTCTTTTCCGCACTCTACCTTCCTTTTATTTTTCCTCTCCCTCACTTGTAAAAAATATTAATGTTACAAGGGTGGATTTTACTTAAATAAACTATCACATGGTTCAACTTTCATGATCATGGGTATACCTTATCACAATTAGAACGCACTTGGTTGTTTTTTGGGGAAAGACAACTCATGTTCTTTTCTTCCTCTCCCTTAGTCAAGATATGCATTGCAAAAGGAGGTTTGTATTTTGAAAATCATGATAAAATTTTCTTAAGACAAGGGAAAAGGTCCCTTTGATTTAGGGATTCATTTCCTTTTTTTTGTCTAACTCAAGTATGATAGGTTTTCCTTTCTAGGTGGCAAATTTTTAGCCCTTGAATCTCCCTTACTTGACTGAAATTATTTATGTAGAATAAGGATATTTTCGTCATAACGCTATGTATTATTACCCACTTGTTGAAATTATGAATATATGATATAGATGTTTTGTCCTAATGCCGTGTACTATTACCTACTTGTTGAAATTATGAATGTAGGATATAGATGTTTTGTCTTAATGCCATGTGTCCTAATCTTGATTATTATTATACTACTATTTTCTTACATGATTCTTATTTTTCGTTCTTGGATTTGAGCACATTCTTACCCATTTCCTTTGCTTTGGCTGAAATTCTACCTTTCATGAAGGGCTTGGTCACATTTTCATATTTTTGGGCTATCGGTTCAACTTCTATATCCTAGTCCAAGTATGTTTTATTTCTTGCTTGGGCTATCCTATTGGATTGCTAGAAATTCATGTGAAGTGGAAAAAATCTATATGAAGTGTCCATAGGTGAAAGCCCAATTTATGGGTTGAGATGTTAAACTTAGTAACTTTAACTCTTGAATTAGGAAAAATTACCCGAATCCAATCTTCTTGAAATTTTAAGACCTTTACTTACTTCCCAAAAATTTATCTTCCTTTCCCAAGAATTTCTCCTTTCTATAGTATGTTATTTCTAATTTTTCCTATTTGGTTTTTTCTCTTTACCTATTCCCTTAATGTTAGAAACATTTTCTATGCTTACACATAAGGTGAAGAATTTCTAAGGATTATATTTCCTTAGATATCTAAATATTGTCTTATAAATTTTATTTCCTTAATTAAATATTTATGTACCTTTATTAATAAAAGATACGAAATTAGGGATGTTACATTAAATATTTATGTACCTTTATTAATAAATGAAACAAAATTAGGGATGTTACAAAGGACCTTCACAGCCTCCAACACGGATAGGTCGTGCTTGGTGTACCTGGCACACGGCTTGGCCATGTTTTATGTGAGACATGGAGAGAAATCTTAGAATCCATCCTGAAGCACGACTGTGATTTGGGTATGTACAATTCATGATTTTAAGGGTTTTAAGCAGCCAAAGTGCTACAAATACATGGAGAAGTGTGGAGAAACATAGACAGACACATATAGACTCAGAGAGACTCAATTTAGGCTTAAGAAATACCATTAGATTAGGTTTAGAGTAGAATGATTGTTTACTTTATGTTCTTAGAGTAGAATTGAAATTGATTGAAGTTTTGTATACCTAGTTCATTACTTTATGTAAACCAAGTTTTATCTTTCTAACTTTACACCTATCTCTACTTCTATTCCTTTCTTTAAAATTGTATTGAACACTTATGAATGGTTTAATGGATATGATTATGATTTTTCTTTCAATTATGTTTGAGTAGATTTGATTTGGGGTTTTGGTGAACCCACTTGTGATATGATCATAATGCATTAATTAGAATTGTGAAACCCTAATTGTAATTGTTTGTGGTTAATTAGGATTAACTATTATACATTATACGAGATGATAAAATGTTTGATCACCGTTTTACCACATCTTAGGTTATTGACTGATGAACTAAAAGGTGAAAGTTAATGCCAAAACTTAATAGTTAATTAGCGATATCTTAATCACAAAAGTAGTTTAAGGTTTTCTAGGAATTGAATCAATTGGTAGGGACAAGAACCCCTATTAATTGTTTCATATGGTTAGCATGAAACTTAATGAACTTGGTTAAATTAAGAACTATCAAAGTAGGCAATTGGATTGATTTAGGTACAATTAGTAACGCTTGAAAGATGTTATTAATTAATTAAAGCTAAATCATCCCCGATTACCTAGATAATTACAATTAGAGGTACATATTGATTGTTGAATATCATAAGTGCGGTAAACCCTAACCCTAGGCTTTTGATAATTGATTATCTTGCTTAATTAATTGTGACTTTGTATCCAGAGAATTACATTGATTTAGATAGCTTGTATCATATAATTCTAATAATTGATCTTTGGTCTCTATGAGATACGACCGATACTCGCCGGACAAGCTACAACTACGCCATGCGCTTGCAGTTATTTCGTGAAACACAAACAACAATTAGCAATCACCTTTGAAGGTATTCTTCCTTAATTTGAGTTCAAGAATTACCATCTAATTATTAGGGTTCATTTAAGGTGAAATGCAGATCGAACTACACAAAACCAGTGGCCAACATAACAACACCATCTTTTACATATATATATATATATATATATATATATTAAAATCTCATGAAGTCCCTACCTCTTTACTTCTAACTATTTAACTCATAATAACATTCAATTAAATTAACCAAACATAATTAAGGTTTATGGTATACCCTTAACACTGATACAATTTTGGGTTCACATACACATTATTAATTAAAAACATCAGTACAAAAATCAAACACATATATGTCTACATCTTATTCATCCATATTGACCAGTTTCGGGGATACGGGTGCAGATGGTTGCACCTTCACCATCATCTTACCCAACTCAACCCAACATACGCTAAAAACTAGTCATAGAGAATATCTGCATATTTAGTCTTTTGAACATGATATGGAAATATAGTGAGAATTAAATCCCAGTAGATTTCACAATAAATCATAATTATGATCAATATAGCTCATCATATCATATTCAACTGTATAAATTACAACAATTATCTTACGTCACATGAATGCACTTTATCTATGCACATAAAAATTGTACAATAATGACATGTATGGCATGTATAACTATTTTTAAAATATTATATGATGGCTATCAACTTATTTTCATATCAAGCTACCCCGGTCAGGGTGAGTACTTTCTACTTTCGTGTACGGGCTTTTCTCGCTCTGTCTAACATGGCACACTTTCTCTTTCTTTTCTCATTAACATAATCATAGTCATGAGTAGGGCATCCCTTACTGGTGCTCTACACAGACCGCCATGTGACCCTGCTCGCCTTTTCTTTTTCTTTTTCCCGTTAATAGCCAAAAATATTATTTCAATAACAAGTATGTTCATTATACTAACATGCCATAATTTATCATCAAAGCATAATCACTACCAAAAATCATTGGTAAAATGCAATCATGTCATGATCATAACCATTTTTGAATATCACTTTATAAAATATTTTCATGTCAAAATTACACACTTAATATGGTAAGGAGTTCATGCAATGGCAATGGCTAGGGCATACACTAGTTATTTATTATTTCCATTTATAAGATTCTTCTTCTTTCTTAGATATTATTTTCATCTTTTCATTTTCTTTATGCTTGGCCTCTAGTTACTTTCTTCATACTTATATAATTTCCAGCACATGTTCTCACAAATTTTATAGGGTATTCTTCTCCAATTTGGTTTCTATTATTACCCTATAGTTAATGAGGTTCATTTAGGGTAGAAAAATGTTGAAAATAAACTTTACCAACTCCTAACACAGCCTGGCCATATTTCAGGACTTGGTCATGCTTGAAAAATACTTCAAACATATACAAAAATATCCCTGAACACGGCCTACCTATGCTGAAGTAATCCAGAACACGACTTGGCCGTGTGCTGTGACCTTTCCTCACTAATTCAACCATATATCCCTCATAAGAACTCCAACTAAGTTGATTCCAAAGCCTATAAAAAGTTAAGACACTTATATACAACTTTCATGTTATCATGTCTTTAGATTCCATACGAATTATTCCCAAAAATTTTTAAAAAAATGTTAATATTTACCACCTTGGATTTTAGACTAATTCTGACCTCTATTCATTAATCAGCCATATCTCCCTCATATGAACTCCAAATTAAGTAATTTTAAAGCCTATAGATCCGTGAGACATATATCTATATTTATTAAGTTAACATTTTCCTTTAATTCCCTACATATTATGCCCAAAAATTCAAAAATAGAAGCATACTTAACAGATTCTTCCCTGGTTAGCTAGTTTCTGACCACTACTTACTAATCTGACCATATATCCTTCATATGGAATTAATATTGAATTATTTCATTGGCAAAAAATCTGTAAGACACACACACACACACACACAGATATATATATATATATATATATATATATATATATATATATATATATATATATATATATGTTTTTTATGTTAACCATTTATTTAATTTTCCAATCGATTCTTCCCATAATTCCAAAAATAGAAGCTTCCGTGGCTACTCCAAAATCCAATTTTCTTAGCTTAGCCTTTCTTAAAGTTCTAGTTCATCTTTTTCTTAAGTCCTCTTCAATTTCTTCCAAATTTCCATCTAACCAAAGAATTACTCATCTCAACATTTAGTTATATTTCTTACTTAATTTAACATATTCCATCATTCATTTCGAAAGAAAAACAGAATCAAATCATGCATCACTAAGCGAGTTTCCCAACAGAAATATCTCATGGTCTTCTTCTAAGTTTTTAAGGCCATACTCATTTTATCAATCTAATCATATTCTACCACATTCAAAAATACATAACAACAGTATAAAAGCCCTAAAGTTTTGCCACCTATAGCCATATTTATGTAAAATATTTCATACCAACTGAAGTATTCAAAACATCCATCACATTCAAGATCAACATGTAACATGATATAGTAACATCCATGGCCAATCATCAAAGTAGCAAATGCTATAAATTTCATGAAATTTATAAAATCAAAATCCCACATAAATGTTACAAGTTTCAAATATTTTTTTAAAAAGAGATATTATTAAACTTACCTAAAGATCTCCCTTGCTCACTTAGTGAATTCTTTTTCTTGTTTCCTCTTGAAGGAAGTGGCAAGATTCCTCTCTTCCCTTAGATTTTTTCAGCAGCTTGAATAAGAGAGGGAGGTTGAGTTTTGAACCCCAAGGATAAAGAGAAAAAATGTATTCAAGTGGACATTAAGCTAACTTACCTTTAGTACTTAGTCCTCTAGACTTCTTCTTCCTTTGTCTATTTTACTCTCTTTCTCTCCTTTCCTCACTCTACCTTGCTTCTATTTTCCCTCTCCCTCACTTGGACGAAATTATAATGTTATAAGGGTAGTTTTTACTTAAATAAACTATCAAGTGGTCCTCCTTTCATAATTATGGGTCTACCTTATCACAATTAGGATGCACTTGGCTTTTTTTTAGGGGAAGACAACTCATGTTGTTGTCTTCCTTTCCCTTAGTCAAGATATGCATAGAAAAATGAGATTTGTGTTTGAAAATTATGAGAAAATGTTCTCAAGACAAGGGACAAAGTCCCTTTGATTTAGGGATTCATTTCCTTTTTCTTTTGTTTCACTCAAGTTTGATAGGTTTGCCTTTCTAGGTGGTAAATTTCTAACCCTTGAGTCTCCCTTGCTTGGTTGAAATTATTTGTGTAGGATAAGGATGTTTTGACATAATGCCATGTATTATTATATCATCACATGGCTTGCTAAAATTATTAGTGTAAGATATAGATGTTTTTTCCTAATACCATGTATTATTACCTATTATATCATCCTATCGCTTGCTGAAATTATTAGTGTAAGATATAGATATTTTGTCCTAATGCCATGTGATCAAATCTTGATTATTATTACTACTTCATCACATGGTTTTTATTTTTTCCTACTGGATTTGGGCTCATTATCTTCCATTTCCTTTCCTTTGGCTAAAATTCTACATCCCATGGAGGCTTGATCACATTTTAATGATTTTGGGCTATCGGTCTAACTTCTATATCCTAGTCCAAGTCTATGTTATATCTCTTGCTTGGGCTATCCAATTGGCTTGCTAGAAACTCATGTGAGGTGGAAAAACAAACTCTATGAAGTGTCTAAAGGTGGAGGCCCAATGTATGGATGGAGATGTTAAACTTAGTAACTCTAACTCTTGAATTAGGAAAAATTACTCTAGTCTATCTTCTTGAAATTTTAAGACCTTTACTTACTTCCAAAAATTTATCTTCATTAAGGATGTTACATTTCTCTCCCCCTAAAAGAAATTTTTTCTTCAAAATTTTAGAAGATACTTAATAAGAACAATTGCAGATATTGCTTCCTCATGAATTCTTCCAGCTCCCAAGTTGATTCTTCCGAAGTCAAACCTTCCTATAACAACTTAACTAGGGGAATGGTTTTATTCCTCAATTGCTTCATGTCGATGTCCAATATGGATGTCAGTACTAGCCGGTATGTCATGTTCTCCTTTATTTGGATTGGTTCATCACGTATTACATGTGAAGAATCTAGATGATACTTTTGAAGTTATGATACATGGAAAACATCATGCAGGTTGGACAAATTAGGTGGGAGGGCAACTTGATATGCTAACGTCCCCACTCTCTTTAAAAACAAGTCTTGAGGGTCCAAAAACTTAGGAAATGACTCCAAAATTGCAAAATTTAGCCTCTCAGAGTTTGGTCAAAACTGGTCAACTGATGGGGATACTATTCACTCTTGGAATCACTATTTATATCGACCAGATTTACTGTTCATGACGCACAAACAGTTGTCAGATGGCTAAAAATTTTCATCTCCTATAGTTTATCTATCTCCTGAATCCATCTATAGTGTCAGAATTCCAATTTAAATTCTTTAAATAGGAGTTTCAGAGTTTGCCCTTTTTTAAGATTTTCTACTTCTGATCTGCAGCAATTCTTCAACAGATTTGAAAAATTGTTCGGCCAATATTGTAGTACTCTCCATCGTAAATTCAATGGTACCTTTAGTTTTGAAATCGGATGGTCGAAAGTACTCCAGATCTAGAGAGAGAAAAAAGAGGAGAAAGTGTGAATAGTAATCTCTCATTAAACCTATGGAAGATTTTTTTAAAAATGATGGAAGGACCAAATAGTAATTTGCTAATTGTTGGAGTTAGTCCTTATAAATTTCATTATTTACACTTTGACCCCTAAACTTTTAAGAAATTACATTTTGACCCCAAAAATATTAATAAATTTTCATTTTCATCCTTAAAACATTTCAATTACATCCATACTCCTTTATTTCTTTTATTAATCCATACATAAATGAGAATCACTAAATTTTAGGGATGTTACATTCTTCCCCCCTTAAGAAATTCGATCCCCGAATTTTAAATCATCCTATCATAAGTAGGAAATGAAACCAAGGCATAAATTACAATTATTATCCTCACTACTTAAGCTACTAGGGATATCTCTTTTGTATATCATCTTTACTTCCTAAGAAGTCTCTTCACTTGAGTGATTTTGCCATATAACCTTAACCATAGGGATTTCCTTCAACCATAAGTTCTTCACTTATCGATCAACAATAGACATTGGTTTTTCCTTATAATTAAGTCAAATTTTTGTCCAATTGAATTTCTTGGCATTAGATAACATAAGAAGAATCTGATAGGTACTTCCTTAGCATTGATACAAGAATGACTGTATCAACATCACTTAATCCTAATGGCAAGGCTAAGCGATAACCTACTATGTCTAATTTGTTCAAGATTCCAAAAGAGTCTATATACTAAAGCTTAACTTTTCCTTCTTCCAAACCTTATTACATCTTCCATGGGTGATTCCTTCAAAAATATTTGGTCACCAGTTGAGAATTTCTAGTGCTTAACTTTCATCATGGTCTTTACAGACTTTTGGCTTGTATTGAGTTACTTGTACTCTTTTTCTAATCAATTTCACTTTATCAACGACATCTTAAAATAAGTTAGACACCACTGAATCATTTAACAGAAAGTTAGTAACATCTCTTACATAAGGTTTTAAGTCATCCAATATCACTTTATTATAGGCGAATTTTGCTAAAAGATCTTTCACCAAACTCGAAGACATATGCTTGAAGCATGCTCTCCAAACTAGCATCATCAATTTAGGATAGTCATTTTCTATCTATTGTATATTATTCCAAATTAGATTCCAAAATCTAAACTTTACTTAACTCAATCACTTATTAGAAAACCTACGATATTTCATGTAAAATCTCAAATGGTGCCATTTGTATATTGGCCTGATTATTACTGATATGAGTAAATTCAACTAAGAACAAATAACTTCTCCCAACTTTCACCAAAATTAAATAAAGATACCTGAAGCATAACTTCGTAAACACATCATTTAGATTTACTATAAGCTATAATATAATCTAATTAAAATTGTAAGGCTTCCTGAATAACTCTCCTAAATCAATATATTCAATTCTTACTTACTGATATACCAAACAACGAAAAAAATATCACTTGTATCATTTTTTACCATTATACTAGTACAATTCTTTCATATCTTATATATCCTTATTGCCTTAGGGTTATCCATATTCACAATCTATGGCTTCTTCCAAAATCTCCTTTCTCAATAATTATTCACATGTGAATTTTCAATCTCAACATAACTCACATCCTAGATACTAGGCTCAACTTTGCATGGTATAAACCCTTAACACAAATACCTTGATTGCTTTATATTATTCTCGGACATGGTTCTCGAAATGTTCTCCTTTTCTTACTCAACTACATTAGATAAACTTAGGTGTTCTTTATACCTTAATACTCTCAATCAGTATATACAGTAAACTCATTATTCTTTCTAATTTGCACATGGTCTACCAACTTACATAGCTATACATATTTGATATAAAGATTTTTTTTTCCAAGTACGTTTTTGTTAGATAAATCCTTTCAAAATATCCATTACTTTAACCTACTAACCACTTAGACACCATAATAACTGAGTTTCAAAGAAAATAAATTAACCCTCCTTATAATAAGAAAAAATAACCTTGCATTTAATGCCAAACATTAATGAAGGATGACGCAGCAGAAAAAGAGGAATACATAATAAAGCATGGTGCCAAAATAGAAAGTCAGAAGTTTAGACAAAGGACTGAAAGAAAATTAAAATCGGTGGCTATAATTCTTGAAAAGCTATAAAAAATCCTAGTTTTTATTTCAGCAAAAAAAAAATTGGTGGCCGCAAGTTTTGAATATATGTGCTAAAATCTAGTTACTGTTATTCGGTGAAAAAATAGCACATGGAAAAAAATCATTTTTGAGCTTATAAAAGTTTGTGAAGAACAAAGAGCATGTAGTTAATTGGTAGGATACAGCTAGTTGCTTCAAAACAGATATAGTCAATCAACTATAAAATAAACCAGTTGGTGCGCACTGTCGCAGGCACGCCCAAATTAAAACTTTACCTCAACACTAACCTGTAGTAGTGGGAGTAAGGGTCGATCCCACAGAGACTGTAATTACCTTATGTGATTCAGAAAGGGGGGATTGAGAGTCGCAATTAAAATTAAGTAAACAATAGCAAAAATAATTGAGAGAAAGTGATTAATGAGAAAAGCGTTGGTTTCGGTCGATATTCACCATCAAGGGATTGCATTGATCATTGACAAAATTATCAATCTTAAACCAAATATCTATCATTGGGATTCTATCCCAGTTCCTCCTTAAGCCTAGTAAATTAATGACAATCGCACTAATTATACTCTAATTAACGAGCAATCCTTTAGCACATCGGTAAAGCATCACTTATTAACCGCATGAAGAACAAGAGAAACTAATAGAGCTAAACGAATACAAGCACATCGGTTATATTCAATTTAGTTGATATTCATCATAGGGTTAACGATTTATAATCCAAAATCCTTAATCCTATTTGTTTCACGAATCAAGTAATAAAAGCTTTGTTCAAAACCTAATTCAGTAGCTACACATACAATATACTAGTAGGCCTCCTAGCAATCACATGCATAATATTAAGAAAACAAGAACAGATGAATAAACAATACCCGGTTAAGATTGAATGCAATGAAATCAAATCCGTATCTCACAATGACATCAAATCCCTTGAGGTTTCAATCTCCCTCAACTAACTAAAGAAAATTAGCCGCGCAGGGCCATAGAAAACTAAACAAGAAGTAAAGAAAAGAGTTGAGAACTTGAATGAATTCTTTGCTGAATGAATAGATACCTTCTCTGCTTACTTTCCTTCCTTTTTATAGATTCAACCCACCTAGTCGAAGTAGGAAAGTTTTTAGGTCAAATCTCCATCAATTAGGCTTCAAATCAGGCGAAAAAAACTCTAAAATCGCGACTTCCGGAGCGGCGGCGCCGCGGCGCATAAGTTCAGCGCCGCGGCGCTACGAAGCTTCATCCACGGGGTGCCGCGGCGCACCCATGAAGCGCTGCGGCGCTCCATTCTTCGTACACGGGCACCGCGGCACACCCATGCAGCGCCGCGGCGCTCGTGGTTCTGGGGCAAGGACGCTGCGGCGCTACGAGACATCCATGACGGGCCGCCGCGGCGCTGTATTGTGAGCGCCGCGGCGCCTAGAAAATGCCGGAGTTTGCCAAAGTGCCGAACACGAAAGTTGTAGCACTATGTTTCTTCTTTCCATAGCCGCTAGAAATAGCTCAATCGGAGCTCAAATGAGTGAGATATTCTTCCATTAGTGACGAAAGGTCAGAAATCAGCATTTTTCATGATTTTCTTCTATTTTTCTCTTATTTTCTTCTTTATTATTCCTAAAAACATAAAACACACAATTTAATTAAAACCTATCTATTTATCATTTAAATAAAATAAAAAGAAACATAAAATATGTTAAATACATGCTTAATTTAAAGCATGTCACCAGTCTAAATTAAAAATCTCAAAATAGCTAATCGACATAATAATACCGATAGTCAAGTGGCAAGAACATTGGGAAAAACAAGATAAATCATTTAATTGTCCCTCTTCAAAAACTAACTGATTTGCATTTTCACTATTTTTTTTACAATGATGCCTATCACTTACAACTTCCCTACACATATCAAGACATCAATGCTTCATAAGGACAATAAGGAAAAGGAAAATTTCTGTTAATATCTTAACCTTATTCTCTTTATGTACTTAATAAATGCCACAATGACAACTACTGTACATATGCATGCGTGCCATCATTTTTAAAATTCACCTTCAATTTAGCTTATATCCACTAGCCTCTCACATAGCTGTTCTAATTATGTTGTTGGCCTATTCACATAGCTATTGTAAGTATGCCATCTTTTGAGTTTTATACATGCACGCATTAGTATCTTTACCTTCAGACTCAAAGTTAGGGTGAGTGCAGTTATGGAGGGAACCACATTTCATCAGTTTCAAAATATTTGTGTCTTTTGTGGTTCCAGTCTTGGAAAAGATGGAGAGTATGTGAAAGCTACACAAAATCTAGGTATAGTGCTAACCAAGAGAAAATTTCATTTATTCTATGGTGGAGGTAACCATATATTAATGGAGTGTGTGTCTATAGCTACACATATAGGAGGATGTCAAGTTCTAGGTATTATTCCCACAGCTTTAGCTGCATCCAACATCATAGGAAAGACAATTGGGGAAGAATTTAAAGTAGCTTCCATGCATGAATGCATGGCTAGAATGATGAGCAATGCTGATGCCTTCATTGCTTTACCAGGGGGTTTTAGTACTTTAGAATAGATTTTTCAAGTGGTCTCTTTGGCACAACTGAATATCCATCACAAACCGATAGGTTTGTTAAATGTAAACAACTTCTTTGACGGTTTGTTGTCTTTTCTTGATCAAGGTATGGAATAAAGGTTTATCTCACACTCAACACGAGGAATTCTCATATCAGCTTTAAATGCTGAGGAGTTGATTGATGCTTTACAAGCATTTGTTCATGTACCTGATCTAACCATGGCTTCAATAGATTAGAAGATAGACAACAGCGGAAAGCGCAAGTTGGACTTAGTTCATCTATAGTTGTAGTAAGATGTGGACATTTTTGTACCGCTTCTACTTTCTTAGGTTCTACTTGAATACCATCCTTACTAACCACATGCCCTAAGAAAGTAACACTATTAAGTTAGAATTCGCATTTTGAAATCTTAGCATATAATTGATACTTCTTTAGAGTTTGTAAAACTATCCTCAAATGTTGCTTATGATCCTCTGAACTCTTGGAAAATATTAATATATTGTCAATAAATACATTTACAATTTGATCCAAGAATGGCTTAAGTACTATATTCATAAAGTTCGTAAATGTAGTTAGGGCATTTGTCAAACTAAATGATATCACTAAGAACTCTTAGTGCTCATACCGAGTCCTGAAAGCAGTTTTTAGAATATCCTCTTCCCTTATACTTAATTGATGATATCCAAATCTCAAATCAATTTTTTTTAAAAAATATTGAGTACATTATAGTTGGTCAAAAAAATCGTCTATATAAGGTAATGGGTATTTATTACTCACTATCACTTTATTCAATTATATATAATCTATGCATAATTGTAGTGATCCATCCTTTTTTTCACAAATAGGACCAAAGCATCGCAAGGAGAGTACTAGGACGTATAAATCCCTTGTCTAACAAGTCTTGTAACTAATTTTTTTAGTTCTTTAAGTTCAATCGATATCATTATATATAAGGATATTGATACTAGTTGGGTTCCAGAAAGTAAATCAATATCAAATAATGTTTCTCGTTTGAGGGTTATCCTAGCAATTCCTCAGGGAACACATAAAGAAATTCCCTAACCACTGGAACTTGATTTACACTAGTATACTTTATATTAACATATCTCATCATTGCCAAATATCTTTGGCACCTTTTTGAAATAACTTATGGGCTGCGAAATCTAAAAGTAAATCACTGGGTACTTCACTACAGCATCCTTGTATCAAGAAAAAAGATTATCAAAGAATATTGAATTTAATAACCTTAATATGACATTCCAAAATGGCATGACATGATGCCAACCAAATTATTCTCAGTATCACATCAAAGTCTGCAACCGGGTACAATGGATATCACATTCAAAAACGGTCATATTAGGCATATGTTTCAAATCTTTGAATCCTTTGGCACGCCTATCCCTTTTACTTTCAAGTAGAAATTGACCTATAGACACTTTTTAAAATGCCAAAATATTCGATCAATCTAATACTAAGAAATTTAACAAACTTGGAATAGAAAGGAAATTAAAATCCTATAGAATCCCTCAACAACACCAGAAGTATAAATATGTCCGGCACATATCCTTACTAAATGTACTACTAAAGAATTCTTTACTGCCAAAGCCATAAGAAAACTTAATGCTCGGATACCAACTTGTAACGCCCCCAATTTACAAGCACGTGAAACAAACATTTTTTTATGCAATCAGATATTTTCCATAACATGCAAAACATTATTCTTTGTCATGGAAATAGATACATATAGGTTCTCTCATGTATACTGTAACAACATTTTTTTTTATTATACAATATTAAGTTCACATACACGTCATTAATCAAAGCGTACATAAAACATATCAAACACATAGATATTTACATCTTGTTTATTTTGGTTGACCAATTCTGGAGATACAGGTGCGGGTGGTTGCACCTTCACCGGGATCTGAGCAAACTCGACCACAAACATCTTATTTGATTTTGAGATCTGTCCAACATAAAGTAACTCGATCCAATGTGCACTAAAAGCCAGAGCCATAGAAAAAGCTCCATTACTAATTTTTTGAACATGATATGGAAATATAGTGAGAATTAAATCCCAGTAAGTTCAACAATAAATCATCATCAATATAGCTCATCACGTCATGTTCAGCTGTATAAACTACAGAAAATATCTTTGGTCACATGAATGCATTATATTTATGCACATAAGAATCATACTGAAATAATATGTATGACAGGATTAACTATTTTCAAAATATCATATGATGGCCATCAACTTATTCTCATTTCAAGTTACCCCGGTTAGGGTGAGTATCCTCTACTCTCCGATACGGGCTTTTCTAGCTTCGTCTGACATGGCCCACTTTCTCTTTCTTTTCTCATTAACATGATCATAACTGTTGGTAGGGCGTCCCCTACTGGTGCACCACACGGATTTCCATGTGACCGTGCTCATTTCTTTTCTTTTCACAATGATAGCCAAAAATATGCTTTCAATAACAAGTATGTTCATCAAAATATAATTATTACCAAAAATCATTGGTAATCATGACATGAACATAACCATTTCAAATATCACTTTATAAATATTTTCATGTCAAAATTTCACACTTAAGATGGTAAGAAGTTGATACAATGGCAATGCCTATGGCTATACTAGTCATTTATTAAGATTCATCTTTCTTTTTTTAAAATACTAATTTTATTTCTTTATTTTCTTGATGCAGATTTTCATCCTATCTAACATTCTCTTACTAATCAGAGCATAACTCCCTCAATTTAACTCTGATGTAGGTAATCTTGGTGTCAATTTCAAGATAAAACAATTATCTAAAACTATTATGTTGAACATTGTAGAGAAATAGTAAGAAATTAAGGTGATATTAGTCCCTAAATTTATAGGTTATTTCTTCTCGGATAGGTTCTGACCTCTACCTACTAATCGGACCATATCTACCTCATATGGACTCCAACTTGAGTGATTCTAGCGGCTCAAAATCCGTGACACACATATCTATAATTCTTATGTTAACCATTTATTTTAATTCCATACAAATAATTCCCAGAAATTAAAATACAGAAGTTGTCCTAACATATTCTTCCCTGATGAACCATTTTCTGACCTTTGACTACTAATAAGCTCATATCTTCCTCATATGGACTCCAAATTGAATGATTCCAGTGGCTAAACATTCATGACACACATAGCTATAATGCTTTTGTTAACCATTTATTTTAATTCCATATAGATAATTCCCAGAAATAAAAATACAGAAGCTATCCTAACATAATCTTCCCTGATGAACCATTTTCTGACCTTTGACTACTAATCAGCTCATATCTTCCTCATATGGACTCCAAATTGAATGATTCTAGTGGATTAAAATCCATGACACACATATCTATAATTCATATGTTAACCGGTTATTTTGATTCCCTACAGATAATTCTCAGAAATTAAAATACAGAAGCTGTCCTAACATATTCTTCCTTGATGAACCATTTTCTGACCTTTGACTACTAATCAGCTCATATCTTCCTCATATGGACTCCAAATTGAATGATTCTAGTGGATTAAAATCCATGACACACATATCTTTAATTCTTATGTTAACCAGTTATTTTAATTCCCTACAGATAATTCCCAGAAATTAAAACACTGAAGCTATCCTAACATATTCTTCCTTGATGAACAATTTTCTGACCTTTGCTTACTAATCGGACCATATCTACCACATATGGACTCCAAATTGAATGTTTCCAGTGGCTAAAAATCCATGACACACATAGATATAATTCTTATGTTAACCATTTATTTTAATTCCTTATATATTGTTACCATAAATTAAAACACCAAAGCTTAAAATTCTGCCACCCATAGCCATAACCATGCAGAACTATCTACACCAACCTAAGTATTCAAACATACATAATATGTAACATGATATAGCAACATCCATGACCAATCATTAAAGTTCTAAGATCAAAATCTTATATAAATATTATAAGTTTCAAAAGTTTTCTTCAAAAATAAATATTGTGAAACTTACCTAGAGCACTCAGTCCCCTAGACTTCTCCTTCCTCTTTCTTCCTTTCTTCCTCTCCTTTCCTCACTCTACCTTGCTTCTATTTTTCCTCTCCCTCACTTGGATGAAATTCTAATGTTGTAAGGGTGGGTTTTCTTATATAGACCACCAAATAATTCAACTTTCATGATCATGGGTCTACCTTATCACAATTAGGATACACTTTGTTGAATTTTTGGAAAACAAACAACTTATGTTCTTGTCTTCCTCTTCCTTAGTCAAGATATGCATAGGAAAAGGAGATTTGTATTTTGAAAATTATGATGATATGTTCTTAAGATAAGGGACAAGGTCCCTTTGATTTAGGGATTCATTTCCATTTTCTTTTGTCTTAAACAATTATGAAAGGTTTACCTTTTTAGGTGGCAAATTTCTAGCTCTTGAATCTCCATTATTTGGTTGATATTATTTGTGTGGCATAGGAATGTTTTGTCCTAATACCATGTATTATCATACCACTTGCTAAAATTATGAGTGTAGGATATAGATGTTTTTGTCCTAAAGCCTTGTATTATTATACCACTTGCCAAAATGATGAATGTAGAATCACACCACTTGCTTAATTTTTGTCTTAATGCCATGTAACCTAATCTTTATTATTATTACATTATTATATCATCACCTAATTTATTTTATTTTATTTTTCCTCTTGGATTTGGGCTTATTCCTACCCATTATAGGCTTATTCCTACCCATTTTCTTTGCTTTGGATAAAATTATACCTTTCTTGGAGGGTTTGATCACATTTTCATAATTTTTGAACTATTGGTCCAATTACTATATCCTAGTCCAAGTCTATGTTTTATTTCTTGCTTAGGTTATCCAATGGGCTTGCTAGAAACTTATTTGAAGTGGAAAAACTCTACATGATGTGTCCATAGGTAAAAGCCCAATGTATGGGTAAATGTTTTAAACTTAGTAACTCTAGTTCTTGAATTAGGAAAAATTACCCTAATCCAATGTTCTTGAAATTTTAAGACCTTTACTTGTTTCTAAAAATTTATCTTCCTTATCCAAGAATTTTGCATCTCTTTAGTATGTTATTTCTAATTTATGTTTTTCCTATTAGGTTTTCCCTATTTATTTGTTCTCTTAATGGTAGAAACATTTTCTATGCATATAGATAAGGTGAAGAATTTCTAAGGATTATATTTCCTTAGATATCTAAAATATTATCTAATAAACTTTATTTCCTTAATTAAATTATCAATAAAAGAAACAAAATTAGGGATGTTACATATACACAATATACAGACAAAGTTATAAATGTCAAAATAACAATAGAAATAAGGATCCTGTCTGTGGCGTTCAGAGCACACTCTAGAATACAAACACAGTATAATTCAAAAACTGTGAGCCTTGAAAGCAATGTAGACTCACCAAGAGAATATGTCACCTAACTGATAACCTATCTATAGGATCAGACTCTGTATTCTTATCTGAAAAATGTGGAAATATCGTGTAGTGAGTTTGACAACTCAGTCAGCAGATAATACCTCCAATGACCTCTTAGGTCAGTATATAGATGTACTCATGTTTTAAAATTTGTCACATAGAAAAATAGTTCAGAAGTACATTCATATGGGACCCGTATTTCAAATATTCTCTAATCAAAGGATATTCAGATATTTAGAACTATATTCAGCACAGTAAGATCATTAAACAAATGTTGTTATGCATTACAATATTTCACATAAAAACATTAGGAGGATCCCATATTAGAACCATCAAATATTCCCAAGCACACAGCAAAGGATGATGTTATGTTCAGCTGTATAAACTACATTAAGGCCTCGTTTGGGTAAATAGCTTATTTAAGTGTTTATAGAAGAAGGACTTATGTGGAAAGTTATTATATCATAAGCTCCTTTTAAATTAAGCTATTTAGCGTTTGGAAACCTTATTAAAAAAGTGTTTTTAAAATTTATAAGCTCTTTTTAAACTATTTGGATAGATAAATATATTAGTGCTTATAATTATGAAAATGACTGAAATAGGCATTAATAAACACTTATTAGAGATTATGTTTGGATAAATAAACATTTTTGTTCATAATTTGAAAAGAAAATTTTTTTCCACTTAAAATATTTATATATTGTTATGATTATTGTATTTCATTCAAATGCTTAAATTTTTTTTTTTCAGATTATTATTTTGAAGTGTGATTTTTCACAGCCAAAGTGATTCATTTAAAAACCAAGGCCAATGTTTAAAGGTCATTGTCTTTGTAAACAAATAAATGAATAAATATATACATTTGACACAATATTATTGTCTCTTTTTGGTCGTGGGGGTAGATATAAAGACTAAATTCTACTCAGTATTCTTTTTTGGCACGAGTTAATTAAATTGCAATAAAAAAAGTGGAGTTGTGCTTGGTCTAGAAACTTAATTTTCACTATTTTTATGTCAAATTAATTTGACCTTTGAAACAAGTAGGGTTTTATAGCTTACAACTATAAAACCCTACTTGTTTCAAAAGTATATGATATGTTCTTCCATCGAAGGCTTCATATAGTGAGCACCTTCTAGATTGAGAATAGAAAAAATTCCTGAATTTGACTTCAGACGAACACAAGGAAAACGCAATAAGTGATGATCCATGCAATAGCCTTTATCTAAAAGTATTATAATGCAACATTAGCATATTTCAGGTTCGTTCCAGTTCTACCTCTACTAAGCCACACTTCTAAATTGGTACAATTATACTTTAGATAGATTTCACTTCTATCTTATCACACAAAGGATTTGATAATCAAATTTGATACAAGCATCAAGACCTAGATTAGTCTTCCCTTTAAATTCCAAAACATACATAGAGACATTAATATTTTAACTTTTGTAAAGAGAATATTTCATATATATGACATAACCAAACATACCTCATTTTCATCTGGAAATTCATCACTCCCCATGAAGAGCATATGTTCTGAAAAACAAAGGAATTTGAAAGCAAATCATTGTATAAGCATGAAATACCAAGATAATTGAAAGAGGAAAAGAAAAAATTGCTATACAGCACTAGGTTAAAATTATCTTGTCACACGTGAAAGAAAAATGGGCCTAATTTAATAAGTTACTTTGTTCTTGGAGCATAAAAGAAAGTGCATTATCATTTTGAAAGGTTTAAAGCCAGAATAGCATGATAAAAACTGTCAATGCCTCGTAATGATAATTTGAAGGAAAAAGGTCTTCTCCAATTTCCAGGTAGGGATGTTTGAGTATGAAAAGAGACAACTAATGAGAATACGAAGGGGATTAAATGGCAGCAAGAAAAAATTGACGTATTTTATTAATTTTCAAAGTAGTAATCTCAAACTACGATATTGAGTTGTTAAGCTTCTAGCAGCATCCAAAAATACAAGTGAGATTTCAATTTGATTATAGTTTGTGCTGCTCCCTTTAACTTAACACATCACAACCAAACCTACGTAGTCACAAAAGATATAAGAATTTACTCAAAGTGATACAGCATGGCTACTTAGCCTTCACCACCTAAAAGGAAGGACACAACAGTCTTGAAAACCAAACAAATACTAGGAAATTTAATAGCCACCCTATGTCAGTAGAAATAGGAAAAAAATCTTGAAAGAATATAAATTTGCTTGTATAAGGAAAATATCCAGACCTAAAAAATGTGCTAGTCCTTGTGCCTTAAATGGATCAGAGAAGCTGCCTATTCCTACACACATGGCTGCTACAACATGCATAGGAAACACATGAACCCATTGAGAAATCAAACCAAATGCATATAATTATTTTTCAATCATATTATCACATTTCCATGTATCTTCAGATTGAGTCTCGTAATTATTTCTCCCAGAATTTCCCATTAATAAAGCAAAAAATTATCAAGCAACCAAAGCTAGAACTTCGAAAAGAAGGCTAAAACTGAAATGGGCATTACAGGCAGAATGAAAAAATAATAGGAGAAAGTGATAAAGGGGAATTTTGAGTGCTTATTGGTCATGTTTTGTCCCCTTATTTATAGTAACTTATGGATATTTTCATGCTTTTGGTTATACTTTGTTCTGGGTACTGTTGTGGTTCATTTTGTGATTGCAAGAGAGCAAAAAAAGCCAAGAAGCAAGGAAAAAAGGTCATGGAAAGACCCTAAAAGACTTGGATCATGTTGAGGAGGAAGCAAGGAGGTTGCACATCAAATTTGATGAAGAAAGGAGCACCATAGCACCCAACACGGCTTGGTCGTGTTAAGAAGGCCTGCAACACGGCCTGGCCGTGTTGCTGGTATTTTTTGCGGCCTCTTTAGAATTCCAGCCCGAAGCACGGCCGGCCGTGTTCCAGGGCACGGCTGTGCTTCAGGGCTCGTAAAGGACGTCATTTTTAGGGTCTCTAAGGCCCAAACACATGGATATACTTGGGGATTCGCAATGGGGACAAAGAGAACCGAAGGGGAGACCAGAAAAAACACTTTTTAGCCTTAGGAAACACACCTAGATTAGGTTTTTACATGATTCTTTGAAGGATTTTGATGTTCTAGGATTGAATTTATTGCTTTTCAAGTTGTAATTGATCTAAGTACTTCTACAAACAGGTTCTATCTTTCTACTTCTACTTTTACTTGTTCTTCTACTACTTCTACCTCTTCTCCTACTTCTTAATTGTATTGAACTACTATGAATTATTCAATGAGTATGGTTTTAGTTCCTGATTTGACAATGTGTGAGTAGATTCCATCTAGGGTTACGGTAAACCCAATTGTGGTACAATGATACTATGCTTTTAAATTGAATTAAGAAACCCTAACTGTAATTGGGATTAGATTGAATTGGATTAACTATTGTATGCTTTAATTAGTTGATGGAATGCCTGATCACCAATCTATCACGTATTAGGTATTTAATCGATGAACTGAAAGGTGAAGATTAAAACCCGAATCCAATAGTTAATTAGGGTTATCTTAATCATGAAAGTAGTTTAAGATACCTTAGGCTTGAGTCAATTAGTGGGAACGAGAAAACCGACTAGTTGAACTCTATGGTTAGCATAAAGCTTAATGGACCTAGGTTAAGTTAAAAACCACGAAAGTTGGTAATTTGATTAACCTAGGTACGATTAGTAATTCTTGAAAGAGATTGCTAGTTAATTAAGGCTAAACCATCCCCAACAATCTATACAATTGCAATTAAAGGTGAATATCAGTTGTTGAGTATCACAAGTGTGGTGAACCTTAACCCTAGGCCTAGTTTAATTGATTCTTTCAACTTGCTTAATTGTGATTCTTGCCTATCGAATTTCATCGATTTAGATAGTACTTTTTGTAAGATTCGGGTAGTTGGCATTGTTCTCTGTGGACACGACCCGTACTTGCCAGACTAGTTACAGCTACGCCGTGCACTTGCAGTAATTGGTAAAATATGTACACAACAAGTTTTTGGCGCCGTTGCCGGGGAACAAAGCCAATATTAGATATCTTATAAAATAGCTAGACTAGATCAAATTTTGTTTATTTTTATTTTTAATTTTTCTGCATAATTTTCTTTTGCTGATTTTGCTTCTTTTCTTCCTTCCTAGGTGTGTATCTCTTTTATGCGAAGAGCGCGTGAAAGTGTTGCTGAATTTGACCCTGAAATCGAAGGCACTTTGCGAAGGTTAAGAAGAAGACAGCAGGAAGGAAGTTTACCAGTTACAATGGGGGAAAGAGATAACCGGTCACTGAAGGACTTCACAGCCCCAGACACACATGGCCTGAACCCCAGCATAGTCAGGCCCGTGGTTGAAGCCAATAATTTTGAGTTGAAGCCATCTCTTTTGCAGATGGTTCAGCATAACCAGTTTGGAGGGTCGTCTACTGAAGACCCAAACCACCACCTCTATGTATTCCTAGAGTATTGTGACACCTTGAAGCTGAATGGTGTCTCATCAGATGCAATTAGATTGAGGTTATTCCCTTTCTCACTGAGGGATAAAGCACGTGCATGGCTGCACTCTCTACCATCAGGCTCCATCACCACTTGGCAGCAGCTTTCTCAAGCTTTCTTGGCCAAGTATTTCCCACCGAGTAAGACGGCCCATCTGAGGAACCAAATTACTACATTTGCTCAAAAGGATGGAGAATCTTTATATGAGGCATGGGAGAGATTCAAGGAGCTCCTCAGGGTATGCCCACACCACGAGCTAGAAAAATGGTTAATAGTCCATACGTTCTACAATGGACTAGTATACAGCACCCGGATGTCTGTGGATGCTGCAACTGGAGGAGCCCTAATGAACAAAACTGTTGATGAAGCCTATGAGTTGATTGAAGACATGGCTCAGAACCACTACTCATGGTCTAGTGAGAGGCAGACCAGGAAGCCGGCAGGTATGTATGAAGTTGATGCTTTTAATCATCTGACTTCTAAAGTTGATGCTTTATTTCAGAAATTGGATAAACTGAGCATCAATGCCATTGCATCATCTTCATCTTCTACATCTTGTGAGATCTGTGGAGGTATAGGCCATGCAGCTAATGAATGTCAGCTTGGGAGTTCTACAGTTCAGGATTGTGAGCAAGTCAATTTTGTGAACAATCAGAAGGGTAATCCCTACAGTAATACTTACAATCCTGGCTGGAGAAACCATCCTAACCTATCATACAAGCCTAATGTTGGTCAGCAGCCCCAAAATAATTTTAGACAACCTCCAGGGTTCCAGAATCCAAGGCCATACAATCCTCCCCAACCGAAGTCAAATATGGAGGCTCTAATGGAGAATTTCATCTCCACACAGAGCAAGTAGAATGAGGAGTTTAGAGCTTAGAATCTCAGCATGAATGAAGCAATTAAAGACCTGGCTTCTAAAGTGGATTCACTTGCTACCCATAATAAGATGCTAGAGACACAGATAGCGCAGCAAGCGAGCTCCTCAACCAGAAATTTTGGTAAGTTCCCTAGTCAACCTAAAAACCCTAGAGAACACTGTAAAGCCATTACTTTGAGGAGTGGGAAATAGTTGGGTGAACCAGTGAAAAGGGAGGATTATAAAGAATTTGAAAATAAGGATGTGCCTGAGCCAATGAATGAAGAGAAAAAGCCAGTTAGTGAAAGGAAGGAACTAGATGAGCCTGAATATGTGGCTCCTGAACCGTATAAGCCACCAGTTCCCTTCCCGCAGAGACTAGCCAAAGCTAAGCTAGAGAAACAGTATGGAAAGTTTTTGGATGTGCTTAAAAAGTTGCACATCAACATTCCATTCTTGGAAGCAGTATCTCATATGCCCTCATATGCCAAATTTCTAAAGGACATCCTCTCTAATAAGAGGAAGATTGAAGAATATGCCACTGTGGCATTGACTGAAGAGTGTAGTGCCCTGATTCAGAACAAACTACCTCCTAAACTCAAGGATCCTGGGAGCTTTTCAATACCTTGTTCCATTGGAGATGTGCAGATCACTAAAGCCTTATGTGATTTAGGAGCAAGCGCGAGCCTCATGCCATTATCCATTTGCAAAAAGCTTCAGATGGGAGATCTGAAGCCTACCACTATTTCCTTACAGTTAGCGGACCGATCCGTTACTCACCCGGTAGGTATATTAGAGGATGTTCCTCTAAAGATAGGTAAGTTTTTCATACCTATTGACTTTGTGGTATTAGAGATGGAGGAAGATAGCCAAATCCCCATCATTTTGGGAAGACTTTTTCTAGCCACTGCAAGTGCCATTATAAATGTTAAGGATGGGAAACTTTCCCTGAATGTAGGGGATGAAAAGATAGAATTTAATCTTAATGAAGCTATGAAATGTCCATCCTTAGGAGATACTTGTTGCATGATTGATATAATTGAAAAAAATATTATTGATAATGCAATGAGCTTGTGCCCTACTGATCCACTTAAGCTTTGCCTTTTGGATAGTTCTGTTTCTTGTGCTGAACAGGTAGAAGCTGATTCCTACACTAGATTGCTTGATGAGAGTCCTAAAGTCAACTCAGAAGTGAAAACTGAAAAGCTGGACCAGGATCACCATAAAAAATCAGCAGACATAGAGGAAGGCAAAACACCTAAGGTAGAACTAAAACCTCTTCCTTCCAACCTCAGGTATGAATTTCTGGACCCTAACTCTTCAAATCCAGTCATAGTGAATGCTAATCTGAATACTGAAGAAACTGGTAAGTTGCTGGATGTACTCAGGGAATTCAAAAAGGTTATTGGGTATACCATAGATGATATTAAAGGGATTAGTCCATCTGTTTGTATGCATCGTATAATTGTTGATAATGATCATAAACCTTCTAGGGAACACCAGAGGAGACTCAATCCAAATATGAAAGAGGTAGTTAAGAAGGAGGTGCTTAAATTGCTTGATGCAGGTATTATCTATCCTATCTCGGATAGTGAATGGGTAAGTCCTGTCCATGTGGTTCCTAAAAAGGGAGGTATGACTGTTATTAAGAATGATAATAATGAATTAATCCCTACTAGAGCTGTTACGGGTTGGCGCATGTGTATTGATTATAGAAAACTAAATAAAGCCAACCGTAAGGATCACTTCCCTTTACCTTTTATTGACCAGTTATTGGAAAGGTTGGCAAAACACTCACACTTCTGTTATCTTGATGGATACTCAGGATTCTTTCAGATCCCTATCCATCCAGATGACCAAGAGAAGACTACGTTCACATGTCCCTATGGCACCTTTGCATATAGAAGGATGCCATTCGGATTGTGTAACGCACCAGCCACTTTCCAGAGATGCATGATGGCTATTTTCTCTGATTTTATAGAGGAAATAATGGAAGTGTTTATGGATGACCTTTCAGTTTATGGTACCTCATTTGATGACTGTTTGAAAATTTTGACACGGGTACTTAAGAGATGCGAGGAAGTCAATCTGGTTTTGAATTGGGAGAAATGCCACTTTATGGTGAGAGAAGGAATAGTTCTGGGACACTTAGTGTCAGAAAGGGGGATAGAGGTGGATAAGGCAAAGATAGAGGCGATTCAGACTATGCCACCACCTTCGAATGTTAAGGGAGTGAGAAGTTTTCTTGGGCATGCAGGATTCTACAGAAGATTCATCCAAGACTTCTCAAAAATCTCTAAACCTTTAACTAACTTACTTGTTAAAGATGTCCCGTTTGAATTTGATAATGACTGCTTGCGTTATTTTTGCAGGTTAAAGGAGGTGCTCATATCTGCACCCATCATCCAACCTCCTGATTGGAGCCTTCCTTTTGAAATTATGTGCGATGCAAGTGACTATGCCGTGGGAGCTGTACTTGGGCAACGGAGAGAAAAAAACCCCTATGTCATCTATTATGCTAGCAAGACATTAGATGAAGCTCAAGTCAACTACTCCACCACTGAGAAGGAGCTCTTAGCAGTAGTGTTCGCAATTGATAAATTCAGACAATACCTGCTAGGATCAGAAGTCATAGTTTTCACAGATCATGCTGCCATCAGATACTTATTATGTAAGAAGGAAGCCAAACCAAGACTGATAAGATGGATCCTCTTACTTCAGGAGTTTGATCTTATAATCAGAGAGAAGAAAGGGACGGAGAATGTGGTTGCAGACCATCTTTCCAGACTTAGGCAAGATCTGATGAAAGATGATAAAGATAATTTGCCCATTGATGATTCCTTTCCAGATGACCAACTCCTAATGGTCACTAATGCTGATGCTCCTTGGTATGCGGACTTCGTGAATTTTCTTTCATGTAGAATACTCCCTGAGGGGTTGAGTTATCATCAAAAAAAGAAATTCTTCTCTGGCGTAAAGGCATACTATTGGGATGATCCATGCTTATACAAGTGGTGTGCGGATGGCATATTCCGAAGGTGTATTCCGGAAGAAGAAGTTTATAGTGTGATATACCAATGCCATAGTTCACCTTGTGGAGGCCACACCAGTGCCTCTAAGACTGCAGCTAAAGTTCTTCAAGCTGGTTTCTATTGGCCCACGCTATTCAAAGATGTGCACACTTTTGTAAAGGCATGTGATCGGTGCCAAAGAGTTGGCAACATAACCCGAAGAAATGAAATGCCCCTAAACAACATTTTAGAAGTTGAAATATTTGACGTTTGGGGCATTGACTTTATGGGTCCTTTTCTATCTTCATGTGGAAACAAATACATTCTAGTAGTTGTGGACTGCGTTTCTAAATGGGTTGAAGCAGTAGCATCCCCCACCAATGATGCTAGAGTGGTTGTTAAACTCTTTAAGAAGATAATCTTCCCTAGATTTGGAGTGCCCCAAGCTGTGATAAGCGATGGAGGTTCTCACTTCACTGAGCAACAGTTCTAAAACCTTTTGAAGAAATATGGAGTCACTCATAAAATGGCCCTAGCCTACCATCCCCAGACTAGTGGGCAAGTTGAGATATCAAATAGAGAGATCAAGGCCATATTGGAAAAGACCGTCTCAAAAAACAGAAAAGATTGGTCTCTCAAACTAGATGATGCACTATGGGCCTACAGGACTGCATATAAAACATCGATTGGAACCACACCCTTTCGGTTAATATATGGGAAACCCTGTCATTTGCCAGTGGAGCTTGAACATAAGGCATACTGGGCGGTCAAAACAATCAATTTTGACCTATCAGCTGCTGGAAAGAGGAGATGCCTACAACTAAATGAGCTAGATGAGCTAAGGCTTGATGCTTATGACAATGCCAAATTATACAAGGAAAGAACAAAAAGATGGCATGATAAGCACATCCTTAAGCGCCAATTTCAAGTGGGGAATTGGGTTTTGCTGTTAAGGTTGAGACTCTTTCCAGGGAAACTTCGGTCTAGATGGTCTGGACCATTCCAAGTGACTAAAGTTTTCCCATATGGAGCAGTGGAGGTTTGGAGTGAGTCCACCAGAATTTTTAAGGTCAACGGGCAACGCCTCAAACATTTTGTGACGGGACATACAGTTGAAAAGGGAGCCACCCAAGCTCTCTTAGAGCCTTCCTCGATCCATTAAGAAGCAAGGGAGTCGAGCTAATGACTTTAAACAAGCGCTTTGTGGGAGGCAACCCACATTTTTGAATTATTTAGAAGTTTTCTTTTCCTTACTTTGAGTTTTAGTTTTCATTAGCTATCTTTTTAGGTTAAGTTTATTAACTATTTTCCTTTGATTTCTAGGTCCGTTTCGATGTTTCCAAAGTAGTTTGAAAGGGTTAGAAGCAAGGATCCTTAAAGAAGGTCTAAAGAAGAAGCTAAATGTGGAGAATTGAGGGATTTCAGTCAATAACTTGGGCTATACATGTTCCATAATGCAGCTATGAAGAAAAACAAAAGAAAATGAGAAAATTGTGCATTCCCGCAGGCAACACGGGCAGGCCGTGTCCCATGACACGGCCGTGCCTGTCCAAAAAAAAAGGGGGTGCAGCCAACCCGCAAGAAGCACGGGCTGGCCGTGCTGCGTGCGCAGGCTGGCATAAATTGCCAAAACCCTCCCTTTCTCCAACCATGCCCCCCCAAACCTACCCGTGTTGCCTTCCTTCTCCCTCCCCCATCAAAATCGGCCCAACCCCTCACATTCTACCTCTCCCAACCCCTCCATCTTCCTTTTCCACCATCATCTTCCCTCTCCCCAAACCATCAAACCCTAAATCCCCTACCTTCCCTTCTTCCCATTCCATCGTATTCCCCCTCCCCTATTTTAATTCCTCCTACCCATTCCACCATTCTACCTTCCCTTCTTCCCATCCCATTCACCGTAGCTTTTTCCCCTTTGTTTCACACCACTAGTCCATATTCACCCACCTTCCTCCCCTGCTTTCTGCACACTTGGGTCTGCGCTGCAAATGGTAAGTCTGCCTCTTCATTGTTTTCTTTTATTTTTTCTAATTTCAACTGCAAACATGGCTGCTATTGATATCTACTTCTGCTGTTTTCATGATCTGGATGCATGCTTTGAATTCCTTTAAGGTTTATATTCGTTCACAATTTTGACTACGGATGTTTACGTGCATAATTAGCCATTGCTCCTACTTTTATTGAATTACTCATGGATACTGATTGAATTCTGAATTGGTCCCAATTCCCTGACTTTGCCATTCATGATATACCATTCTGGTTTTGGTTCCCAATTACTGGTTATACTCTTATAATCATCCACTGAATTGACTGCTTTGAGTTCCTGGATTGCTATATCTCTGATTCAACCATTCCTCTCTGGTCCTGAATATTGTTGAATTATTGGTTGCTTGGTACATAACTGCTATATTTAAACTGTGACACATCTGGCTCTGTTTTTCCCTGAGTTGCATTACTGGTGATTTAAATTCTACATCTTTGATTTGGTTCTCTGTTTTGGTGCCATCTGTTCTCATTATCTTTAATTTTACATTCATCGGTCCCAAAAGAGCCCGGAAAGGGTCATCTTCATCCCAATCCTCTCAACCACGTAGAGGACGCAACCTTGCACCCCCCAACTCCCTCATCAAATAAATGAGTATGGTATTGAGTTCATTGACGACAATCAATGAGCACGATACGATACCCTTGTTAAATGGGGAATGCTAAGTACCCGGTATATAGATGAGGACTGTTTGGAGCGGCTGGGTCTTTTAAACGACGTCCAATACTTGATTGACAGGATTGGGTGGAACCAATTTATATCCCTAAGATACCTCGCCTATCCTCGGCCCACCTTGGAGTTTTTCAGCTCTATTACCACGATCTTATATCGAGGCCCTAATGTCCATCAGGGCCAAGTAAAATTTAGACTTTTTGATCGTACTTTTAATCTTACATTGGCTGAATTCAATGCACTATTTACCCTACCTTCAGGGGGTACTAGACAAGTCCCCTCTAGTTTTCTCTCTAACCCATTTTGGAATTCCATTGCAATTGATGGGCAATACAGTGCATCGAGTTCAAAAGCCTCTTTCATTTGCAACCCCAATTTCAGGTATTTACAAAGGCTTATGGCCCATACTATTTTTGGTAGGGCTGAAAGTGATGGGGTAGCCAGTCAAAGAGAGCTTTATTTTCTACATTCGATGATTAATGGTATGAAGGTGGATACTGGAGCCTTCATGGCTCATCAGATGACCAGGATAGGTGGGGCAATGACTGGGAAAATTGTCATGGGTGGTTTGGTTACTACTATTGCTAGAGGGTTAGGATTTGAGGCTAATTTGTAGGGTATGCAACCAGTACTTGGTAATACCCAGATTGATATGGAAACCTGTTACCATATGAAATTAGTTTTTAAAAAAGATGACCAGTACTGGTTGTATCTCCGCGGTCATCCACTATTCCCCCTCCCCAATCCTACTAAAACTACAGTAACCAACAAAGAGAATTAGATCTATTCAATTGATAACGAGTTCCCCATGGAACCACTGCTAGCTCTTCCACCACCCCCCTCCAATTTTGCTGACACTGCAGGTCCATCTTCTGCTCCCTCAGAGGATATGAATTCCATCTCATCACGGCTTAGCCGCATTGAGGCTGAGCAACTGTCTCAGAGAGCTACCCTGCATGCCATGCAAGACTCCATTCAAAGCATGCAGGGTATGATGCAGGCATGGTACACCTGGCACCTGAGCCAGCACCCACCCCCACCACCACAAGACGACTAGTGCTTTATAAGTACCATCTTCCCTCTGCATCCTCTCTATCATACTTATGACACTGCGGCCACTCTCTGGTTTAAGCATGGGGGATTGTACTTACGTATCTGTCATTGCTTGAGTTTATCTGCACCGGTCATTTTCTTTGTGTGTATATATTGTACATTCTGCATTTCTTCTGTCCTGCTGCAATACCACATAGTTACTATTCCTAGGATAGACTAATGTATTATATGCTGATTCTAGCTCATGAACATGTGATGCACAATAGGATATGAAATATGTAGCTATTATTTTAGTCTCTCTCTTCTAGCACTAAACCTTTAATTTTTTTTTGAAAAATATCTCTCTATCGAGCCATGAATTGTATGTTATTTTTTATTTTTACATTATGAGAGTATGAAGGTAGGGAGAGGTGAAAAATGAGGGTATGTAAAACCCAAAACGTTTTTACTCTGAGTACCTCTTTCAAGGCACCAAAAAGGCCTTAGTATGAGTACCTAGATGCCTTTACCCTAGTGAGATGGAGCATAAAATGCACTCATTGCATATTTCTAAAAAAAATGATGAATGGATGAAAAAGAAAAAAAGAGAGTAATAAAATAGAAATAAGGGTAAGGCAACATAGGGAGATCTAAGGGATGAGGTGGCCTACTTGAGTGTTTGAAAATCACTCTAAAGCATACAACCTCTGGTCACAATAGGAGAAGATATTTAGTAGAGGAAATTTTTGGTTTGGTTTTAGAAGAATAGAGACTATTTTGATTACTGTCTATTCATATATCTATTGTGTGCACTTGGATTGAGTGAAAAGTTATCTATGCTGCATTCATCTATCTTGTGGACTTTGATAGCATTTGTCCCCCTTCCTTCTATTATGGCATGTCATTTGCTTGAGGACAAGCAAAGGTTTAAGCATGGGGGAATTTGATAAAGGGGAATTTTGAGTGCTTATTGGTCATGTTTTGTCCCCTTATTTATAGTAACTTATGGATATTTTCATGCTTTTGGTTATACTTTGTTCTGGGTACTGTTGTGGTTCATTTTGTGATTGCAGGAGAGCAAAAGAAGCCAAGAAGCAAGGAAAAACGGTCATGGAAAGACCTTAAAAGACTTGGATTATGTTGATGAGGAAGCAAGGAGGTTGCACGTCAAATTTGATGAAGAAAGGAGCACCATAGCACCCAACACGGCCTGGCCGTGTTAAGAAGGCCTGCAACACAGCCTGGCCGTGCCTGCAACACGGCCCGGTCGTGTTGGTGGTATTTTCTGTAGCCTTTTTAGAATTCCAGCCCGAAGCACGGCCAGGCCGTGTTCCAGGGCACGGCTGTGCTTCAGGGCTCGTAAAGGACGTCATTTTTAGGGTTTCTAAGGCCCAAACACATGGATATACTTGGGGATTCGCAATGGAGACAAAGAGAACCGAAGGGGAGACCAGAAAAAACACTATTTAGCCTTAGGAAACACAACTAGATTAGGTTTTTACATGATTCTTTAAAGGATTTTGATGTTCTAGGATTGAATTTATTGCTTTTCAAGTTGTAATTGATCTAAGTACTTCTACAAACAGGTTCTATCTTTCTACTTCTACTTTTACTTGTTCTTCTACTACTTCTACCTCTTCTCCTACTTCTTAATTGTATTGAACTACTATGAATTATTCAATGAGTATGGTTTTAGTTCTTGATTTGACAATGTGTGAGTAGATTCCATCTAGGGTTACGGTAAATCCAATTGTGGTACAATGATACTATGCTTTTAAATTGAATTAAGAAACCCTAACTGTAATTGGGATTAGATTGAATTGGATTAACTATTGTATGCTTTAATTAGTTGATGGAATGCCTGATCACCAATCTATCACGTATTAGGTATTTAATCGATGAACTGAAAGGTGAAGATTAAAACCCGAATCCAATAGTTAATTGGGGTTATCTTAATCACGAAAGTAGTTTAAGATACCTTAGGCTTGAGTCAATTAGTGGGAACGAGAAAACCGACTAGTTGAACTCTATGGTTAGCATAAAGCTTAATGGACCTAGGTTGAGCTAAAAACCACGAAAGTAGGTAATTTGATTAACCTAGGTACGATTAGTAATTCTTGAAAGAGATTGCTAGTTAATTAAGGATAAACCATCCCCAACAATCTATACAATTGCAATTAAAGGTGAATATCAGTTGTTGAGTATCACAAGTGTGGTGAACCCTAACCCTAGGCCTAGTTTAATTGATTCTTTCAACTTGCTTAATTGTGATTCTTGCCTATCGAATTTCATCGATTTAGATAGTACTTTTTGTAAGATTCTGGTAGTTGGCATTGTTCTCTGTGGACACGACCCGTACTTGCCGGACTAGTTACAGCTATGTCGTGCACTTGCGGTAATTGGTAAAATATATACACAACAGAAAGAAATAAGTAACCTTTTTAGTCTGGGTAGCAGCCTCGATACCTTTTCCTCCAGTTTCATTGCATTCACCTACGCCATCCTTGTCCCCTTGTTCTCTTCCATCTTCTTCTCCTTCATCATCTTCCTCCTCCTCCTCCTCCTCCTCTTCGTCTTTTTCATCGTCACTTTGGACAGCCTTCAGAGGCTCTCTGGGGTAAATTTTAGGATCATGAACCAGCAAAGCACGAAGCCTATTCTCGAGCTCCAGAAGTCTGTATAAACGCCTATCATTCGGAGACTTGATTACAATGCCGTCCGATGAGACAGTGAGGCCACCCATTCTCATTTCTTTCTTCCTTAGTCGATAGAAAATGAATGGTAGAAAGAGTGAGCATGCGTAGGCAGCCAGGTACCTTATCGCGCCTTCTCTTATCTTTGTTGATGGAATAGACATAAAAGCAAAGGGATACAATTGTCTGCGTAAAATATAAAAGAGTTTCCCGGTCATACAATTTTAGCTTTCGCAGGAGGCTTCTTAAAAAAGCTTTAAAAAATAGCTTCACTAAATAAACTGAAAAGAGCTTTTTTGATATCAATAAGGAGCTTAATTAAATTTATACAAACACTATATTTTAGTTATACAAGCACTTATATTAGTTAAAAAGCTGTAATAAGTTGTAAGCCTTCTTATCCAAACGGGCCCTAAATATTAAACTTTTGAGATAAAGTCATAAATTTTGTTGATGCATAATTAACTTACTAAATATGCACTGAAAATCCACTCTTTTTACATATTGCTCAAGCATGTTACAGCTCTCAATTCACTCATTTGCTATATGCGTAGTGACTGATCGACTACATTCACAATAAGTGATAAGGGAATGTGAGTTCATCACACATCTGCCTCCTCACATTACCACTGTCACCCAGTTGGAGTGGCCCTCCCTTGGCTCACTCAAGCTAATAGGGTGTCCTCTACTCGGTACTATCTCTAGTCATACAACATGTCGATATTTTTTCATACATATAAATATATATATATATATATATATATATATGAATATTCATCAAATAGAATGTATAATTATCAAGCAACTCGCCATGAGATTTACGCTTGCCATTCAATCATAATAAGCAATTTTATAACTTTACAAATCAATTCCTCGTGCACATAATATTCATTTTACCAAATAATGATAAATACATTTAGAACCACATATTCAATGAGTTTCAAAATCAATTTTCAAAACCATACTCTTCTTGAACTATGTGCCAATTCGTAAGTAAAACAGATATTTTAACATATTTCATAAACTTATGATAGCATAAATAATTTATAAATAGAACCAATTATACATTTTAAGTTCAAGAAGAGCATGGGGTAAGTCATAGAAAAAATTATTTACTCACAAGGTTAGGGCTCCAGATTGGACAGTCCCAAATATAATTTTCCAAGTCAAATTTGATTAAATGGATTCCTGTAGCTGAGGTGTCAAGGTGCACCAAGGCTAACATCAACTGTTGTTAACAAACAGTGTTTCCAATAGGATTCCTCCACAGAAATCATATTTGCACATGTGTCATATTGTTCAAAACAGAGGTTTCAGTATAAATTCAAAATTTTTAGTCTTAGTATAATTCCTCTATCGTAAATTTTTCAATCAAGGTAATCACATATACATGCCCTTTTCTAAGGAAATCTTATAGCTTTACATATCAATGCCATGTGCACAATATATTTCTTTTACCATATGATGAGAAATACATTTAAAATCACATATTCAATGAGTTTAAAAATCCATTTTCAAAACCATACTCTTCTTGAACTATATACCAGATTACAAACTACAGTAAGTTCAACAATAAATCATCATCAATATAGGTCATCACGTCATGTTCAGCTGTATAAACTATAGTAAATATCTTTGGCCATATGAATGCACTATATCTATGCACATGAGAATTGTATAGTAATGACTTGTATGACAGGGAATAATTATTTTCAGAATATCATATGATGACTATCAATTTATTCTCATATCAAGCTACCCCGGTCAGGGTGGGTATTTTCTACTCTCCGGTACGGGCTTTTCTCGCTCGGTCCGACATGGCACACTTTCTCTTTCTTTTCTCATTAACATATTCATAACTGTTGGTAGGGCATCCCCTATTGGTGCACCACACGGATTTTCCATGTGACCGTGCTCATTTCTTTTCTTTTCACAATAATAGCCAAAAATCATTAGTAATCATGCCATGAACATAACCATTTCAAATATCACTTTCTAAAATATTTTCATGTCAAAATTTCACACTTAAGATGGTAAGAAGTTCATGCAATGGCAATGACTATGGAATATACTAGTAATTTATTATTTTTATTTATAAGATTCTTCTTCTTTTTTAAATGTTAATTTTATTTCATTATTTTCTTGATGCAGGTTTTCATCCTATCTAACCTTCTCTTACTAATCAAATTATAACTCCCTCCATTTAACTTTGATGTAGTTGATCTTGGTGTCAATTTAAAGATAAAACAATTATCTAAAACTATTATGTTGAACAGTTGATAGAAATATTAAGAAATCATGGTGATATTACTCCCTCAAAGTACAGGTTATTTCTTCTCGGATAGGTTCTGACCTCTACCTACTAATCTATACATATCTCCTTCATAAGAATTCCAAAATAATTTATTCCAGTGGCTAAAACTCCATGACACATATAGTAATAATGTTTATGTTAATCATTTAATTTAATTCCCTACAGAGTGTTCCCAGAAAGTAAAACATAAAATCTATCCTAAAATATTCTTTCCTGATTAACCAATTTTTGACCACTGCATATTAATCAGACCATATCTACCTCATACGGACTCCAAATTGAGTGATTCCAGTGGCTAAAATTCCGTGAAACATATATATATATATATATATATATATATATATATATATATATAATTTTTATGTTAACCATTTATTTTAATTCCCTATAGAATGTTCCCAGAAATTAAAACACAGAAGCTAACCTAACATATTCTTCCCTGATTAACCATTTTCTGACCACTGCTTTCACTAATCGGACTATATCTACCTTATATGGACTCGAAATTGAGTGATTTTAATGGCTTAAATTCCGTGAGACATACATCTACATTTTTCATGTTAACCATTTGTTTAAATTCCTTACCGATTCTTCCCAGAATTTTAAAAACAAAAACTTAAAATTTTGCCGCCCATAGCCATACCTATGCAGAACTATCTACACCAGCCTAAGTATTCAAACATACATAATATGTAACATGATATAGCAACATCCATGACCATTCATCAAAGTTCTAAGATCAAAATCTCATATAAATATTACAAGTTTCAAATCTTTTCTTCAAAAAGAAATATTGTTAAACTTACTTTGAGCACTTAGTCCTCTAGATTTCTCCTTCCTCTTTCTTCCTTTCTTCCTCTCCTTTCCTCACTCTACCTTGCTTCTATTTTTCCTCTCCCTCACTTGGACGAAATTCAAATGTTATAAGGGTGGGTTTTGCTTATATAGACTATCAAATAATTTACCTTTCATAATCATGGGTCTACCTTATCACAATTAGGATGCACTTGGTTGAATTTTTGGAAAACAAACAACTTATTTTCTTGTCTTCCTCTTCCTTAGTCAAGATATACATAGGAAAAGGAGATTTGTATTTTGAAAATTATGATGATATGTTCTTAAGATAAGGGACAAGGTCCCTTTGATTTAGGGATTCATTTCCTTTTTCTTTTGTCTTAATCAAGTATGATAGGTTTGCCTTTTTAGGTGACAAATTTTCAACCCTTGAATCTTCCTTGCTTAGCTAAAATTATTTGTGTAGGATCAAAATGTTTTGTCATAATGCCATGTATTATCATACCACTTGCTAAAATTATGAATGTAAGATATCACACCACTTGCTAAATTTTTGTCTTAATGCCATGTCACCTAATCTTGATTACACCATTATTCCATCACTTTATTTTTTTATTTTTATTTTTATTTTTCCTCTTGGGTTTGTGCTCATTCTTGCCCACTTTCTTTACTTTGGTTAAATTTCTACCTTTCATAATGGGCTTGTCACATTTTCATGATTTTTGGGCTACCGGTCCAATTTCTATATCCTAGTCCAAGTCTATGTTTTATTTCCTCCTTGGGCTATCCTATTGGTTTGCTAAAAATTCATGTGAAGTAGAAAAACTCTATATGAAGTATCCATAGGGAAAAGCCCAATTTATGGGTGGAGATACTAAACTTATTAACTTTAACTCTTAAATTAGGAAAAATTACCCTAATCTAATCTTCTTGAAATTTTAATACCTTTACTGATTTTACAAAAAATTATATTTCTTACCCAAGAATTTCACCTTTATTTAGTATATTTATTTTTAATATTTCCTCTTAAGTTTTCTCTCTTTACCTATTCCATTAATGTTAGAATATTTCTATGCATATATGTAAGGTAAAGAATTTATAAGGATTATATTTCCTTAGATATCTAAAAGATGTCTAATAAATTTTATTTTCTTACGGGATGTTACAAGAAACCCATATCAGAACCATAAAATATTAAGCTTTTGAGATGATGTTATGTTAACCCATATCATATGGAAACCCATATCATATGGAAACCCATATTCCCAAGCACAGAGTAAGGGATGATGTTATGTTCAGCTGTATAAACTACAGTAAAATATTAAGCTTTTGAGATAAAGTTATAACTTTCGTTGATGCATAATTAACATACTATATATGCACTGAAATTCCACTCTTTTTACTTAATGCTCAAGCATGTTACAGCTCTCCATACACTCAATTCATTCATTTGCTATACGCATAGTGATCGATTGACTACAATCACAACAAGTGATCAGGGAATGTGAGCTCATAACCTGGTTGGAGCAGCCCTTCCTTGGCTCACTTAGGCTAATAAGGCGTCCCGTACTAGGTACCATCTCAAGCCATACAACCCATGGATATTCATCCATACATATAAATATATATATATATATATATATATATATATATATATATATAAATGCATATTCATCAAATGCAATGTATAATTATCAAGCAACACGCCATGAGCTTTACGCTTGCCATTCAGTCATAATCAGCAACTTTATAGCTTACAAATCAATGCCTCGTGCACATAATATTCATTTTACCAAATAATGATAAATACATTTAGAATCACATATTCAATGAGTTTCAAAATCTATTTGCAAAACCATACTCTTCTTGAACTATGTGCCAATTCGTAAACAAAATAGTTATTTTAACACATTTTAGAAATTTATGATAGCATAAATAATTTGTAGACAAAATCAATTATACATTTTAAGTGCAAGAAGAGCATGGGGTAAGTCATAGAAAGAATTATCTACTCACAAGGTTAAGGCTCCAGGTTGGACATCCCCAAATGTATTTTTCCAAGCAAAATTTGATCAAATAGACATCAAAAATGAATTTAGAAGATCCAAATACCTAGAAAATGACTCCAGAATAACGAAATTTGGCCTCTAAGAGCTTGGTCAACACTAGTTAATTGATGGAATACTATTCACGATCAAAATTACTATTCACCGCTTGGGAATCACTATTTATGCCGGCCAGATTTACTGTTCACGATGGACAAAAAGTTGTCAGATGGCTGAAAAATTTCATATCCTGAGGTTTATCTATTTCCCAAATCAATCTACAGCATTGGATTTTCAATTTGAGGACACTAAACAAGAGTTTCAAAGTTTACTTTTTTCTATGATTTTCTACTTTCAATCTACCGCGATTCTGCGACTGATTTGGAAAATCATTCGACCAATACTATATTACTCTTTGTCCTGAATCCAGTGATACCCTTAGTTTTCTGATTGAAGGCTCGAAGGTACTCCAGATATAGAGAGAAAACAATATTCATCACTATTCATCGGTTATGAGATTTCGCAGATTCACGCTTCATCTCCCCCTATTTTCTTTCTTCTTTTTTTAAATATTATTTAATTATTGAATAGTTAAAATTTATAATTATTTTTATATACATAATAATATTATTTTTCATCCAAAAGTATCTCAAAAATTTCTAAAAATTTATCTTCTTGCAAAACTTTAGTTGAACTCTTAAATTTATCTTCTTGATAAAAGTTTTAATAAAAAAAATCGCAATTAAAATATCTTCATGTATATTAAAAGAAAGAAATTTATAAAAATAAAACAAAAAATTATTTAAAGCCAAATATAATTATTTTAAGCAAAACATTATTATTTAAAATTTACGGGATATTACATTCTTCCCCCTTAAGAAATTTGGTCCCTGAATTTCAAACCATCTTATTACAAGTAAGGAATGAAGCCAAGGCATAAATTATAGTTATTAGCCTCATTACTCAAACAATTGGGGATACCTCTTTTATATATCATCTTTACTTTCTAAAGTGTCTCTTTACTTGAGTGATTTTGCCATATAACCTTAGCCATAGGTCTTTCTTTCAACCACAAGTTCTTCACTTAACAATCAACAATAGACATCAGATTTTTTTCCCATAATTAAACAAAATTCTTGTCCAATTGAATTTCTTGGAATTAGATAACATAAGAATAATCTATTAGGTACTTCCTTAGCATTGATGCAAGAAAGACTATACCAACATCACTTAGTCTTGATGGTAAAGCTAGGCGATATATACTGTGCATACTTTGTCCAAGATTCCAGAAGAGCTTATATACTAAAGCTTAACTTTTTCCTTCTTTCCAACCCTCATTACCTCTTTCATGGGTGAGTCCTTCAAGAATATTTGGTCACCAGTTGATAATTTTTAGTGCCTAACATTACTGGTCCTTATAGACTTTTAGCATGTATTGAGTTTCTTGTATTCTTTTTATAATCAAATTTACTTTATCAATGGCATCTTACAATAAGTTTGACCCCACTAAATCAATTAACAGAAAGTTTGTAACACCTCTTACATAAGGCTTTAAGTCATCCAATATCATTTTATTATAGGCGAATTTTGCTAAGGAATCTCCCACCAAACTCGAAGACACGTGCTTGAAGCATGCTCTCCAAACTAGCATCATCAATTTAGGTTAATCATATTCTATCTATTGCACGTTATTCCAAATTATATTCTAAAAGCTTAACTTAATTCAACTCATCCACCTATTAAAAGTGCTACAATGTTTCATGTAAATCCTCAAATGGTGCCATTTGTGTATTGGGCTGATAACTACTGATATGAGCAAGTTCAACTACGGATAAATAATTTCTCCCAACTTTAACCAAAATTATATAAAGATACCTGAAGCATAACTTCCAATGCTTAAACACATCATTTAGATTTATTATCAGCTATACTATAATCTAACTAAGATCCTAAGGCTTCCTGAATAGCTCTCCTAAAACAATATATTCAATTTTGACTTGTTGACTCACCAAACAATGAAAAATATATCACTTGTATCTTCTTTTTACCATTATACTAGTACAATTCTTTCAAATCTTAGTATATCCTTATTGCCTTGGGTTATCCATATTTACAATCTATTCATTCTTCTGAAATCTCCTTTATCAACAATTATTCACACGTGAATTTTGATCTCAACATAATTCACAACTAAGATACTAGACTCAACTTCGCATGGTATAAACCTTAACATAAACACCTTGATCGCTTTACATTATTTTCGGACATGATTCTCAAAATATTCTCCATTACTTTAACCTACTAACCACTTGGACACCATAATAATTGAGTTTAAAAGAAAAGAAATTAACTTTCCTTGTAATGAGGGAAAAGAACCTTGCATTTAATGCAAAACATTAATGAGGGAGAATGCAGTAGAACACACGAAAAGAATAAATCGGTGGCTGTAATTCTTGAAAATCTATAAACAAAACCTAGCTGTTATTTCAGCAAAAATCGGTGGCCACAAGTTTTGAATATATGTGCCAAAATCTAATTCAAATCTACTGTTATTCGGTGGAAAAAATGGCACATAGAAAAGAAGCATTTATGAGATTATAAAAGTTTGTGAAGAACATAGAGCATGTAGTTAACTGGTAGGATGCAGTTGGTTACTTCAAAATGTAACATTCCTAATTTCGTTTCCTTTATTGATAATTTAATTAAGGAAATAAAGTTTATTAGACAATATTTTAGATATCTAAAGAAATATAATCCTTAGAAATTCTTCACCTTATGTATATGCATAGAAAATGTTTCTACCATTAAGGGAACAAATAAAGAGGGAAAACCTAACAGGAAAAACATAAATTAGAAATAACATACTAAAGAGATGCAAAATTCTTGGATAAGGAAGATAAATTTTAGAAACAAGTAAAGGTCTTAAAATTTCAAGAACATTGGATTAGGGTAAATTTTTCCTAATTCAAGAACTAGAGTTACTAAGTTTAAAACATTTACCCATACATTGGGCTTCTACCTATGGACACATAATGTAGAGTTTTTCCATTTCAAATAAGTTTCTAGCAAGCCCATTGGATAACCTAAGCAAGAAATAAAACATAGACTTGGACTAGGATATAATAATTGGACCAATAGCCCAAAAATTATGAAAATGTGACCAAGCCCTCCAAGAAAGGTAGAATTTTATCCAAAGCAAAGAAAATGGGTAGGAATAAGCCCATAATGGGTAGGAATAAGCCCAAATCCAAGAGGAAAAATAAAATAAAATAAATTAGGTGATGATATAATAATGTAATAATAATAAAGATTAGGTTACGGCCACCAATTTTAATATTTTTCAATGCTTTGTCCAAATTTTTGACTTTTGCTTTTGGCACCATTCTCTATTATGCTTTTCGTCTGTTTCACTGCATTCTCCCTCATTAACGGTTGGCATTAAATGCAAGGTTATTTTTCCTCATTGCAATGAAAAATAATTTCTTTTCTTTGAAACTCAGTTCTAATGGTGTCTAAGTTGTTAGTAGGTTAAAGTAATGAAAAGTTTGAAAAGAATGGACGGATGATGGTCTTATGGTGTTTTGACGAATGTAATCAAGAGAATTAGTGGTGTTGAAGTTCTTGAGGAATAAAATATAGGAAGTAGGATTTAAGTTAGTCTTTGAACTCTTAATTTGGAAATATTGAGAATATTCTGAGAACCATGTTCGAAAATAATGTAAGTGATCAAGATAATTGTGTTAAAGGATTATATCATGCTAAATTGAGTCTAGTATCTAGGATGTGAATTATGTTGGAATTGAGAATTCATGTATGAGTAATTATTAGGAAAAATATTCTTGAAATGATTGGGTGAATTAAATGGGATTGACATAAGCTATAATGAGGTGCTTTTGGATATGATAGAAGAAATAATAGAAATTTTTGACAATAAGTTTAATGGTGTTAATAAGCTTGTATAAAATTACTATGATGAGGTAAGTTGGAATTATTAGACATGTGTCGATGGTACATAAACGTTATTAAAGGTTTGGAGGATTTATTGCTACGTATGTTTAACATATTGATTAAAGTATTTTAGGATAAAAATAGATGATAGATTAAGATGATGATATTCAAGGGATGATGTTGATATATGAAGACCAAAAATGACTTTATAGAAGTTTGGAATAAGAAAAGATAGTTACCCAATATGAAGGTGAATATGTTCCTTTATATGTGTGTTTTCTAATATCGACCCATAGATATATCCATGCGAGCTAAAGGATATAAATTGAAGAACTTATGAGTGAAAGAAATCCTTATGGTTAAGTTATATGGCAAAATAACTCAAGTGAATAGACATATTAAAAATTAAAGATGTTATACAGAAAAGATATCCCTAATTATTTAGTTAATAAGGTTAGTAACTCTGAATAATGCCTTAATTTCAATACCTACATGTGGTAGGATGGACTGAAATTCGGGGACCGAATTTCTTAAGGGGGGAAGAATGTAACATCCCTAATTTCGTTTCGTTTATTGATAATTTAATTAAGGAAATAAAGTTTATTAGACAATATTTTAGATATCTAAAGAAATATAATCCTTAGAAATTCTTCACCTTATGTATATGCATAGAAAATGTTTCTACCATTAAGAGAACAAATAAAGTGGGAAAACCTAACAGGAAAAACATAAATTAGAAATAACATACTAAAGAGATGCAAAATTCTTGGATAAGGAAGATAAATTTTTAGAAACAAGTAAAGGTCTTAAAATTTCAAGAACATTGGATTAGGGTAATTTTTTCCTAATTCAAGAACTAGAGTTACTAAGTTTAAAACATTTACCCATACATTGGGCTTTTACCTATGGACTCATCATGTAGAGTTTTTCCACTTCAAATAAGTTTCTAGCAAGCCTATTGGATAACCTAAGCAAGAAATAAAACATAGACTTGGACTAGGATATAGTAATTGGACCAATAGCCCAAAAATTATGAAAATGTGACCAAGCCCTCCAAGAAAGGTAGAATTTTATCCAAAGCAAAGAAAATGGGTAGGAATAAGCCCACAATGGGTAGGAATAAGCCCAAATCCAAGACGAAAAATAAAATAAAATAAATTAGGTGATGATATAATAATGTAATACTAATAAAGATTAGGTTACATGGCATTAAAACAAAAATTTAGCAAGTGGTGTGATTTTACATTCATCATTTTGGCAAGTGGCATAATAATACAAGGCTTTAGGACAAAAACATCTATATCTTACACTCATAATTTTAGCAAGTGGTATGATAATGCATGGTATTAGGACAAAACATTCCTATCCCACACAAATAATATCAACCAAATAATGGAGATTCAAGGGCTAGAAATTTGCCACCTAAAAAGCAAACCTTTCATAATTGTTTAAGACAAAAGAAAATGGAAATGAATCCCTAAATCAAAGGGACCTTGTCCCTTATCTTAAGAACATATCATCATAATTTTCAAAATACAAATCTCCTTTTCCTATGCATATCTTGACTAAGGAAGAGGAAGACAAGAACATAAGTTGTTTGTTTTCCAAAAAATCAACAAAGTGTATCCTAATTGTGATAAGGTAGACCCATGATCATGAAAGGTGAATTATTTGGTGGTCTATATAAGAAAACCCACCCTTACAACATTATAATTTCGTCCAAGTGAGGGAGAGGAAAAATAGAAGCAAGGTAGAGTGAGGAAAGGAGAGGAAGAAAGGAAGAAAGAGGAAGGAGAAGTCTAGGGGACTAAGTGCTCCAGGTAAGTTTAACAATATTTCTTTTTGAAGAAAACTTTTGAAACCTATAATATTTATATGAGATTTTGATCTTAGAACTTTGATGATTGGTGATGGATGTTGCTATATCATGTTACATATTGATCTTGCATGTGATGTATGTTTGAATACTTAGGTTGGTGTAGATAGTTCTGCATGGGTATGGCTATGGGTGGCAGAATTTTAAGCTTCGGTGTTTTAATTTATGGGAACAATATATAAGGAATTAAAATAAATGGTTAACATATGAATTATAGATGTATGTGTCACGGATTTTTAACCACTGGAATCATTCAATTTAGAGTTCATATGAGGTAAATATGGTCCGATTAGTTAACAAAGGTCAGAAAATGGTTCATCAGGGAAGATTATGTTAGGACAGCTTCTGTATTTTAATTTCTGGGAATTATCTGTATGGAATTAAAATAAATAGTTAACATAAGAATTATATCTATGTGTTTCATGGATTTTAAGCCACTGGAATCATTCAATGTGGAGTCCATATGAGGAAGATATGAGCTGATTAGTAGTCAAACGTCAGAAAATGGTTCATCAGGGAAGAATATGTTAGGACAGCTTCTGTATTTTAATTTCTGTGAATTATTTGTATGGAATTAAAATAAATAGTTAACATAAGAATTATAGCTATGTGTGTCATGGATTTTTAGCCACTATAATCATTCAATTTGAAGTCCATATGAGGAAGATATGAGCTTATTAGTAGTCAAAGGTCATAAAATGGTTCATCAGGGAAGAATATGTTTGGACAGCTTCTGTATTTTAATTTCTGGGATTTATCTGTATGGAATTAAAATAAATGGTTAACATAAGAATTATAGATATCTGTGTCACGGATATTTAGCCACTGGAATTACTCAAGGTGGAATCCATATGCGGTAGATATGATCCGATTAGTAGGTAGAGGTCAGAACCTATCCGAGAAGAAATAACCTACACATTTAGGGAGTAATATCACCTTGATTTTTTCATATTTCGCTACAATGTTCAACATAATAGTTTTAGATAATTGGTTTATCTTGAAATTGACACTAAGATCACCTACATCAGAGTTAAATTAAGGGAGTTATGCTCTGATTAGTAAGAGAAGGTTAGATAGGATGAAAACCTGCATCAAGTAAAATTAGTATTTAAAAAAAAAAGATGAATCTTAATAAATGACTAGTATAGCCATAGCCATTGCCATTGTATGAACTCCTTACCATCTTAAGTGTGAAATTTTGACATGGAAATATTTTATAAAGTGATATTTGAAATGGTTATGTTCATGGCATGATTACCAATGATTTTTGGTAATAATTATATTTTGATGAACATACTTGTTATTGAAAGCATATTTTTGGCTATCATTGTGAAAAGAAACGAAATGAGCACGGTCTCATGGCAATCCGTGTGGTGCACCAGTAGGGGACGCCCTACCAACGGTTATGATTATGATAATGAGAAAAGAAAGAGAAAGTGGCCCATGTCGGACGGAGTGAGAAAAGCCCGTACCGGAGAGTAGAGAATACTCACCCTGACTGGGGTAGCTTGAAATGAGAATAAGTTGATGGCCATCATATGATATTTTGAAAATAGTTAATCATGTCATACATATCATTACAGTATGATTCTTATGTGCATAGATATAATGCATTCATATGACCAAAGATATTTTCTGTAGTTTATACAGCTGAACATGACGTGATGAGCTATATTGATGATGATTTATTGTTGAACTTACTGAGATTTAATTCTCACTTTATTTCCATATCATGTTCAGAAAATTATTTATGTAGCTTTTGTTTCTAAGGCTCTGGCTTTTAGTGCACATTGGATCGAGTTACTTTATGTTGGGCAGATCTCAGAATCAAATATGATGTTTGTGGTCGAGTTGGCTCAGATCCCAATGAAGGTGCAACCACCCGCACCTGTATCTCCGAAGTTGGTCAACCAAAATAAACAAGATGTAAATATCTATGTCTTTGATATGTTGCATGTACGTTTAGATTAATGACGTGTATGTGAACTCAATATTGTATAAAAAAAAAAGGATGTTACACAAAACATATGTAATCAGTCAACTGTAAAATAAACCAGTCCAGATTAAAATTCTCAAAATAGCTAGTCAACTTAATAATATCAATAGTCGACTGGCAATAACATTGGAAAAACAAGATAAATTATTTGATTGTCCCTTTTCAACAATTAACTGATTTGTATTTTCACTCTTTTTTTTTACAATGATGCATATCTCTTACAACTTCCTTACAAGAATCAAGACAACAATGCTTCATCAAGGATAATAAAGAAAAGGAAAATTTCTGGTGATATCTTCACCTTATTCTCTTTATGTGCTTAATGTGAGCCACAATCACAACTACTGTACATATACATGCGTGCTGTCATTTTTTTGAAATTTTCACCTTTAATTTATTTGATATCCACCAATCACTCACATAGATGTTCTAATTATGCCTGGCATATTCGCATAACTATCATAAGTATGTCCTTCTTTGAGTTCTATAAATGCACACGTTAGTATCTTTACCTCAATACTCAAAGTTAGGGTGAGTGCAGTTATGGAGGGAACCGCATTCTGTCAGTTTCAAAATATTTGTGTTTTTTGTGGTTCCAATCCTGAAAAAGATGGAGAGTATGTGAAATTTGCACAAAACCTAGTTATGGTGCTGGTCAGGAGATAAATTCATTTAGTCTATGGTGGAGGAATCATGGGTTAATGGGATGCGTATCTACAGCTGCACATGTAGGATGATGTCAAGTTCTAGGTATTATTCATACCACTCTAGCTATATCAAACATCATAAGAAAAATAGTTGGGGAAGAATTTAGGGTAGCTTCCATCCATGAGTGCATGGCTAAAATGATGAACAATGATGATGCCTTCATTGCCTTATCAGGGGGTTTTAGTACTTTAGAACAAATTTTTCAAATAGTCTCCTGGGCATAACTGAATATCCATAAAAAATTGATAAGTTTGTTAAATGTTAACCATTTCTTTGATGGTCTGTTGTCCTTTCTTAATCAAGCTGTCAAACAAAGGTTTATCTCTTACTTAGCATGACAAATTCTCATCTCAACTTCTAATGCTAAGGAGTTGATTGATGCTTTACAAGAATTTGTTCATGTACCTAATCCAACTATGGCTCAAATAGATTTGAAGACAAACAACGGCGGAAAGCGTAAATTGGAATTAGATCTTCATCTGTAACTGTAGTGAGACATGGACATTGCTGGCTTTTACTTCCTGAGGGTCAACTTGGATACCATTTTGCTAGCCACATACCTTAAGAAATTAACACTACTAAGCTTGAATTCATATTTTGAGAACTTAGCATATAGCTTATATTCCCTTAGAGTTTGTAAAACTGTCCTCAAATGTTGGTTATGATCCTGTGAACTCTCGAGACATATTAGTATATCGTCAATAAATGCAAAAATAAATTGGTTTAAGAATGGCTTAATTATTATTCATCAAATCCATAAATGCAGTTAGGGTATTTGTCAAACCAAATGACATCACTAAGAACTCATAGTGTTCATATCGAGTCTTGGAAGCTGTTTTCAGATTATTCTCTTCCCTTGTCCTCAATAAATGATACCTAGATCTCAGTCAGCTTTTGAAAAACATTGAGCACCCTAGAGCTGGTCAAACAGATCATCTATATGAGGTAATGGGTATTTATTCCACACTATTACTTTATTCAACTGTCTATAATCTATGCACAATTGCAGCGATCCATATTTCTTTTTCATAAATATAACTGGAGCACTCAAAGAAAAAGTACTAGGGCGAATAAATCCTTTATCTAACAAATATTGCAACTAATTCTTTAATTCCTTAAGTTCAGTGGGTGACATTCTATGTGAGGTATAAACACTGGTTGGATTCCAGTAAGTAAATCAATACCAAATTCTATTTATCGTTTCGAGGTAATCCTGGAAATGTCTCAGAGAACACATCAAGGAATTCTCTAACCACTAGAACTTGATCTGCATTAGTGTATTTTATATCTATATCTTTGACTACTGCCAAATATCCTTAGCACCTTTTTATAGTAACTTATGGGATTCTAAAGCAGAGATTAGATTACTGGGTACCTCAATACTGTTCCTTGTATAAAGAAAGAAGATTCTCGAGGAATATTGAATTTAATCACCTTAAGGTGACAATCCAAAATGGCATGGCATAATACCAACCAATCCATTCTCAATATCACATTAAAGTCTACCATATTTAGACAACGAGGTAAAATAGATATAACATTCAGACACCGTTATATTTGGTATCTGTCTCAATTCTTTAAATTCTTTGGCACGCCTCTCGTTTTCAATTTCAGACAGAAATTGACCCATAGATACTTTTTAAAATACCTCAATATTCGATCAATCTTATACTAAAAAATTTAGCAAACTCGGAAAAGAAAAGAAATAGAAACCTTATAGAATCCCTCAACAACACCTGAAGTATAAATATGTCCAGCTCATATCCATACTAAAGGTTCTACTAATGAATCCTATGCTCTGGTAGCCACAAGGAAACTTAATGCTCTGATACCAACTTGTAACACCCCTAACATACAGGCACGTGAAACACATCTTTTTTCTGGAATCAGATATTTACCATAACATGCATAACACAATTCTTTATCATGGAAATAGATACATATAGGTTCTCTCATGTATACACATTATACAGACCAAGTTATAAATGTCAAAGTAACAATAGAATCAGGGATCCTGCATGTGGCGTTTAGAGCAAACTCTATATACAAACATAGTATAATCCCAAAATTGTGAGTTTTGAAAACAACGTAGACTCAACCAGAGAATATGTCACCTAACTGATCACCTATCTACAGAATCACACTCTGTATTCTTATATGAAAAAAGTGAAAATATTGTGTGGTAAGATGGACAACTCAGTGAGCAGATAATATCTCCTATAACCTCTTAAGTCAACATATGGATGTACTCATGTTTTAAAATTTGTCACATAGAAAATACAGTTCAGAAGTACATTTATATGTGACCCGTATTTCAAATATTCTCAAATCACAGGAAGATATCCAAAACCATATTCATCACGGTATGATCATTAAACAAATGTTGTTATGCATTAAAATATTTCACATGAAAACATTAGGAGGAACCCATATCAGAACGATAAAATATTCCTAAGTACACAGCAAGGGATGATGTTATGTTCAGTTGTATAAGCTATAGTAAAATATTAAGCTTTAGAGATAAAGTCATAACTTTCGTTGATGCATAATTAACATATTATTTATGCATTGAAAATCCACTCTTTTTACATAATGCTCAAGCATGTTACAGCTCTCCATACACTTAATTCACTCATTTTCTATATGCATAGTGACCGATTGACTATAGTCACAATAAGTGATCATGGAATGTGAGTTAATTACCCATCTACCTCCTCACATTACCACTGTCATCCGATTAGAATGGCCTTCCCTTGTCTTACCTAGGTTAATAGGGCATCCCCTACTCCATACCGTCACAAGCTATACAACCCATTAATATTCATCCATACATATAAATACATATATATATATATAAATATATATATATATATATATATATATATATGCATATTCATCAAATGCAATGTATAATTATCAAGCAACTCGCCATGAGCTTTACGCTTGCCATTGAATCATAATCAACAACTTTATAGCTTACAAATCAATGCCGCATGCACATAATATTTACTTTCCCAAATAATGATAAATACATTTAGAATCATATATTCAATGAATGTCAAAATCTATTTATAAAACCATACTCTTCTTGAACTATGTGCCATTTCGTAAATAAAACAGATATTTTAACACGTTTCAGAATTTTATGATAGTATAAATAATTTTTAAATAGAATGAATTATACATTTTAGGTTCGAGAAGAGTATGGGGTAAGTCATAGAAAGAATTATCTAATTACAGAGTCAGGGCTTCAGTTTGGACAATGTAACATCCCATAATTTTTATTTTTAAATAACAATGTTTTGTTATAAACAAATATATTTTTATTTGTTTAAAAATGATTATGTTCTGCTAAAAGTAAGTCTATTTTTAATTAAAATAATTATAGTTTTGCGTGAAATAATTATATTGGTCTTTAATGAATTTTTGTTGTATTTTTAAAAATATTCTTTCTTTTAATATGTATAAAGATATTTATTTTGAGATTTGTTTTATTATGATTTTTATAAAAAAAATCACGATTTACGAGTTTAACTAAAGGTTTATGAGAATGTAAATTTTTATAAATTTTTGAGATATTTTAGGATGAAAAATAGAATTTATATAAAGAAAATCTTATTATTCAATTATTAAATAATAATAATAATAATAATTAAATATAATTAAAAAAAAACAATGAAAGGGGAAAGGAGAATCGGGAAGAGGGACGGAGACTAGAAATTCAAGAAAAAAAATGGAGAAGATGAATAGTGAGTGAATTGTGAGTGAATAGTAACTTTCAACTTTTTCTCTAGATCTGAAGTGCCTATTGGCTTCCGATCTCAAAACTAAGGGTGTTACTGGATTCAAGACAGAGAATACTACGGTTTTGACCGATTAATTTTTTAAATTAGCCATTGAATCGCCGTAGATCTGAAGTAGAAAATCTCAGAAAAAGATAAACTCTGAAACTCTTATTTAGAGACCTCCAATTGAAATTCGGACACCGTAAATGGATTCAGGAGTTAGTTAAACCTTAGGATATGAAATTTTTCAACTATCTAACAACTTTTTGTTCGTCGTGAATAGTGTTTTCCGTCGGGTGAATAGTGTTTTTTGTGGTGAATAGTGACCAAGCTCCCGGAGTCATTTTCTAAACTTTTGAACCCTCCGGATATGTTTTCAAAGTCTATGTGATCAAATAGAGATTGGAAAAGTACATTTTAGGAGATGTCCAACCAGGAGCCCTACCTTGTGAGTAGATAATTCTTTCTATGACTTGTCCCATGCTCTTCTTGAACTATAAATGTATTATTGTTTCTGTTTATAAATTATTTATTCTATTATAATTTTCTGAAATATGTTAAAATATCTGTTATACTTACGAACTGGCACATAGTTCAAGAAGAGTATGATTTTAGAAATGAATTTTGGAACTCATTGAATATGTGGTTCTAAATGTATTTATCATTATTTGATAAAGTGAATATTATGTGCACGATGCATTGATTTGTAAAGCTATATACTTGTGAAAATGATGCATGTCATATTATAAATGAGATTGAATGGCAAGCGTAAAGCTCATGGCGAGTTGCTTGATAATTTTATATGTATATATATGTATTGATGAATATCGACTGGTTGTATGGCTTGTGACGGTACCGAATAGGGGACGCCCTATTAACCTGAGAGAGCCAGGGGAAGGCCGCTCCAACTGGGTGACAGCGGTAATGTGAGGGGGCAGGAGGGTGATGTACTCACATTCCTTGATCACTTATTATGACTAGGATCGAGGTCACTATGTGTATAGCAAATTAGTTATATTTTCATTGCATCGACCAGATTGCCGAGTGAGGCAGGTGCATTAAAAGTGATGATTTTATCTCCAAATCTTAATATTTTACTATAGCTTATACAACTGAGCATAACAACATTTGTTTAATGATCATACTGTGCAGCATATGGTTTTGGATATCTGAATAGCCTTTGATTTGAGAATATTTGAAATACGGGTCTTATATGAATGTACTTCTAAACGGTATTTTCTATGTGACATATTTTAAAACATAAGTACATCCATATGCTGACCTAAGAGGTCATAGGAGGAATTATTTGCTCACTGAGTTTTCAAACTCAATACACGATATTTCCACATTTTTCAGATAAGAATATAAGAGTCTAATTCGGCAGATAGGTGATATATTCTCTAGGTGAGTCTACATTGCTTCCAAGACTCACAGTCTTTGAACAATACTGTGTTTGTATTCTAGAGTGCTCTGAATGCTACAGGCAGGATCCCCATATCTATTGTACTTTGATTTTTATAGACTTGGTCTGTATATTATGCATACATGAGAGATACTATCGGGGGGCCACGGCACCCGTGTAGCGCGCCGCGACGCCCGCCGCCACATCAATTCGCTGAATTCGCGATTTTTAAGGTTTCTTAACTCTAATTGAAGTCCGATGGGCCAGGATTTGACCTAGAAACACTTTTACTTCGATTAGGAGGAGTTAATATATAAAAAGTGAGTAAAGCAAGCAGAGAAGGCATCAAATTCTTCATCCAAATTCTTAGTTACATTCTTCAATTCTTCTTTTGATTTTCTTTTGGCCCTGCGTGGCTAGTTTTTTTTAGTTGGTTGAGGTAAGTTGAAACCTCAAGGGATCGTCATGCATTGTGAGATGTGGATTTGATTTGATTATTTCAATTTGAATTGAGTATTGATTATTCATCTGCTCTTCTTCTCAATGGTTATTCATATGATTGCTAGGAGACCTACTAGTATATTATCTGTCTTAATCTATCACTGAATTATATTTTGAACAAAGTCTTCAATTCTGTGATTCGTGAGGCAAATAGGTTTGAGGATTTTGGATTATAAATCATTGAACCTATGATGAATAATTAACTAAATTAGATATAGACGATGTGTTTATATTTGTTTAGCTTTGTCAGTTTCTCTAGTTCTTCATGCGGTTAATAAGTTATACTTTACCGATGTGCTAAAGGATTACTTGTTAATTAAGGTTTAATTGGTGCGATTGTCATTAATTTAAGAGACTTAAGGAGGAACAGGGTTAGAAACCCAATAATAGATATTCAATTATAGATTGATTATATTGTCAATGATCAATGCAATCCCTTGACGGTGGATATCAACCGAAACCAACTCCTTTCTCATTAATTACTCTCTTAATTATTTTCATTATTGTTTACTTTACTTATTTTGTGATTATCAATCCCCCCTTTTTCTAATCACATAAGGTAATACCAGTCTCTGTGGGATCGACCCTTACTCCCACTACTACAGGTTAGTTTTGAGGTAAGGTATCAATTTGGTTGTACCTGCGACAGTACGCACCAAATTTTTGACTCCAATTGAAACCCGATGGGCTAGGATTTGACCTAGATACACTCCTACTTCGATTAGGAGGAGTTAATCAGTAAAAAGAGAGCAAAGCAAGCAGATAATTCATCCAATCAATCATCCAAATTCTTAGTTACATTCTTCAATTCTTCTTTTGATTTTCTTATGGCCCTGCGTGGCTAGTTCTTTTTAGTTAGTTGAGGTAGATTGAAACCTCAAAGGATCTTCATGCAATGTGAGATGTGGATTTGATTTTATTATTTCAATTTGAATTGAGTATTGATTATTCATCTGCTCTTCTTCTCAATGATTATTCATATGATTGCTAGGAGGCCTACTAGTATATTGTGTGTCTTAATCTATCGCTGAATTATGTTTTGAACAAAGTCTTCAATTCTGTGATTCGTGAGGCAAATAGGTTTCAGGATTTTGGATTATAAATCATTGAATCTATGATGAATGATTAACTAAATTAGATATAACCGATGTGTTTATATTTGTTTAGCTCTGTCAGTTTCTCTAGTTCTTCATGCAGTTAATACGTTATGCTTTACCGATGTGCTAAAGGATTGCGTGTTAATTAGGGTTTAATTAGTGCGATTGTCATTAATTTAAGAGACTTAAGGAGGAACAGGGTTAGAAACCCAATGATAGATATTCAATTACAGATTGATTATGTTGTCAATGATCAATGTAATCCCTTGACAGTGGATATCAACCGAAACCAACGTCTTATCATTAATCACTTTCTCTTAATTACTTTCATTATTGTTTACTTGATTTTAGTTGTAACTATCAATCCCCCTTTCTCAATCACATAAGGTAATACCAGTCTCTGTGGGATCGACCCTTACTCCCACTACCTCATGTTAGTTTTGAGGTAAGGTATCAATTTGGGTGTACCTGCGACAGTATGCACCATATTTTGGCGCCGTTGCTGGGGACTGCGTCTATTACTTTTTGTGATTTTATTTTGATTTATGCGTGTGACTCGTTTTTCTAATTCTCAAAATTTAGAGTTCAATCCAGATATTGGAAAATCTGTATACAGGCACAGAAGAGATCTTCAAGAGGACATTGATAAAGAAAAGGAGGAAGTAATCATGGCGAGGCTCCCCACTCTAAAGGAGCTTGCAGCTCCAGATTTGCATCAACAACCCTTATGCATTACTTTTCCTAATCTTGATGACAATGTTAATTTTGAGTTGAAATCTGGATTAATTCATCTCTTACCTAATTTTCATGGTCTTGTAGGAGAAGACCTGTATAAACATTTGAAGGAATTTCATGTGGTATGTACCAGTATGAAGCCCCCTAGAGTAACTGATGAACAAATAAAACTCAGGGCTTTTCCTTTTTCATTAAGAGATTCAGCCAAAGATTGGTTGTATTATTTACCCTCTGGTATTATCAATACTTAGAATGAGATGAAAAGAATGTTTTTAGAACGTTATTTTCCTGCATCTAGGGCTGCTACTATCAGGAAAGAAATATGCGGCATTAGGAATGATCCTTCTATTAGACATGTCCATGAGGTAAGTACTACTTCTCTTCAGAATCAATTATTTGAACTTACCTCTCTTGTGCGCCAAATGGCTACAGGTACACTACAGCAAGTTAAAGTCTGTGGAATATGTTCAGCAACAGGGCACTCCACTGACATGTGTCCTACACTTCAAGAGGAATCCACGGAACAAGCTAATGTTATAGGAGGTTTTCCTAGCCAACCAAAAAGGTATGATCCATATGCTAATACATACAATCCTGGATGGAAGGATCATCCCAATTTCAGATATAGGAATGCACAAAATAGGCCTGCAGGACAAAATTTTCAACAAAATCAGTAAGCCTATTATCCTAGACAGAATGCATCCTAGGATCACCAGGTAAGTAATCCGATGGAAGATATTGTGAAAAATCTTGTACATAATTCTCATCAATTTCAGCAAGAGACAAGAGCTAGCATTCAGAACCTGACAACTCAAATAGGCCAGTTAGCAACTACAGTGAGTCGATTGGATGCTCAGAACTCAGGTAAGTTACCTTCTCAAACTGTGGTGAATCCCAGAGAAAATGCTAGTGCAATTGTTTTAAGGATTGGTAAGGAAATTGAAAGCCCACCAGTACCCTCTTCTCCTAAGAATACTGAAATATCAATTAAGGAGAATGAAGCACCTATAGGTAAGTCTCCTTCTAATTTAAATTATGAAGTAGTGCCTCCTTTTCTAGAAGCTCTTAAAAAGAATAGGCTAAATGAGAAAACTTATAAATTGTATGACATCTTTAGAAAATGTGAAGTTAATATTCGCCTCCTAGATGCTATTAAGCAGGTACCAAGATATGCAAAGTTCTTGAAAGAATTATGCACTGAAAAAAGAAAGCAAAAATTGAAGGGGTTTGAAAAGGTTCAAATGAGTCAGAACGTATCTGCCATGATACAAACAAAACTCGCCACTAAATGCAAGGATCCAGGTATATTTACTATTCCATGTAAAATTGGGGATACTCATGTTGAAAAAGCTATGTTGGATGTAGGAGCCTCCATAAATGTCGTGCTATATTCTATATATGCTTCCTTGAAATTAGTACGATTGAACTCTACTAATGTGATCATTCAATTAGATGACAGGTCCACTGCATACCCTAAGGGAGTAATTGAGGATGTCTTGGTACAGGTAGATGATTTGGTTTTCCCTGCAGACTTTTATGTACTAGACATGGAAAATGGGGATTTTACATCCCCAATATTATTAGGGAGACCATTTTTGAAAACCTTAAAAACCAAGATAGATGTTCATAATGGCACACTCACTATGAAATTTGATGGTGAAGTAATAAAATTTAATATGTATGAAGCCATGAAACATCCAGGTGATGATACTGTTGTTTATTCTATAGATATCTTTGATTCCCTAGCATATGATGTATTTGAATTAGATGGACAGGATAAATTGGAAGTGATTGTGACCAAATCCATAGAAGAAGATGATGGTAAGATAGAATTGGATGAAGAAACAAAAGAGGAACTGGCTGCACTAAATGGATTTTCAGAAGAACCACCAACAGGTAATGTTTCTTATATAGAATTACCAATTTTTGATACTTCTCTTCTACCTTCTGTTGTGCAGGCTCCCACTCCTGAACTGAAGCCACTCCCTGATCACCTCAAATATGTATTCTTGGGAGAGGGAGAAACACTTCCTGTTATTATCTCCAACAAACTTGAAGATCATCAAGATGCAAAACTAATCCAAGTTCTTAAAGAACACAAAACTGCAATAGGTTGGACCATAGCTAATCTTAAGGGAATAAGCCCTTCTACATGTATGCACAGAATATTGATGGAAGAAGGAGCTAAACCATCTAGACAGCCCCAAAGAAGGCTATATCCACCTATGATGGATGTAGTGAAGAAAGAAATTCTTAAATTGTTAGAGGTTGGGGTAATATACCATATTTCAGACAGTCATTGGGTGAGCCCAGTGCAAGTGGTTCCCAAGAAAACTGGAATAACTGTGATAAAAAATCAAAAGGAGGAATTGGTACCTACCCAGATTCAAAATGGGTGGAGGGTTTGTATAGATTATAGAAAATTAAATTCTGTAACCCGAAAAGATCATTTTCCTTTACCTTTTATTGATCAAATGCTTGAAAGATTATCTGGTAAACCTTACTATTGTTTTCTTGATGGTTATTCAGGCTATTTCCAAATTGCAATTGCTCTTGAAGACCCGGAAAAGACAACCTTCACTTGTCCATTTGGGACATTCGCATATATGCGCATTCCATTTGGGCTTTGTAATGCCCCTGCTACTTTTCAAAGGTGTATGGTTAGCATATTCTCAGATTACCTTGAAAAATTCATTGAGGTATTTATGGATGATTTTTCAGTTTATGGGAATTCATTCGATGATTGTTTGCATAACCTTTCACTAATTTTGAAAAGATGTCAAGAAACTAACCTTGTTTTAAATTCTGAAAAGTGTCATTTTATGGTTGAACAAGGTATAGTTTTATGCCATGTTGTCTCAAAAAGAGGAATAGAGGTAGATAAAGCAAAGATTGATATTATACAAACTCTACCTTATCCCACTTGTGTGCGGGAAGTTCATTCTTTTCTTGGCCATGCAGGTTTTTATAGAAGATTCATAAAAGACTTTTCCAAGAAAGCAGCACCTATGTGCAAATTGCTTCAAAAAGATGTCTCTTTTGAATTTGATGAAGAATGCAGGGAAGCTTTTGACAAATTGAAAGAGTCTTTGATTTCAGCTCCAATCATCCAAGCACCAGACTGGAACATCCCTTTTGAAATTATGTGTCATGCTAGTGATCTTGCAGTTGGAGCAGTACTTGGCCAAAGAATTGGAAACACATCCCATGTGATATATTATGCCTCCAGAATATTGAATGATGCCCAGAAGAACTATACCACCACAGAAAAAGAACTCTTAGCTGTAGTCTTTGCATTAGAAAAATTTAGATCATATTTAATATGCACTAAAATTATTGTTTTTACTGATCATACAGCTTTAAGGTACTTGGTGATGAAAAAGGAGGCTAAACCTAGGATAATCAGATGGGTACTATTGCTTACAGAATTTGATTTAGAAATTAAAGAAGTAGATCACCTAAGCGGGCTGATACATGTAGAAGAAAAATTGAAAATTAAAGAATCATTCCCAGATGAAAAATTATTCTCAATTTCAATTCATATGCCATGGTATGCAAATATTGTAAATTATTTGGCTACTAATCAGTTACCTCCTCTTTTGACCAGGGCAGCTAGAAATAGGATCAAGAGTGATGCCAAATATTTCATATGGGATGATCCTTACCTTTGGAAGCAATGCTTAGATCAAATTATAAGAAGGTGTATTCCTGATTCTGAAGTTTTATCAATTCTAACTTTTTGCCATTCTTATGCATGTAGAGGACACTTTGGAGCAAAAAGGACAACAAAGAAAGTATTAGACTGTGGTTTTTACTGGCCTAATCTATTCAAAGATTCATATCATTTTTGTAAGTCATGTACTAACTATCAGAAAACAGGTAATATATCTAGAAAAAATGAGATGCCTCAAACACCAGTATTATTTTGTGAACTTTTTGATGTTTGGGGCATTGATTTCATGGGACCTTTTCCTTTGTCATATGGATATAATTATATTTTGCTGGCTGTGGATTATGTTCAAATTGGGTGGAAGCTAAACCCACCAGGACTAATGATTCTAAAGTGGTTGCAGATTTCATTAAATCCCATATTTTTTCAAGATTTGGGATTCCAAGAGCTTTGATAAGTGACACGGGAACACATTTTTGCAATAGGACTATTGAAACACTATTAAAGAAATATAATGTCACTCATAAATTATCAACTGCATATCACCCCTAGACCTATGGGCAAGCTGAGGTATCCAACAGAGAAATCAAAAATATCATTAGTAAGACAATAAATCCCAACCACAGGGATTGAAGTCTCTGATTAGATGATGCTCTATGGGCATACAGAACAGCCTATAAGACTCCAATTGGTATGTCTCCATATAGGTTAGTATTTGGAAAAACTTCTCATCTTCCAGTTGAATTGGAACATAAAGCATTTTGGGCTATAAAGAAATTTAACATGAATGTGGAAGAAAGTGGAGAATGCAGGAAATTACAACTTCAAGAATTAGAGGAAATTATAAACGAGGCCTACGAAAACGCAAATATTTATAAGGCCAAAACTAAACTCCTACATGATTGTATGATTTAACGCAAGGAGTTTACCAAAGGACAGAAAGTCCTCCTCTATAATTTTAGGCTCTGATTGTTTCCAGTTAAATTTCGTTCTAGATGGGAGGGACCATTTATTATTACTGATATTTTTCCTCATAGTGCAGTTGAAATAAAAAGCATGGATAACCAGAATAGCTTCAAAGTCGATGGGCATAGGCTCAAACCTTATTATGAAGGATTTCAACAAGAGGAATCACAATGGACAACTCTTCAAGACCATCCTTGATTTTTCTTTAGTTTATGTCGAGCCAACGACGTAAAACAAAGGCGCTAGTTGGGAGGCAACCCAACAACCATTCTTCTTCTTCTGATTTTTCTATTCATAGTTTAATTTTTCTTTATTTTCAAAAAAAAAATTTGCAGAATTGTGGACGCACAAGCGCCGCGGTGCTCATCGCCCAGATCGGGTGAGTGCCGCGGCACTATGAACCCAGGTCGGGTAGCGCCGCGGCCCTCAAGAACAGTGCCGCAGCGCTTGGAACCCAGAATAAGCGAGCGCCATGGTGCTCACCTAGGGTGCCGCGGCGCTCCGCGTTTCAGCAGAGACCGCCGTGGCGCTCTCTATAAGAGGCCCGCGGCCTCTTCATTTGCTGCCCTCGTTTCTTCACTCTTCCTTACCCTAAATCCCAATTTCTTACAGCTAATCAACCATCTAAACCTCCCATTACGTTTATTTGATTGAATTGAGTGGTTTTTCATCTTCTTTTGCAGGATTAAATAATTCTTTCAGCTTTTGGGTTAGATTCAATGGCAATTTTCTAGGGTTCTTAAGCAATTTTGATCTTGCACTTTCCAGCCACAAATCAAGCTGAATTGGGTACGATTTGCTTTATTTATCCTGGTGAAGTTGATCTCCATACTTTATTGCTACTGGTTTTCACTGCATTGGGACTTCAAGCTATAAATTTACCATCTATTCTCTTAATTTTTCAAGAGTGCACACCAGGTGTTTGATAAAACGCCCCAGTGAATTTGCCAAGTGCAATGGCCCCAAAAAGTTCCAAATTAGGCCTCTCAAAAAGGAAGAACAGAGCAGAGGACCCTCCAGCATTTGATAGCACAACATTTGTGAGTGAAGAAGTCTATCAACATCATAGTAAGGTGGTGGTTCATAAATCAATCGTTCCTGAGAGGGGTTTCATTGTCACCATTGGATTTCCTTATAGAGACAATATCCTCCACAGGCACTGGGAGATTTTTTGTGAGAGCCCTGAACTAGGAGTCATTCCCATGGTACAAGAGTTTTACTCCAATGCTACAGTTCACGAACACCGCAAAGCACGGATTAGAGGCAAGTTGGTGAATTTTAATCCTCATGCTATCAACAAATTCTACTCTCTGCCTGACATTGAAGATGATGATTACTCTGCCTTTATCCAATTAGACATCGATTTTGAAGAGATTATCTCCACTCTTTGCATCAGAGGGGCTTCTTGGAAGTTAGATAGCAATGGGCAACCACTGTATTTTGCCAGGGCCGACATGAATAAAGTGGCTAAAGCTTGGTACTATCTCGTAGCAGCACGATTCATGCCTAGTTTGAATATGAGTCAGGTCAGGAGGGATAGAGCCATTTTGATTTTTGCTATACTTAAAGGTTTTTCCATTGACGTGGGAAAATTCATCCACAGAAAGATACTTGGCTGTATTCGTTCTAGAAACGGATCCCTCTTTGCCCCCAATTTAATCACTAGTCTATATGGGAAGGCTGGAGTCAGCTGATATTCTATTGAGGAACTCATTCAACCAATGAAACCTATTTCCTATGCAGACATTCAGAAATATAAGGGACATGAGGAAGTAGTATAAGAAGAGTTAGGCACTTAGCCTATAATTACAGAGGAACCTGGTAGCAGTTCAGCTCCACCACCAGCCGAGCACACTATTGAAGATCTGTGGGAGCAAACAGAGTTTCTCACTCATTAGATGAATGACTTAGCTCTCTACCAATACTCCATAGCGCAGCACAACACTGCTTGCTTCAGCCAGCTGGCCTATACCCTGAAACTTCCTATAGCATTCCTGGCACCTCCTGAGCCACCCTTTAGGCCCGCACCTGAGCATAATGAGATGGATGCTGATCACTAATCAGGGAAGTTTCACTGGACCCTCCTCTTTTTATTACTTGCCTATCTTATTTTATGCTTTTCTATTCTACATTGAGGACAATGGAAAATCTTAAGTGTGGGGGGGGGGGGTCACTTTCTAATTTGGTTGGATGACTGTATAATAACTAATATTTGTGCACTATTTACTTTGCAGTGTACTACAGTAAGTTTCTATGATCTTTGCACTTTTATTCTAGTTATTAAACAGGGTGAGCATGTGAACTTTATCTCAATCTATGAATTGGTGTTAGCTGAGCCAATAGCCAATGATATAACTATTTAAATTGCTTATAGCTCTTGAGAGACGTAGGAAAGTCATAATTATGTGTAATTTTAATTTCTTTTCAATTTATTATTGCCTATTTTCTAAAAATCCTGAAATTCTTTTGCATAGTAATTTTGGATATTTAATTTCTCTTTTACTTAGAAAAATATTATATAACTCAAAAATATTTTATGATCTCATTAAAATTTCTAGAACTTATTTAAATGCTACTTGAGGCAAAATCCTAAGTTGATACTAATAATTAGGAGATGATTTATGCATTATTTGATGAGATTGAGCCTTTCAAGCTTAACCCAAGCAAGTAAATATCCTTATAACCTCTATTTTGAGGTTAATTAACATTTTATTCTATACCCACAAAACAGCCAAGACCAAATTTTGTGATTAATACCTGTATTTTTTCTACCTAATTCACTCACTTCATGATTAATTTCTGAATATTTGTTTTGTAGATCTACATTAATGAAAGGGTGGAAGGGTGGAGTAAGGACAAAAGAAAAGAAAAATCAAAAGAAAAGAAAAAATCTCAAAAGACTAATGAAAGTCTATCTAGTGATTGAAAAAGAAGAAATAGAGAATCAAAGAAAAGTATAATGCAGAAAAGCAAGGAAATAAGTGTGGGGAAAAATTTCCCAATCTTGAGAATTAGCTCAAATAGATCAGAGTTAATCATGTGGTGTTGGGAGATTGAGCTTCAAATTATATCTTATATCTCACCCTATAACCTAGCCACATTATAAGCTGAATTTAGTCCTTTTGATCCTAAGAAGTAGTTTTAGCCTACATTAGTGGAGAGTAGCATGAAAAATAAGCTTATGGAAATCTTACATAGAGATGCATGCTCTAATTCTTGAGATATATAAACTCAGTTAGGTAAAATAAAATTAAATCATTCAAAGACAGACACACACAAAGGATTTTAGAGAATAAACTCATAAATTGCATTTGAATTAAATTTTGCACATGGTCATGAAAATTTTCTGAAATTTCTTCAAGAGCATACAATTTTCACTATGAGGCAGCATATTGGTAAGCCATTCACTTATTTCATATATTGAATTTTGTTTACATGAATCAATGTTTGCTTGAGGACAAGCAAAAGTGTAAGTGTGGGGGTATTTGACATGCTATAAAATAAGCATGTCTTTGACATATTTTAAGTTGCTTTTTATTTAATTTTAGTAGAAAATAGATATGAATTAATTGAGTTTTGTGTTTTGTGTTTTAGGAATAATAAAGAAGAAAAGAAGAGGAAAATAAAGAGAAAATCATAGAAAAATGCTGCTTTTTTACCTTTCGTCACTAATTGAGGCATATCTCACTCATTGGACTCCGATTAAGGTGATTTCAATGGCTATGGAAAGACGAGACATAGAGATACAACTTTCATGTTCGGTACTTTGACAAAATGCAGAAGATTCTGGGTGTCGCAGCGCTCACAAGAGAGCGTCGTGGCACCGCGTGAAGGCAAATCCAGAGCGCCGTGGCGATACCCAGGGAGCCGCGGCGCAGAGCTACCCAGGGAACTGTAGTGCGGAGCTACCCAAGTGGGCGCGCTGCGGCGCTCAACACAGCACGCCGCGGTGCCCGAGCATCTTCGACCCAGCCCGCCGCGATGCCTCGAGAGTATATTTTTGTAGCGCAGCGGCGCCCGAGTAGAGCGCCGCGGCGCCGCCGCTGCACCAACTTGTGAAATTCGCGATTTTCGTAGCTCTTGAAAAATATAGAAAATTTATGATTGTGTGCAATTTTATCCCTTTCGCAATTTATTACTTTTGACTTTAGAATCCTAAAATATGTTTGCACAATAACTTTGGGCATTAAATTTATCTTGTACTTAGATAAGGTTTATATAATTCAAACATATTTCATGATCTCCACAGGATTCTAGAACTTATTCGAATGCTACTTGAGGCGAAAACCTAGGTTAATACTATTATTTAGGAGATGATTTAGGCATTATTTGATAGACTGAACCTTTCTAGCCTAACCTAAGCAATGAAATATCATTAATTCCTCTATCTTGAGTTTAATGAACTTTTCCTTCTAAAAACCACAAACAAGCCGAAAGCCAAATTTTGTATGAATATCCTTATTTTTGATCCTATTCACTCACTCCATGATTATTTTTCTAAATAATTGTTTTGTAGAGCTTTATTTACAAAAGGGTGGAAGGGTGGAGCAAGGAAAAGAAAATAATTATGAAAAAAAAAGAAGTATGCAAAGGAAATAAAAGAAAAATCCGAATGCTGTGAAAAAAAAATTTGAGAACCAAGGAAAAGGATGAATTAGATTGAAACAAGAAAATGAGTGTGGGGGGAGAAATCAAACCAAATTTAGGAAAGCTCAAGAGATTAGATTTAATCATGTGGTGCTGGGTGATTGAGCCTAAATTTGTATATTTTTTCTTACCTTATACCCTAGCCACGTTACAAGCAAAAAAAAAGTCCTATTGATCCTAGAGGTAGTTTTGGCCTACATTAGTGGAGAGTGGCATGAAGAATAAGCATATAGAAATCCTAAACTAATTAGAGATCTACAATCAAAATTTTGGGATATATAAACTCATCCGGGTAAAAGAAAATTTAATGACCCAAAAACACACACACACACTAGGGATTCAAAAGGATAAAATAATAGATTGCATTTGTGTTAATCTTATGCATGATTATGACCTTCCAAAATTTGTCTAAAGTATATTTTTATGAGGCAAATGTTTGGTAAGCCTAACACTCACTACATTATTGATTGTTATTTTTTTGTCTTTAGGGATTATTCTGCTTAAGGACAAGCAAAAGGTTGAGTGTAGGGGTATTTGATGTGATCTTAATTAAGCATTATATTAATACCTTTAAACGTACTTTTTGTTTAATTTAAGTAAAATATAATTAGGAATTAGCTTAGTTTTGTGTTTTGTGTTGTAGGAACAAAGGAAGAAGAAAAGAGAAGAAAAAGATAAGAAATTCATGGAAAAATGCTACATTGCAGCGATTCCAGACCTTTCAGCATTGTTTTGAGCATATCTCCCTCTTATGAACTCCACTAAAAGTGATTCAAGTGGCTGTGAAAAGATAACACAATCATCTACAACTGTTATGATAACACTTGTTCAAATTCGAGAGATTTCATAGCTTTATAGAGCTCATAAATCAGAATCACAGTGCAGCAAGATGAATTCTGACGTTTGGTCAATAAGGTTAGAATATCTTCTTCAATTTAGATTGGATTAAGGTGATTCTAGCGGCTATGGAAAGAAGAGACATAGAGATACAACTTTTATGTTTGGAACTTCGGCAAATTCTGGAGTTTTCTGGGTGCCGCAGCGCTCGTAAGAGAGCACCACGGCGCTACGTCATTGCAGGTTCAGAGGGCCGCGGCGCACCCTAGCGCGCCCCGGCATTTGTTGTCCAAAAGCACCGGGAGCCGCGGTGCCCGAGCGTCTGAATCCAGAGTGCGCCAGAGCTAGCCTAGGCGCTACGACGCCCCGTCAGAAGCTTTTCGTGGCGTCGTGGTGCTCTACGCTGCACCAGATTGCTGAATTCGCGATTTTTAGGTCTTCTTGACTCCAATTGAAGCCCAATGGGCTGGGATTTGACCTAGAAATACTCTTACTTCGATTAGGAGGAGGGAATCTATAAAAAGGGAGGAAAGCAAGTAGAGAATTCATCCAAATTCTTAGTTACATTGTTCAATTCTTCTTTAGATTTTCTTATGGCCCTGCGTGGCTAGTTCTTTTTAGTTGGTTGAGGTAGATTGAAACCTCAAGGGATCTTCATGCATTGTGAGATATGGATTTGATTTTACTATTTCAATTTGAATTGAGTATTGATTATTCATCTGCTCTTCTTCTCATTGATTATTCATATGATTGCTAGGAGGCCTACTAGTATATTGTGTGTCTTAATCTACCGCCGAATTATGTTTTGAACAAAGTCTTCAATTCTGTGATTCGTGAGGCAAATAGGTTTGAGGATTTTGTCAAAATTTGGTACGTACTGTCGCAGGTACAACCAAATTGATACCTTACCACAAAACTAACCTGTAGTAGTGGGAGTAAGAGTCGATCCCACAGAGACTGAAATTACCTTATGTGATTGAGAAAGGGGGGATTGATAATTGCAAATAAAACTAAGTGAACAATAACTAAAGTAATTAAGAGACAGTGATTAATGATAAAAACATTGGTTTCGGTTGATATCCACCGTTAAGGGATTACATTGATCATTGAAAACATAATCAATCTATAATTGAATATCTATCATTAGGTTTATAACCCTGTTCCTCCTTAAGTCTAATAAATTAATGACAATCGCACTAATTAAACCTTAATTAACAAGCAATCCTTTAGCACATCGGTAAAGCATAGCTTACTAACCGCATGAAGAACTAGAGAAACTGATAGAGCTAAACCAATATAAACACATCGGTTATATCTAATTTAGTTAATTATTCATCATAGGTTCAATGATTTATAATCCAAAATCCTCAAACCTATTTGCCTCACGAATCACAGAATTGAAGACTTTGTTCAAAACATAATTCAGCGGTAGATTAAGACACACAATATACTAGTAGGCCACCCTAGCAATCATATGAATAATCATTGAGAAGAAGAGCAGATGAATAATCAATACTAACTTCAAATTGAAATAGTAAAATCAAATCCATATCTCACAATGCATGAAGATCCCTTGAGGTTTCAATCTACCACAACCAACTAAAAAGAACTAGCCACGCAGGGCCATAAGAAAATCTAAAGAAGAATTGAACAATGTAACTAAGAATTTGGATGAAGGATTGGATGAATTCTCTGCTTGCTTTCCTCCCTATTTATAGATTCCTTCCTCCTAATCGAAGTATGAGTGTTTCTAGGTCAAACCCCAGCTCATTGGGCTTCAATTGGAGTCAAGAAGACCTAAAAAATCGCGAATTCAGCAATCTGGTGCGGTGGTGAGCGCCACGGTGCTACGGAAAGCTTCTGACGGGGCGTCGCGGCACTTAGGCTAGCTCTGGCGCACTCTGGATTCTGACGCTCGGGCACCGCAACGCTAGATATCGGGAGTGCCACGGCTCCCAGAAAACTCTAGAATTGGCCAAAGTACCGAACACAAAAGTTTTAGATGTCTCTTCTTTCCACAGCCACTGGAATCATCTTAATCCAATCTAAATTGAAGACGATATGCTAAACTTAGTGACCAAAGGTCAGAATTCATCCTGCTGCACTGTGATTCTGATTTGTGAGCTCTATAAAGCTATGAAACCTCTCAAATTTGACCAAGTTTTGAACATAACAGTTGTAGATGATTGTGTTATCTTTTCACATCCACTTGAATCACTTTGACTGGAGTTCATAAGAGGGAGATATGCTCAAAACAATGCTGAAAGGTCTGGAATCGCTGCAATGTAGCATTTTTCCATGAATTTCTTATCTTTTTCTTCTCTTTTCTTCTTCCTTTGTTCTTACAGCAGAAAACAAAAAACTAAGCTAATTCCTAATTATATTTTACTTAAGTCAAACAAAAAGTAAGTTTAAAGGTATTAATATAATGCTTAATTAAGATCACATCAAATACCCCACACTCAACCTTTTGCTTGTCTTCAAGCAAAATAATCCCTAAAGACAAAAAAACAACAATCAATAATGTAGTGAGTGTTAGGCTTACCAAACATTTTCCTCATAAAAATATACTCTAGAAAAATTTTGGAAGGTCATAATCATGCACAAGATTAACACAAATGCAATCTATTATTTTATCCTTTCGAATCCCTAGTGTGTGTGTGTGTTTTTGGGTCATTAAATTTTCTTTTACCCGGATGAGTTTATATATCCCAAAATTTTGATTGTAGATCTCTAATTAGTTTAGGATTTCTATATGCTTATTCTTCATGCCACTCTCCACTAACGTGGCTAGGGTATAAGGTAAGATAAAAGATACAAATTTAGGCTCAATCACCCAGCACCACATGATTAAATCTGATCTCTTGGGCTTTCCTAAATTTGGGGTGATTTCTCCCCCCACACTCATTTTCTTATTTCAATTTAATCCATCCTTTTCCTTGGTTCTCAAATGTTTTTTTCACAGCATTCATATTTTTCTTTTATTTCCTTTGCATACTTCTTTTTTTTTTCATAATTCTTTTCTTTTCCTTGCTCCACCCTTCCACCCTTCCACCCTTTTGTAAATAAAGCTCTACAAAACAAGTATTCAAAAAAATAATCATGGAGTGAGTGAATAGGATAAAAAATAAGGATATTCATACAAAATTTGGCTTTCGACTTGTTTGTGGTTTTTAGAAGGAAAAGTTCATTAAACTCAAGATAGAGGAACTAAGGATATTTCATTGCTTAGGTTAGGCTAGAAAGGCTCAGTCTATCAAATAATGCCTAAATCATCTCCTAAATAATAGTATTAACCTAGGTTTTCGCCTCAAGTAGCATTCAAATAAGTTCTAGAATCCTGTGGAGATCATGAAATATGTTTGAATTATATAAACCTTCTCTAAGTACAAGATAAATTTAATGCCCAAAGTTATTGTGCAAACATATTTCAGGATTCTAAAGTCAAAAGTAATAAATTGAAAAAGCGATAAAATTGCACACAATCATAATTTTTTTATATTTTTAAAGAGCTGAACAAAATTTGGATAGTCATATCATTGGCTGTTGGTTGTGCCTAACATCCCAAAACATAAATTGAAACACTCACACAATCACTCAACTTGCTAAACGCAATAATAGTGCATTAATAGTGAAAATCAGAAAATTGATGCTCAATATAGGTTCATAACGATTCAGACAATTAAACTTCCACCCCCACACTCAAACTTTACATTGTCCTCAATGTAAAAGAAAGATAAGAATTATGGAAAGACATAGAAAAACATATGAGTTAAGTGAACTTCCTTGAATTTATTTGGAGTGGAATGCACATGTTGCATTACTGGACCATGAATATTTCTGATTCCCACTTGTCTTTTTCTTTTTCTTTTTATGGTTGGTTGCCTCCCAATAAGCTCCTTTGTTTAATGTCGTTGGCTCGACTCAAGGCTTCTTGTGTCATTCAAGGAGGATCCTTGATGTCAACTTTGAATTGGCTTGCCTTTGAATGTGCATAATTCTGAGGTTCAGCTGCATTATGAAGAGGGAAGTTAGCATTAGTCAAAGATTTAATTAAATGAGAACTCAACTTACCTGAAAATAACCGATGTCTTGAGTAGCTTTTGGCATCCAATTTAATTTCATCCTTTTGAGATTCTACCAAAGCATGTGGTAACTTTCCTCTATCTTTGAGTAGGGCATATTTATTTGAGGTTATAACTGCGGGTGGTTCTCCACTGTATATGCCCTTTAAATGGCTAGGGAGGCTCTTTAAGCCTAGGTCAGAATATTGCACAATAGAAGGTACAAGCATCTTATTAGAAATTGGTAACAACATAGAAAGATCCTTACCTGTTTGTTGCACTTCTGGTGCTTCCTCTCTTGTTGAAATATTCTCTTCAAATTTGGTGTTTAAGGTACATTCCATAACCTCTTTCTTAGTAGGCTTACTAGTGTCAACTTCCAAGTCATCTTTTTCATTTAGTGCAGAATTTTCTTCCTTTTGCATTAACAATGCTGGGGCTAGACTTTCAATTTTTGAATTTTGAGCCTCTAGCTTGTTGACTATTGTTGCTAATTGCCCAATTTGATTTGTTAAGCTTTGAATGCTGGCCCTTACCTCTTGTTGAAATTGATGAGTATTTTGTGTAATAGAATTAACAATATCTTCTAAAGGAGTACTTACCTAGAAATTCTGAGATGTATTCTGTCAAGGATAATAGGCCTGTTGGGCATGGTAAAAATTTGCAAAATTTTGTTCTGCAAGACTATTTTATGCATTCTCATACCTGAAGTTGAGATGATCTTTCCATCTAGGATTGTACATGTTTGAATAGGAATCATACCTCACTTGTTGTGGGTCATGGAAACCATTAACCATATTTACCAGCTCAAATGACTCATCATAGAAAGTTTGGTACCCAATAGACGGATGCTCCATGATAGAATGATTTCCATAGAAATTTTCTCTTTGCATATTTTCTACACGTTGATGAATAAGAGAGGTTAAATTTGTAAGTTGTTGTTCAAGGGAAGAACTACATAACTCACCAACATGTCTTAATGGAGACCCTAGCCTAGTGCCAAATTGTTGAAAATTGGCTACCATATTCAAAGTTATGAACAAAAAGAAAAGGAAAAAAAATCACAAAAGGTAAATACACACAGTCCCCGGCAGCGACGCCAAAATTTGGTGCGTACTGTCGCAGGTACACCCAAATTGATACCTAACCTCAAAACTAACCTGTAGTAGTTGGAGTAAGGGATTACATTGATCATTGACAACATAATCAATCTGTAATTGAATATCTATCATTGGGTTTCTAACCCTGTTCCTCCTTAAGTCTAGTAAATTAATGACAATAGCACTAATTAAACCCTAATTAATAAGCAATCCTTTAGCACATCGGTAAGCTTACTAACTGCATGAAGAACTAGAGAAACTGATAGAGCTAAACAAAAATAAACACATCGGTTATATCTAATTTAGTTAATTATTCATCATAGGTTTAATGATTTATAATCCAAAATCCTCAAACCTATTTGCCTCAGGAATCACAGAATTGAAGACTTTATTCAAAACATAATTCAGCGGTAGATTAAGACACACAATATACTAGTAGGCCGCCCTAGCAATCATATGAATAATCATTGAGAAGAAGAGCAGATGAATAATCAATATTCAATTCAAATTGAAATAGTAAAATCAAATCCATATCTCACAATGCATGAAGATCCATTGAGGTTTCAATCTACCTCAACCAACTAAAAAGAACTAGCCACGCAGGGCCATAAGAAAATCTAAAGAAGAATTAAAGAATGTAACTAAGAATTTGGATAAAGGATTGGATGAATTCTTTGCTTGCTTTCCTCCCTGTTTATAGATTCCCTCCTCCTAATCGAAGTAGGAGTGTTTCTAGGTCAAATCCCAGCCCATTGGGATTCAATTGGAGTCAAGAAGACCTAAAAATTGCAAATTCAGCAATTTGGTGCGATGTCAAGCACCGCGGCACGCTACACGGGCGCTGCGGCACAACGGAAAGCTTCTGACGGGGCGCCTAGGCTAGCTCTGGCGCACTCTGGATTCTGACTGACGCTCGAGCGCCGCGGAACTGGACATCAGGAGCGCCGCGGCTCCCAAAAAACTCCAAAATTTGCCGAAGTGCCAAACATGAAAGTTGTAACTCTATATCTCTTCTTTCCATAGCCACTAGAATTACCTTAATCCAATCTAAATGGAAGGCGATATGTAAAATTTAGAACCAAAGGTTAGAATTCATCCTACTGCACTGTGATTCTGATTTTCAAGCTCTATAAAGCTATGAAAGCTCTCGAATTTGGCCAAGTGTTCAACATAACTGTTGTAGATGATTGTGTTATCTTTTCACAGCCACTTGAATCACTTTGATTAGAGTTCATAAGAGGGAGATATGCTGAAAACAATGCTGAAAGGTCTGGAATTGTTGCAATGTAGCATTTTTCCATGAATTTCTTCTCTTTTCTTCTTCCTTTGTTCCTACAACACAAAACTAAGCTAATTCCTAATTATATTTTACTTAAATCAAACAAAAAGTAAGTTTAAAGGTATTAACATCATGCTTAATTAAGATCACATCAGGGGCGTTACAGACAACCCCAAAAAATATTTTTCCAAGCTGATCAAATGGACCTCAAAAATGAATTCGGTGGGTCAAAAACCAAGGAAATAACTCTAGAATCACAAAATTTGGCTTCTAGGAAATTGGTCAACATTGACCAATTGGTGGGGACTATTCACAATCAAAATTACTATTCACCGCCGAACATCACTATTCTTGCCGGTCGGATTTACGGTTTACAACAAACAAAAAGTTGTCAAATCTCTAAAAAATTACATATGCTGAGGTTTATCTATCTCTTGAATCCATCTATAGTGTTGGATTTTAAATTTGAGGATTATAAATAAGAGTTTCAGAATTTATCTTTTTCTAATATTTTCTACTTTCGATCTACTACGATTCTGTGGCTGATTTGAAAAATCATTCGGCCAATATTGTAGTACTCTTTATCTTGAATCCAATTGTACGCTTAGTTTTGTGATCGAAGGTTCAAAGGTACTCCAGATTTAGAGAGAAAAAATGAGGAGAAAGAAAATATTATTCATCACTATTCATTGGTTACGGTATTTCGCAGATTCACGCTTCATCTCCCCCTTATTTTCTTTTCTTTTTTTTAAATATTATTTAGTTATTGAATAGTTAAAATTCATTATTATTCTTTTATAAACATAATATTATTATTTTTCATCCTAAAGTATCTCAAAATTTTTTAAAAATTTATCTTCTTGCAAAACTTTAGTTGAACTCTTAAATCATGACTTTTCTTGATAAAACTTTTAATAAAACAAATCACAATATAAAATATCTTCATGTATATTAAAAAAAAGAAATTTATAAAAATAAAACAAAAAATTATTTAAAGCCAAATATAATTATTTTAAGCAAAAAATTATTATTTAAAATTTACAGGATATTACAGATATCTTATAGAGATGTTGGAACTTTATAGAGAGAAAATGAAGAGAAAATGAAAGCATTATGCTCCTTCTTCCTGTTATCCTTCTGTTTCTTCTTTTTGTTTAATTATTATTATTGTTATTTAATAATTGAATAATGAGATTTATTTATATATATAGACATATAAATATTATTGTTCATCTTAAAACATCCCAAAAATTTCTAAAAATTTATATTCTTGCAAAACTTTAGTTGCAATATCTAATCATGACTTTTCTTGATAAAATTTTAATAAAACAAATCACAATATGAAATATCTTCATGTATATTAAAAGAAAGAAATTTATAAAAAAAAAAAAATTATCTTTGCTTTCTAGGAAATCTCTTCACTTCTTTGATTTTGTTATATAACCTTAACTAAAGGGATTTCCTTCAACCATAAGTTCTTCTCTTGTCGATCAATAATAAACATTGATTTTTCTTCATGATTAAGCCAAATTCTTATCCAATCAATTTTTTTAGAATTAGATAACTTGAGAAGAATTTGATAGGTACTTCCTTAACATTGATGCAAGAAATATTGTATCCACATTACTTAGTCCTAATGGCAAGCTTAGGCAATGTACTACTATGCCTACTTTGTTCAAGATTTCAAAAGAGCCTATATACTAGAGCTTAACTTTTTTCTTATTTCCAAACCTCATTAGCTCTTGTATTGGTGAGTCCTTCAAGAATATTTGATCATCAACTGATAATTTCTAGTGCTAAACATTCATGGTCCTTATATACTTTTGGCCTGTACTTAGTTGCTTGTATTCTTTGCCTAATCAATTTCACTTTATCAACAATATCTTACAATAAGTCTGACCCCATTGAATCTTTTAACAGAAAATTTGTAACACCTCTTATATAAGGTTTTAATTAATCCAATATCACTTTATTATAGGCGAAATTTTGCTAAGGGATCTCCCATCAAACTTGAAAACATATGCTTGTAACATGCTTTCCAAACTAGTATAATCAATTTAAGTTAGTCATATTCTATCTATTGTATGTTATTCCAAATTAGATACCAAAAGCTTAACTTTACTAAACTCAACTACCTATTAGGAAACCTATGATATTTCATATAAAATCTTAAATGGTGCCATTTATATATTGGCCTGATAACTACTGATATGACAAGTTCAACTAAAGTCAAATAACTTCTCCCAACTTTCACCAAAATTATATAAAGATGCCTAAAGAATAACTTCTAATGTGTAAATACATCATTTAAATTCATTATCAGTATACTATAATCTAACAAAGATCCTTAGGCTTCCTAAATAGATCCCCTGAAACAAAATATTCAATTTTTACTTGCTGACACACCAAACAACAAAAGAAATATCATTTGTATATTCTTTTTACCATCATACTAGTACAACTCTTCCATATCTTAGTATATCCTTATTGCATTGGGTTATCCATATTCACAATCTATTGCTTCTTCTAAAATCTCCTTCATCAACAATTATTCACATCCTAGATACTAAACTCAACTTAACATGGTATAAACCCTTAACACAAATACATTGATCCCTTTAAGAGGAAACAAGAAAAATAATTCACTAAGTGAGCTAGGGAGATCTTTTGGTAGGTTTAACAATATCTCTTTTTGATGAAAAGGTTTGAAATTTGTAACATTTATATGGGATTTTGATCTTAGAACATTGAGGAAATTTACAATATTTTCTACTTTGATGATTAGTCATGGATGTTGCTATATCATGTTACATGTTATCTTGCATACGATGAATGTTTTGAACATTTTAGTTGGTGTGGAAAGTTTTGCATAGGTATGGCTATGGGTGGAAAATTTTTAGGATTTTTATGCTGCTATTTTGCATATTTGAATGTAGTGAAAAATTGATGGAATATGATTAGATGTGAATTAGGAAGAAAATGGAAGAAGATGTAATATAATGATGAACTAAAACCTTCGGAAATGTTTGGTTAGGAAATTGGATTTCGGAGTAACTAGGGAAGCTTCTATTTTTGAAATTCTAGGAAGAATTAGTTAGGAATTAAAAGAAATGGTTAACATAAAAAATATAGATCTATGTGTTACAAATTTTTAGCCACTAGAATAACTTAATTTAGGATCCAGATGAGGGAGATATTGTTCATTTTGTAAGCAGTGGTCAGAAAATGGTTAACCATGGAAGAATCTGTTAGGTATGATTCTGTGTTTGAATTTCTAGGAAAAATCTATAGTGTATTAAAGGAAATTGTTAACATTATATATATATATATATATATATATATATATATATATATATATATATATATATATATATATATATATATCATGAATCTATAGGCTCTAAAATCACTTAATTTGGAGTACATATGAGGGAAATATGGTATATATATATATATATATGTATCATGGATCTATAGGCTCTAAAATCACTTAATTTGGAGTGCATATGAGGGAGATATGGCTGATTAATGAGTTGAGGTGAGAATCAATCTAGAATCCATGGTGGTAAATATAAACATTTTTGTTTTCGATTTTATGGAAATAATTAGTAAGAAATCTAAAGAAAAGATAAATATGGAAGTTGTATATAAGTGTCTTATCTTTTTATAGGCTTTTGAATCTCCTCAATTAGAGTACTTATGTGGGAGATATGGTCAGATTAGTAAGTAGAGGTCTGAACCTACCTGAAAAAAAATAACATTGAATTTGAGGGAGTAGTAACAGCACGATTACTATAGATTTCACTAAAATGTTCAACAGATAGGTTTTAGAGGATTGTATTATCTTTTAATTAACACCAACATCACCCCAATCAGATTGAAAATGAGGTTGTTATGCTTTATTTAGTGAGAGAGGAAAATAATATTTTTAAAAAGAAGAAGAATCTTATAAATGAAAATAATAAATAACTAGTGTATGCCATAGCCATTGCTATTGCATGAATTCCTTATCATCTTAAGTGTGTAATTTTGACATGGAAATATTTTATAAAGTGATATTTGAAAATGATTATTTTCATGGCAAGATTGTATTTTACCAATGATTTTTGGTAATGATTATGCTTTGATGAAAAATTATAGCTTGTGAGTATAATGAACATACTTGTTATTGAAATCATATTTTTTGCTAATAACGTGAAAAGAAAAGAAAAAAAAAAGAGATGAGCACGGTCACATGGCAGTCTATGTGGTGCACCAGTAGGGGACACCCTACTCACGGCTATGATTATGTTAATGAGAAAAGAAAAAGAAAGTGTGACATGTCGAACGGAGCGAGAAAATCCCGTACTAGAGAGTAGAAAGTACTCACCCTGATCGAAGTAGCTTGATATGAAAATAAATTGATAGTCATCATATGATATTTTAAAATATTTATTCATGTCATACATGTCATTACTTCATGATTTTCATATGGATATATAAAGTGCATTCATGTGACCTAAGATATTTACTGTAGATTATACTGATGAACATGACATGATGATCTATATTAGTGATAAAATGACTTCATGGGATTTAATATATATATATATATATATATATATATATATATATATGTAAAAAAGTGAAGCTTTTACAACATGAGTTTCTACCAAGCAAATTGGATAGCTCAAGCAAGAGATATAACAAAGACTTGGACTAAGATATAGAAGTTGGACCGATAGTCCAAAAATCATTAAAATGTGACCAAGCCCTCCCATGAGATGTAGAATTTCAGCTGAAGCGAAGGAATGGGTAAGAATGAGCCCAAATCCAAGAGAGAAAAATAAGAACCATGTGATGAAATAGTAGTAAAATAATAATCAAGATTAGGTCACTTGACATTAGGACAAAACATCTATATCTTACACTAATAATTTCAGCAAGCCATGTGATGATATTGTAGATAATAATATATGGCATTAGGACAAAACATCTATATCTTACATTAATAATTTTAGCAAGCCTTGTGATGATATAATAATACATGACATTATGAAAAAACATCATTGTCCTACATAAATAATTCCAGCCAAGTAAGGGAGACTCAAGGGCTGGAAATTTGCATCCTAGAAAGGCAAACTTATCATACTTGGGTGAGACAAACGAAAATGGAAATGAACCCCTAAATCAAAGGGACAAGGTCCCTTGTCTTAAGAATATTTTATTGTGATTTACATATACAAATCTCCTTTTGCTATGCATATCTTGACTAAAGGAGAGGATGACAAGAACATGAGTTGTCTTCCCCAAAAAGCAACCAAGTGCATCCTGATTATGATAAGTAGACCCATAATAATGAGAGGTGGAATGGGCTCGACTCCCTTGCACTTTATTGGATTGAGGGGGCTCTAAGAGAGTTTGGGTGGCTCTCTGTTCAACTAGTTGTCCCGTGATATACTATTTAAAGCATTGTCCGTTAACTTTAAAGGATCTAGTGTTTTCACTCCATATTTCCACTAATCCATATGGGCAAAATTGATTCACTTGGAATGGGCCGGACCAACGAGAACAAATCTTTCTAGGAAAAAGCTTTAACTTTGAATTAAACAGTAGGACCCAATCTTCTACTTGAAATTTACATCTCAAGATGTGCTTATCGTGCCATCTCTTTTTTCTTTCTTGATACATCCTAGCAGTATCATATGCATCAAGTCTCAGCTCATCTAGCTCATTCAATTGTAAGCATCTCCTCTTTCTGCTAACTCTTAACTCAAAATTAATCATCTCTATTACCCAACATGCCTTATGTTCGAGCTCTACTGGCAAGTGGCAAGGCTTTCCATATACCAACCAAAAGGGTATGGTGCCTATAGGAGTTTTATATACTATTATATAGGCCCATAGTGCACATTAAACTTGAGAGACCAATCTTTTCTTGCTTGTGATACAATCTTCTCCAAGATAGCCTTGATTTCCCTATTAGATATCTCAACTTGTCCACTTGTTTGGGGATGATATGCTAGAGCCATTTTATGAGTGACTCCACATTTCTTCAAGAGGTTCTGAAATTATTGCTCAGTGAAGTGGGAACCACCATCACTTTTACAGCTCGGGGCACTCCAAATCTCGAAAAAATTCACTCTTTTAAAGAGTTTGGCAACCACTCTAGCATCATTGGGGGGAAATGCCACTACTTCTACCCACTTAGACATGTAATCTATAGCTACTAAGATGTACTTATTGCCACATGAAGATGGAAAGGGGCCTATGAAGTTAATACCCCAAACATCAAATATCTCTACTTCTAAAATACTATTTAGGGTCATCTCATTCCTCCTTGAGATATTGTTAATTCTTTGACACTAATCACAAGCTTTTACAATGGTATGCATATATTTGAAAATTGAAGGCCAATAGAAACCAGTTTAAAGAATCGTAGCTACAGTCTTTAAGGTGCTAGTATTGCCTCCACAAGGCAAGTTATGGCAATGATATATTACACTATGTACCTCTTTCTCTAGAATACATATACAAAAGATGCCATCTGCACACCATTTCTAAAGACATGGATCATCCCTGTAGTAGGATTTAATATCAGAGAAAATTTTCTTTCTTTGAAAGTCGCTCAACCCTTCAAGTAAAATCCTGCATTCTAGATAATTGAATGTTTGGTCATTCAGGACTCTGTCTCGGTCATCAATGTTGTCAGCTCTTCTTCAATTGGCCATTGCTGCTACCTAATGTAGACCCAATAGTTCTCTTCTTCTTCTTAGAAAAGTTCTCTCGATCTCAAGATCTAATGGTAGTAGCTCCCTATCATACTTGCTCATGCACTGATTTCACCTGCCCAATAATACCAGGATGCCTTAAGAATTAAAATTCTCTAAACCAGTCAAAGATCTACGAACAATTTCTAAATTTTTCAACTCCTCGGCAACAGTGCCAAAAGCTTGTTGTTTGCTGTGATGTATATGTGCAAGTTAAACAATATAACACGCAAGTGCACGTATCGCAACTAGGTAATACAGTGATGAGTGAGTATCGTCCCACGAGGAACTGTAACCAAAAATTACTTGCAGTAGTTTCACCCATAATGCTGTAGTGAAAGTGTTGGTAGTAAAGAAAAATTGGATTCAAGCACAAAATAAAATAAGAAAATCTGAGATGATATTTTGAGACACGCTAGGTTAACAAAAGGAAAATAGATAATAATGACAACTAGGATTGCTTCTAGGTTGTCATGAACTCCTACACTCGTTTTGCTCTAACTTTGCTGCAGCAATTGCTTTAGTAACCAGTTTTACCTTGCATTCCTTCTAGACTACCATTCCCTGTTATTCTTGAGGTTAGTTTCATACATTCCTACATAAATCCAACCCTGAAAACTACACTTGAAGCCCTAAACTATTGGATTATACGGGACAACTATATATTCCTATATTGGTTGTGCATTGGTTTCTTCTACCAACCCATAAAATTCAAACTTATTCTACTTTTCATTTACCTTTCCAAGTTAAATGTCAGCACTAGCCTTCTACTATTAAGGGTCATTTAATGGTAGAAATTTAGGAAATACAATGACAGATTTAATATCAAAAGCAATACTATAACAGAGCCATTCATTTACTAAAAGTATGCTAAAAGTTCACAACAACCCATCTACAAACCTAGTTGGAGGCTTAGCCCAGCTTCATATCCAAGTTAATTACAACTATAAAAATTAGGACAACCATAACGCAAGGAAGAAATACAGTAAAACACAAGCAGTAAAAATAACAGAAGCACAAAAGGGAAGAAGAGTTCTATGGAAGGATTCTCCCTCTCCCACGTCCAGCTGCTCCTTTTGCTCTCTCTGTCAACAACGTCCACCTCCCTTGCTTAATTAATTCTTAATGGAACAGTATCAACCTCTTCTCTACATTCTTGTCAGAAGTTGGGGCTGCTCTGGTGTTCTCCATTTTATTTTTTCATTGGGGGGAAATGCTATTGCTTCTACCCACTTAGACATGTAATCTATAGCTATTAGGACGTATTTATTGCCACATGAAGATGGAAAGAGTCCTATGAAGTTAATACCCCAAACATCAAATATCTCTACTTCTAAAATACTATTTAGGGTCATCTCATTCCTCCTTGAGATATTGTTAATTCTTTGACACTGATCACAAGCTTTTACAATGTTATGCATATCTTTGAAAAACAAAGGCCAATAGAAACCAGCTTAAAGAATCGTAGCTACAGTCTTTAAGGTGCTAGTATTACCTCCCCAAGGCAAGTTATGGCAATGATATATGACACTATGTACCTCTTTCTCTAGAATACATCTACAAAAGATGCCATTTGCATACCATTTGTAAAGACATGGATTATCCCTGTAGTAGGATTTAATATCAGAGAAAATTTTCTTTCTTTGAAAGTTGCTCAACCCTTCAAGTAAAATCCTGCATTCTAGATAATTTACAAAATTTGCATACCAAGGAGCATCGGTATGAGTGACTACAAGGAGTTGGTCATCAGGAAAAGATTCATCTATAGGCAACAAATCTTTAGCATCTGTTATTAAATCTTGCTTTAGCACATGATGTTCCAAATGCTATAGACTGCTGGGTAATTTAGTGGAATGGCCACAGAGGATCCTCATCTAAATTGAGAGTGTTTATAGAAGTCACTAATGCATTCAAGATGAACGGGGTGACAGATGAAGTTTTGAAGCTCAAGCTATTCCTATATTCCTTAAGAGACCGAGCAAGAGCGTTGTTGAACTCTCTACCACCTGATTTCATTGCCAATTGGAATGACTTAGCTGAGAAGTTTCTGATGAAATACTTTCCACCTACCAAGAATGCAAGGTTAAGGATTGACATCAAATCCTTTCAACAGCTAGATGAAGAATCATTATATTAAACCTGGGAGAGGTACAAAGAGCTGCTACAGAGATGCCCTCTACAATGGTCTCAATGCTCAAACCAGAACCATAGTGGATGTAACAGCTAATGGAGCATTTTTTTCCAAAACATACAATGAAGCTTATGAGTTTCTTGAAAGGATGGCCAGCAACAAGATGGCCTATGGATAGAGTATCAATTGGAAAAAAACTTGCTGCTATGCATGAAGTGAGTGAGGTTACTTCTCTCACACCTCAAATATCCTCTTTAGTCAACATCTTAAAAAATCAGCAGTTGAATCGTCCTCAAGGAGCTAATGCAGCTCAAGAAACTAGAGTATCCTGTGTTTCATGCAACGAACCTCATGTATTTGATAGTTGTCCTTCAAATCCTGAGTCACTTTGCTATATGGGGAACATGAATTGCAATAACACTTATTCAAACACTTACAGCCCGAGTTGAAGATAGCATCCCAATTTTTCTTAGAGTAACCACAGTACTAGCCAGGGTAGCAATTCTACACTTTAGAGGCAACAATTTCCCCCAAGCTTTCAGTAGCAAAAGCATCAATCTAATGAGATTCCAAACTCTTTGGAGCCATTGCTTAAGGAATACATGGCTAGAAATGATGCAGTGATTCAGAGTCAAGCTGCTTCACTAAGGAATCTAGAGACTCAAGTTGGGTAGTTGGTCAATGGGCTAAAAAATAGACCTCCAGGGACAATTCCAAACAATACTGAAATTCCTAGGAGAGATGGGAATGAGCACTGCAAAGCCAGAGTAGTTAGGAGTTGAAAAGTAGTGGAAGCACCCCAAGCCAAAAGACAGGAGCAAAAAAGATCCTACTACACCTCTGGATATAAAAAAGAACAAATAAGGGCAGGTTGAGGAGGCAAGCAAGGGGGAAAAACATCTGGAGATAATGCTGCGGTATTGCCACAGTAAAATAATACAGTTTTGCCATAGCAAAATGCTCAGCAGACCAGATCACCTCCATTATTCCCATAAAGATTTTAAAAACAGCTGCAGGACCACCAATTTAGAAGGTTTTTGGATGTACTCTATAACAACCCTTTTTTTTTCTTTTTTTTTTCCTTTATTATTATACAATATTGAGTTCACATACTCATCATTAATAAAACATACATGTAACATGTCAAACACATAGATATTTACATCTTGTTTATTTTGGTTGACCAATTCTGGAGATACAGGTGCGGGTGGTTGCACCTTCACCGGGATCTGAGCCAACTCGACCATAAACATCTTATTTGATTCTGAGATCTGCCCAACATAAAGTAACTCGATCCAATGTGCACTAAAAGCTAGAGCCTTAGAAACAAAAGCTGCATAAATAAATTTCTGAACATGAAATGGAAATATAGTGAGAATTAAATCCCAGTAAGTTCAACAATAAATCATCATCAATATAGCTCATCACGTCATGTTCAGCTATATAAACTACAGAAAATATCTTTGGTCACATGAATGCATTATATCTATGCACATAAGAATCATACTGTAATGATATATATGACAGGATTAACTATTTTCAAAATATCATATGATGGCCATCAACTTATTCTCATTTCAAGCTACCCCGGTCAAGGTGAGTATCCTCTACTCTCCGGTACGGGCTTTTCTCGCTCCGTCCGACATGGCACACTTTCTCTTTCTTTTCTTATTATCATGATCATAAACGTTGGTAGGGCGTCCCCTACTGGTGCACCACACGGATTGCCATGTGACCGTGCTCATTTCTTTTCTTTTCACAATGATAGCCAAAAATATGCTTTCAATAACAAGTATGTTCATCAAAATATAACTATTACAAAAAATCATTGGTAATCATGCCATGAACATAACCATTTCAAATATCACTTTATAAAATATTTCCATGTCAAAATTTCTCACTTAAGATGGTAAGAAGTTCATACAATGGCAATGGCTATGGCTATACTAGTTATTTATTATTTTCATTTATAAGATTCATTTTCTTTCTTAAATATTAATTTTATTCCTTTATTTTCTTGATGCAAGTTTTCATCACATCTAACCTTCTCTTACTAATCAGAGCATAACTCCCTCAATTGAACTTCGATGTAGGTGATCTTGTTGTCCATTTCAAGATACAACAATTATCTAAAACTATTATGTTGAACAGTTTAGCTAAGAAATCAAGGTGATATTACTCCTTCAAAGTACAAGATAGTTCCTCTCGGATAGGTTCTGCCTTTAGCAACTAATTTGTCCATATCTCCCTCATATGAATTTCAAATTAAGTGATTCCAGTGGCTGAAAATCCGTAACAAATCTCTCTATAATTCATATGTTAACCATTTATTTTAATTCCTTATAGAGTGTTCTCAGAAATTAAAATACCGAAGCTATCCTAACATATTCTTCCCTGATGAACCTTTTTCTGACCTTTGCTTACTAATCGGACCATATATACCTCATATGGACTCTAAATGGAATGATTCCAGTTGCTACAAATCCGTGACACATATATCCTGAATTCTTATGTTAACCATTTATTTTAATTCCCTACAGATAATCCTAGAAATTAAAATACCGAAGCTATCCTAACATATTCTTCCCTGATGACCCATTTTTTGACCATTGACTACTAATTGGCTCATATATTCGTCATATGGACTCCAAATTGAATGATTCTAGTGGCTAAAAGTCCATGACACACATAGCTATAATTCTTATGTTAACCATTTATTTTAATTCCTTATAGATTGTTCCCAGAAATTAAAATACCGAAGTTTAAAATTCTGCCAACCATAGCCATACCCATGCAGAACTATCTACACCAACCTAAGTATTCAAACATACATCACATGCAAGATCAATATGTAACATGATATAGCAACATCCATGACCAATCATCAAAGTTCTGAGATCAAACTCTCTTATAAATATTATAAGTTTCAAAAGTTTTCTTCAAAAAGAAATATTGTTAAACTTACCTGGAGCACTTAGTCTCCTAGACTTCTCCTTCCTCTTTCTTCCTTTTTTCCTCTCCTTTCCTCACTCTACCTTGCTTCTATTTTTTCCTCTCCCTTACTTAGACGAAATTCTAATGTTGTAAGGGTGGGTTTCCTTATATTGGCCACCAAATAATTCACCTTTCATGATCATGGGTCTACCTTATCACAATTAGGATACACTTTGTTGAATTTTTGGAAAACAAACAACTTATGTTCTTTTCTTCCTCTTCCTTAGTCAAGATATGCATAGGAAAAGGAGATTTGTATTTTGAAAATTATGATGATATGTTCTTAAGATAAGGGACAAGGTCCCTTTGATTTAGGGATTCATTTCCATTTTCTTTTGTCTTAAACAAGTATGATAGGTTTGCCTTTTTAGGTGGCAAATTTCTAGCCCTTGAATCTCCATTATTTGGTTGATATTATTTGTGTGGGATAGGAATGTTTTGTCCTAATACCATGTATTATCATACCACTTACTAAAATTATGAGTGTAGGATATAGATGTTTTTGTCCTAAAACCTTGTATTATTATGCCACTTGCCAAAATGATGAATGTAGAATCACACCACTTGCTAAATTTTTGTCTTAATGCCATGTAACCTAATCTTTATTATTATTACATTATTATATCATCACCTAATTTATTTTATTTTATTTTTTCTCTTGGATTTGGGCTTATTCCTACCCATTATGGGATTATTCCTACCCATTTTATTTGCTTTGGATAAAATTCTACCTTTCTTGGAGGGCTTGGTCACATTTTCATAATTTTTGGGCTATTGGTCCAATTACTATATCCTAGTCCAAGTCTATATTTTATTTCTTGCTTAGGTTATCCAATGGGCTTGCTAGAAACTTATATGAAGTGGAAAAACTCTACATGATGTGTCCATAGGTAAAAGCCCAATGTATGGGTAAATATTTTAAACTTCGTAACTCTAGTTCTTGAATTAGGAAAAATTACCCTAATCCAATGTTCTTGAAATTTTAAGACCTTTACTTGTTTCTAAAAAATTTATCTTCCTTATCCAAGAATTTTGCATCTCTTTAGTATGTTATTTCTAATTTATGTTTTTTCCTATTAGGTTTTCCCTCTTTATTTGTTCTCTTAATGGTAGAAACATTTTCTATGCATATATGTAAGGTGAAGAATTTCTAAGGAAAATATCTAAAAATTATGGGATGTTACATACTCAAGTAGCTACACATCAATATTCCCTTGCTGGAAGCCTTGGAATAAATGCCTAACTATGTCAAATTTATGAAGGACATTTTTACTAAGAAAATGAGATTTGGAGAATTTGAAAATGTTGCTCTAACGAGGGAATGCAGTGCTATGCTACAGAATAAACTACCAACCAAACTTAAGGATCCAGGCAGTTTCACTATTCCATGCTCCATTAGAAAATAGTATTTTGGCAATGCTTTATGCAATTTGGGTGCAAGCATTAACCTTATGCCTATGTCAATATTCAAGAAGCTGTGAATTGGAGAAACTAGGCCCACTACGGTTTCATTGCTGCTGGCAGACAGATCCATAGCATATCCAGAAGGAAAAATCGAGGATGTTTTGGTGAAGATGGATCAATTCATTTTTCTAGTGGATTTCATAGTGCTAGATTATAAAGCAGGTGTAGAGATACCAATTATTTTTGGAACATTATTCCTAGCCATTGGCCAAACCTTAATAGATAAGGAAAAAGGAGAACTAACAATGAGAGTGCAAGATTAATAGATCACATTCAATGTCTTCCAATCTATAAAATTTCCAGGTGAGGTGGAGGAGTGTTCAATCATTTCTGTGATTGACTCTTTACTACTAGAGCAATTTGAGAAAGGCTATAAGGACCCACTCTGAGCTGTTTTGTATGATAGCTCAGACTTAGAAGGTGAAGAAGAAGAATGGGTTTGGATAGAGGCAACCTAATGCACTGGGAGGCAGAAATTAAAGATTGAGTCGTTGGCTATGTCTTCCTAAGAATTGAAGCTACCAAAGGCATCAGTAGATGAACTACCAGCCTTGAAGTCGAAGCCATTACCTTCACATCTAAAATATGTATACTTGGGTGATGCAATCACTCTACCAGTGATAATTTCAGCACTTTTGACAGAGGAGCAAGAAGGGCAATTAGTCATGGAGTTAAAGAAATTCAAAAGAGCTATCGAGTGGACACTTACAGATATTAATGGCATTAGTCCCTCATTTTGTATGCATAAGATTCTATTATAGGATAATGAAAAAGGGTCTATTAAAGCTTAACGAAGGCTCAAGTCGATAATAAAGGATGTGGTGAAGAAGGAGGTCATGAAATGGTTAGATGCGGGCATTATCTACCCTATATTAGACAACTCCTGGGTTAGTCCAGTTCAGTGTGTTCCATAAAACGGATGCATGACTGTGGTGGAGAATGAAATCAATGAACTAATCCCAACCAAAGTTGTGACTGGGTGGAGAATCTACATGGACTATAGGAAGCTGAACAAAAGCACCAGGAAGGAACATTTTCCCTTGCCATTCATTGACCAAATATTGGATAGGCTTGTAGGAAGGGAGTACCACTGCTTCTTGGATGGGTACTCAGGGTACAACCAAATTGCTATAACACCCGAGGACCAGCACAAGACTATGTTCGCATGCCCATATGGCACATTTGCATTTCAGAAAATGTCATTTGGGCTATGTAATGCTCTGGCCACCTTCTAAAGATGCATGATGGTCATTTTCACCGAAATGGTAGAGTAGTTTGTGGAAATCTTCATGGATGACTTTCTATTTTTGGAAATTCTTTTCACTTGTGCTTGGGAAATCTGGCCAAGGTTCTCCAATGGTGTGAGGAGACAAACCTCGTATTGAATTGGGAAAAGTGTCAATTCATGGTGAAAGAAGGAATTGGGTTGGGACATAAGGTTTCTAAAAGGGGCTAGAAGTTGACAAAGCCAAGGTGGAGATCATTAAGAAGCTATCTCCTCCCACTTCGGTAAAAGGTATCAGGAGCTTTCTTGGGCATGCATGATTTTATAAAAGGTTTATTAAGGATTTTCCCAAAATTGTTAAACCCTTATGCAATATACTTGAGAAGGATAAAGCATTTTGCTTCGACGAGGATTGCATGAAAGTATTCTATGATCTAAGGAGAAACTAAGTACAGTACCTGTTATTGTTGCACCTGATTAGGCTTCACCATTTGAGCTCATGTGTGATGCAAGTGAAGTAGCTTTAGGAGCTGTTCCTGGGTAGTGCAAGGATAAGGTGTTTCACTCCATATACTAAGGTAGCAAGACTATCACACCCTTAATTTTAGGGCATGTGAAACACATACTTTACGATCATATATTTCTTTAACATGTATATTACACTTCTTTACAAATATGTATTCCCATGTACACAATATACAAATCAAGTCCATAAACATCAAAGTCACAGCAGAAGCAAGGATCCTGCCTGTGGCATATAGAGCATACTCTAGAGTACAAGTACAATATAAATCAAAATCTATGAGCCCTAGAGACAAAATAGGCTCACCAGAGAAAATGTCATATAGCTAGTCAACTATCTGAAGGGAAAGGACCAAACTCTATATCCTTATCTGAAAAATATATAAATAACGTGTAGTGAGTTTGACAACTTAGTGCGCAGATAATACCTCTTATGACCTTTTAGGTCAACATATGGATGTACTCATATTTTAAAATTTGTCACAGAAAATACAGTTTAGAAGTACATCTATATGGGACCCACATTTCAAATAGTTTCAGTTTATATCACATTCAGATATTGAAAGTCATATGCAATACGATATAATAATTATTCAAATATTGTAATGCATTAAAACTTTTTGCATGAAAATATTAGGAGGATCCCATATTAGAAACAACATATCAGAGTTCAGGCCCTTTCGTACTTTGTTGGTGTAAGATTTGCCTAAACTCATCATCCTACTGAGGTTTGCCCTACCACCATTTAAGAGGACATGCGAAGGGACTCTAATATGGGTATTTCCCAAGCACACAACAAGGGAAGGAAAATCACATCTCATATAGTTGGTATGTCGCCCATATAGAAGGCATCCTGCTCTCCTTCACATATCATATCCCGTGTGTTGGCTGACACATGAGGCTAGCACCACCCCTTGCTAGTTAGGTTATCAAGGTGCACCAGGGCTAATATCACCTGTTGTTAGCAGACAATATTTCCAATAGGATTCCTCCACAAAAAATATCATATACACATATGCCATATATTCTAATATAAAATTCTCAATATAATACAGACTTTCAGTCTCAGTACAAATTCATTTGTCATAAATTCCCCATTCAGGGTTTATCACATGTACAACCCCTTTCTTGAGTCAATCATATAGATTTATAAATAATGCCACATGCATAAATATTCATTTGATCATTTAATGAGAAATACATGTGAAATTAAATACACCATGAGTTTAGAAATCCATTTTCAAAACTATACTCTTCTTGAACTATTTTCCAAATTGTAAGCAATTCAGATAATGTTTATACATTTCAGAAACATATAAAAGTGTAAATATCTTATAAACATAATCAAATACATGTTTGAAGATGAAAAAGAGTATATGGCAAGTCATAGAAAGAATCATCTACTCACAAGGTAAGGGCTCCAGATTGGACAGCCCCAAAATGCACTTTTCCAATCCACATTTGACTAAACAGACTTCAAAAATGTGTTCGGAGGGTCTAAAAATCAAGGAAATGACTCTAGGAACTTGGTCATTGTTCATGGCCGAAAAATACTGTTTACGCCGGCGAAATCACTATTAACCTAGAACAAAAAGTTGTCAGATAGCTAAAAATTTCATATCCTCAAGTTTATCTAGCTCCTGAATCTATCTACGATGTCAGATTTCCAATTTGAGGTCTCTAAGTAAGAGTTTCAGAGTTTACCTTTTTCTGAAATTTTCTACTTCCGATCTGCGATGATTTTACAGTTGATTTGAAAAATTGTTTGGTCAAAATCGTAGTACGCTCCGTCCTGAATCCAGTGGTACCCTTAGTTTTGAGATTAGAGGCCTATAGACACCCCAGATCTAGAGATAAAGCATAGAGGTACTATTTACACTATTCACACTATTCATTAAGTTTTGTAGAAGCCTCTTGGTTCATCTCCCCCTCCCTGTTTCCTCTTTTATTTTTATTTTTTATTATTTAATATTTTTATTTTATTCTATATATATTCATATAAATACCGTTTTTCATCCTAAAACATCCCAAAATTTTCTAAAAAATTATATTCTTGCAAAACTTTAGTTGAACACTTAAATCATGACTTTTCTTTATAAAAATTCTAATACAACAAATCACAAATTAAATATCTTTATGCATAATAAAAGAAAGAATATTTCTAAAAATTAAACAAAAGTTTATTAAAGGCCAATATAATTATTTTAAGCAACACAATAATTATTTTAAGTAAAAATATATTTACTTCCAGCAAAACATGCATAGTCATTTAAAAAAACAATAAAAATATACTTGTTTATAGAAAAAAATTATTATTTAAAAATAAAAATTACGGGATATTTCAAAGACATTACAAGGGGCCTAACTAAACTACACAATAACAAAGAAGGAGCTGCTTACTGTGGTGTTTGCCTTTAAAAAGTTCAAATCCTACTTAGTTGGCACGAAGGTGATTGTGTGTACTAACCACTCTACCATGAAGCACCTAGTCAAGAAGAAGGATTCAAAGCCTAGACTCATTCGATGGGTACTTCTGCTACAAGAATTTGATATAGAAATCAGAGATAGAAAGGGAACTAAGAATCAGGTAGCTGACCACGTTTCTAGACTTGATCAAGACAGAGGAAATGTAGAAGAAATCAATGAGAGATTCCCGAATAAGCTATTCTTCCTCATGGCCCAGACTCATATGCCATGGTATGTTGATTACGTGAACTACTTGGTAAGTGGATTGCTTCCATTAGATTTGAGAACACAACAAACAAAGAAATTTCTACATGACGTCAATTCTTGCCACTGGGATGAACCGTATCTCTTTAAGCAATGCACTAACTAGATGATTACGAGATGCATTCCGAAGGAAGAGATAGGGCATATTCTACAGCAATGCCATGCCTCACCCTGTAGAGGCCACTTTGGAGGAATTCAGACTGCAAACAAGGTGCTGCAAGCAGGGTTCTACTGGCCTTCATTATTTAAGGATTCCCACTGTTTTGTGATGCAATGTGATAGGTTCCAAAGAGTAGGGAATATATCAAGAAGACATAAAATGCCTCTAAACAACATTCTAGAAGTAAAATTGTTTGATGTATAGGGGATAGATTTCAAGGGGCCATTCTCTTCGAGTTTCGGGAATCAATATATCCTGGTTGCTGTTGACTATGTCTCAAAATAGGTGGAAGTAGGAACTTTTCCAGTAAATGATGCAAAGGTGTTGACAAGGTTCCTCAAAAAGAACATCTTCACCACATTTGGAACTTCGCAAGCAATCATCAGTGATGGAGGATCCCACTTCTGTAATAGACGGTTTGAGGCACTATTGGCAAAATATGGAGTTAAACACAAAGTGGCAACATCATACCAACCCCAAACCAGTGGACAAGTTGAAATCTCAAATAAAGAAATCAAGAGGATCCTCAAAAAAATAGTTGGCCTAATAAGAAAAGACTGGTCCTCAAGGTTAGATGATGCATTGTGGGCTTATCAAATAGCCTATAAAACACCTTTGGGGATGTCTCCATACAAGTTAGTATTTGGCAAGGCTTGTCATTTGCCAGTGGAGCTAGAGCATCGGGTTTACTGGGTAATCAATAATTTAAACTTGAATTTAGAGGCTGCTAGTGAAAAAAGGATATTACAGCTGAATGAATTGGACAAATTTCGCATCTAGGCCTATAAAAATGCTAAGCTATACAAAGAAAAGACAAAGCAATGGCATGACAAAAGAATACAGCCACGGGACTTTGAAGTGGGGCAGCAAGTCCTGTTATTCAATTTTAGAATAACTTTGTTCCCTGGAAAGCTGAAATCCCGTTAGTATGGACCTTTCCGCATTAACAAGGTATTCCATTTTGGAGCCGTTGAATTGGAAGAAGAAAAGTGAGGGAGGACCTTCAAGGTCAATGGACAGAGGATCAAACATTATTTTGGAGGTGAAGTGGAATGCCAGCACACATCAATTCAATTGCAAGAAGGATGAAAAGGGAACTAATCGGGCTGTCAACTGTAAAACAAGCGCTTACAGGAGGCAACCCATGTTTTTGCAAATTCTAATTTTATTTTATAGTTGTTAGGTAGCTTGAATTCTATTTTTGATATTAGTTGTGTTTAAATTTTCAGGCCTCATGAAGCATCAGACCAGAAGATGTAGTTGTAGGAAATTGCCACAAAATTTCCACAGCAAGGATAGCTCTGTAGCAATCAATGGAGAAAAAGATTTTTCATGGAAATATTGCAGCACCTTTCTAAGAAGAAAGGAGTATTCCTATGGCACAAAGATGATTGGAATTGGGTCACCAGGATCACTTAGGGCTGTGCAAGAAGAAAAGGGGAGCCCAATAACTGAAGCACAATATAGTAAAAAAAAAAGAAAAGAAGAGAGAAAAGCGAGAAACTAAAAGGTACCCAAACGTCACGAAGCCCTATTTCCTCTCTGTCAACTTTAGAGTGCCCATCCACCTTCTGTAGTTTGTACTACTCCAAAAAGCCCTGAAGGCCCTTGTCGCACTCATAACTAAGACTTACACCTTCACACTCTAAGAGCTTCTTTGAGAAGGTCCAAACTTCATCTCAGAACATCTTCCATCTACAAACAATGTCGAGGGTGAAGACAGTAGCGAGAAAGGCGAGCAAAAAGAAGAAATTCACCTCTGAGGAGAACCAAAAGAGGTATGATGAGGAGACGGTTCACCAGATGTTTTGTTACGAAAAAGGCTTTAACTTTATAATTGTTGCGGATTTGGGGATATCAATGTATGTGGCTGTAGTGGTGAAGCAGAAGGGTTGGCAATGCTTTGCAAAACACCTCTAGTCTACTGTCATTCCACTGGTGAGGGAGTTTTATACTAACTTCTTAAAAGATGCAAAAAACTGGGTAAAGGTCAAAGAAACTCGAGTGCCAATCGATCCTATCACTATCAACAATGCCTACTAGTTGGAAGATGAGGAAGATGACTATAACAAACATTTAGAGTCTTTAGAAGACAAAGACTGGGAGGAAATTCTGACAAGGGTGTGTATACCAGGGACCACATGGGACAAATCTTCCCAAGGAGCTATAACCGTGAACAGAGCTTCCCCACTATCGGTGGCTAAGGTATGGTATCACTTCCTAAAGACTTACCTTTTGCCTTCCATCCACGGGCAAACTGTTAGGTTAGTCTGGGTAGCTATGGTGGATGCCATCATCTTTGGTAGAGATATCAATGTGGAAAGGGTTATTTCTGAACAAATCAAGGTGTGTGCCAACCAGAAGAAGGGCAACCTGCTTTTTCCTGCCTTTATTACCATGATGTGCTTGACTAGCCAAGTCCCAATATTGATGGACGAAGAGACATTCAAGATGGGAGGTGTGATAAACGCTATAGCCATAACACGGATTGTGCAAGAAAAGGGTGGGCAAGAACTACCAGTACAAGCCTAAGAACCCCCACACCCTGAAGGCCAAGCACCCTCAATGTCAAGCCACCACCAACCAGAAGACAAAAAACTACACCTATTCTTGCTACAGCAAGCATCCATCCTAAAATAGCAAGCACTTTTCATGAAGCAACAACAATAGTTCTAGCATTACCAGCACCAGAAGGACATTGCCCTATAGCAAACCTTGGAGTAAAATTTCAAATAGTTCTTCTCATTCTCTTAATTCCCTATAGAAATACTAAGCACTCCAGTTGTGCCAGAAAGGAGGAAAATTGAGCTACAGAGTGATGAGGAACAAGTATCCCCCAAGGCAGAGAGTAAGAGATAGGCCACCAAAGGACTGAAAAGGAAGAGATGTCACCAGAAGATGATGAACCAATAGCAAAATGGATGGCAGCTAAACAAAAGGGAAAAGGCAAGCTTAAGACAAGACCAAAGACAGTTATAGAAGTAAGAAGCTTTTTTGAGTTTGGTAGGATACTACAGGAGGTTTATACAAAACTTCTCTTGTATAGTCTTTCCATTGAATAATTTGACCAAGAAGGGAAGTCCTTTCAAATAGACTTATCAATGTGAAGCTAGTTTCTAGAAGCTTAAGACAAGATTGACCACTCCTCATGTTTTAATTATTCCAAACCCCACATGAAATTTTGAAGTGTATAATGACGCTTTAATGAAAGGGCTAAGGTGTCAGCTAATGCAAGACAAGAAAGTAGTTGCTTATGCCTCTAGGCAACTAAGACCCCATGAAAGAAATTATCCAGCCCATGATCTTAAGTATGCTTCTGTGTTTGAATTTTTGGGCTAAATATGTAGGTAATTAAAGGAAATTGTTAGCATAATAAATATAGATATATGTCTTATGGATCTATAGGCTCTAAAAGCACTTAAATTGGAGTCTATTTAAGGGAGATATGGCTGATTAATGGTAGGGGTCAGAATCAGTTTAGAATCTAGGGTGGTAAATGAAAGTGTTTTTTTTCGATTTTTTGGGAATACTTCTTAAGGAATCTGAAGAAATGATAAACATGAAAGTTGTAGATAAGTGTCTTAGATATTTATAGCCTTTGAAATCAACTCAATTGGAGTTCGTATGAGGGAGATATGGTTGAATAAGTAAGGAAAGGTCATAGAATATGAAAATATTATAAATGAAAATAAAAAATAACTAGTGTATGCCCTAGACATTGCAATTGCATGAACTCCTTACCATCTTAAATGTGTAATTTTGATATGAAAATATTTTATAAAGTGATATCCGAAAATGGTTATGATCATGACATGATTGCATTTTACCAATGATTTTTGGTAATGATTATGCTTTGATGATAAATTATGGCATGTGAGTATAATGAACGCGATTGCAATTGCATGAACTCCTTCTAATTTCAAATATTTCTTCAATTTTCCATTTCATTCTCTTTCCTTTCTTCAACATTGAGAATTATTTTCCATTTATTAAAATCTGGGGTGTTACATCACACTTATGCAATTTAGCTTTATTTATAATTTAACTTCTTGAAATTCCAAAACCTCCATCAAATTTCGGAAATTATTCTTCTTGCCTAAGAATTTCACCCCTCCTTAAGAAAACATTTCTAAATTTTAGCTTCTAACAAATCCCCATTTTCTTTTCCAAAGCCTATACGAAAATCTGTTGGCTTATACATTAAATTAGGGTTTTCTAATGTTCATAATTTATTATATATCTCTTTAGGAATTTCTTTATCCATTTTTCTTATTATCCTTATTCCTTTAAATTAATATTTTTCATACAATTTTAATAGATGAATATTAGGGATGTTACTTTAAATATGTGTATAAGTCATGCAAGATCTTAGTATCAAATGGAAATATCACTACTAATCTGGTGGAATAAAATATAACAGGTTTTTATATGAAATTTGATATGGATTAGTATTATCATATTATGTTATGTAACATCCCTAATTTTGTTTCATGTATTAATAAAAGTACAAGAATATTCAAAGTAACATCCCTAATTTCATTTCTTTTATTGATAAAGGTACATAAATATTTAATTAAGGAAATAAAATTTATTAGACAATTTTTAGATATCTAAGGAAATATAATCCTTAGAAATTCTTCACCTTACGTGTATGCATAGAAATGTTCTAATATTAATGGAATAGGTAAAGAAAGAAAACCTAAGAGGAAATATTAGAAATAAGCATGCTAAAGAAAGTTGAAATTCTTAGGCAAGGAAGATAAATTTTTGTGAAGTAAGTAAATGTATTAACATTTCAAGAAGATTGGATTAAGGTAATTTTTCTTCATATAAGAGCAAAAGTTACTAAGTTTAGTATCTCCACCCATAAATTAGGCTTTCACCTATGGACACTTCATATAGATTTTTTCTACTTCACTTGAATTTTTAGCAAGCCAATAGGATAGCACAATGAAGAAATAAAACATAAACTTGGACTAGGATATAGGAATTGGACCGGTAGCCCAAAAATCATGAAAATGTGACCAAGCCCATTATGAAAGGTAGAATTCTAACCAAAGTAAAGAAAATGGGCAAGAATGAGCCCAAACCCAGGAGGAAAAATAAAAATAAAAATAAAAGTAAAGTGATGAAATAATGGCGTAATAAAGATTAGGTCACATGCAATTAAGACAAAAATTTAGCAAGTGGTGTGATATCCTACATTCATAATTTTAGCAAGTGGTATGCTAATACAAGGCTTCAGGACAAAACATCTATATCCTACACTCATAATTTTAGCAAGTGGTATGATAATACATGGCATTAGGACAAAACATTCATATCCCACACAAATAATTTCAACCAAATAATGGAGATTCAAGGGCTAGAAATTTGCCACCTAAAAAGGAAAACCTATCATACTTGATTAAGACAAAAGAAAAAGGAAATGAATCCCTAAATCAAAGGGACCTTGTCCCTTATCTTAGAAACATATTATAATAATTTTCAAAATACAAATCTCCTTTTGCTATGCATATCTTGACTAAGGAAGAGGAAGACAAGAACATAAGTTGTTTGTTTTCCAAAAATTCAACCAAGTGTATCCTAATTGTGATAAGGTAGACCTATGATCATGAAAAGTGAATTATTTGATGGTCTATTTAAGCAAAACCCACCCTTACAACATTATAATTTTCGTCCAAGTGAGGGAGAGGAAAAACAGAAGCAAGGTAGAGTGAGGAAAGGAAAGGAAGAAAGGAAGAAAGAGGAAGGAGAAGTCTAAGGCACTAAGTGCTCCAGTTAAGTTTAACAATATATCTTTTTGAAGAAAAGTTTTGAAACTTGTAATATTTATATTAGATTTTGATCGTAGAACTTTAATGATTGGTCATGGATGTTGCTATATCATGTTACATATTATGTATGTTTGAATACTTAGGTTGGTGTATATAGTTCTGCATAGGTATGGCTATGGGTGGCAAACTTTTATGCTTCTGTGTTTTAATTTCTGAGAACATTCTATAGGGAATTAAAATAAATGGTTAACATAAGAATTATAGCTATATGTGTCATGGATTTTTGGCCACTAGAATCACTCAATTTGGAGTCCATATGAGGTAGATATGTCCGATTGGTAAGCAATGGTCAGAAAATGGTTAATCAAGGAAGAATATGTTAGGATAGCTTCTGTGTTTTAATTTCTAGGAATATTCTGTAGGGAATTAAAATAATTGGTTAACATTAGAATTATACCTATATGTGTCACGGATTGTTAGCCACTGGAATCACTTAATTTGGAATTATTATGAAGGAGATATGGACAGATTAGTAGGTAGAGGTTAGAACCTACCTGAGAAGAAATAACATGTTTTTTAAGGGAGTAATATTACCATGATTTCTTAATATTTCGTTCAATTGTTCAACATAAGAGTTTTAGATAATTGTTTCGTCTTTAAATTGATATCAAGATCACCTAAATCGGAGTTAAATTGAGGGAGTTATTCTTTGATTTGTAAGAGAAGGTCAAATAGGATGAAAACCTACATGAAGAAAATAAAGAAATAAAATTAATATTTAAAAAAAAAAAGAATCTTATAAATGAAAATAATAAATGACTAGTATATGCCATAGCCATTGCCATTGTATAAACTTCTTACCATCTTAAGTGTGAAATTTTGACATGAAAATATTTTATAAAGTGATATTTGAAATGGTTATGTTCACTACAACAAAACAGGGCTTCAGTGGCGACAAAAGTTGTCACTGAAAGTCTAAATTTCGTCACTGAATGTCTTCAGTGACGACTTTTGGTTGTCACCAACTGGTCGCGGAAAAACTCGTCGCTGAAAGTATCAGTGACGACTTAAACAAGTCATCACTGAAAAGAAATTTCAGTGACGACTATTTCGCCACTAATTGTCCTTAGTTTTGTCGCTAAAACCTAATAATCGTCACTGAAACATCACATTCAATGACGACATTCATAGTCGTCACTGAAACCTTATATTCAGTGACGACTTTAGTCGTCACAGAAGGTATATTTTCAGTGACGACTCTAATGATCATCACCGAAAGTATCTTTTAGTGACGACCAAAGTCGTCACTAAAAGCATGTTTCAGTGACGACTATGAAAAATCGTCACTGAAAATGTCTATATTAGACAAGAAAAAGTTTCGTTTCAGATGAACCTTTCAGTGACGACTTCTTCTAGTCGTCACTGAAACATATCTTTAGTGACGACATAAGTCATCACTGAATGTTTAAATTTATAATTAGTGACGACTTATGTCGTCACATAATATATTTTAATATAATCAGTGACCACTTATGTCGTCACTAAAATTTGTTCAAAATTTTTAGTGACAACATTTGTTGCCACTGAATCCTATATATATATATATATATATATATATATTTGGGAATATTTTTATTTGCCATTTGAATAAAACAATGTTATATGAATAAAAGTTAAGAAGAGCAAGAATAATAAAGTTCTATATATAATTTCAAACGATATACATAATTCTCGAGAGTGATACAACATGTTTGTTAATAGAAAATATTATACATAATAGAATATCAACAAATTACAAATAATTAACTTGGTGGCTCTCTAGGAGACGTTGGTATTTCATTATTTGCAGAACTTGGTGCAACGCTACCCATAAGGCCCAGTGGAATTTTTCCCTGTTCATATCATAGTAATAAATTAGTATATAACTTGACAAGTTTAATGTAAAAAAATAAATAAATACTTCTAACATGAAAAAAATCATGAAAATATTAAATATTATCAAATTCAACAAAATTAATATCACATATGACATTAGAAAAAAAATATATACACACACACACACACATACCAAACAGATAAGGAAATGGATAATCTATTACATTCTAGATAGTCTTAATGACTCCAAACATAGAACCATCATGTTAAAAGAAAAACATGGTTGATTTTGATATGCCTGATCTTGTGAATTTTCTTACAAGAAAGTAAGTAAGCAATTAAACAATCAGCTCAGGAAGTTAAGGAAAAATACTAATAATATTACAGGAAGCCAGAGGCTTCCATGCAGTATATAACAAAAACCATTTGCACATGGATGCGATTAGTGTCGTCTCAATGTGCATTCAGCATCTGTTCATCTTGCTTCACCTTTGTATAACAAGCAGAACACCAATATATACACACATCCATGATTAATCTTAGCAATCTCTCTACGGGCTTTCAACCAAATGGTGTGTTCTGTTTTTCTGCAACTTCACCTTGGTAAAGCTAAATCAATGCTTCTGGTGATCTACAGGTGTATACTTAGTTGACCCAAAAAGGCTGAATTGAATCACGAAAAAAAAAATTAATCTGGAACCTTTATTTCATTTACTTCCTGATGTTGAGGATGATCAGGCGCAAATGGCCTCTACTGAGAGTTTCTTCATTACATTTGGACAAGGATCCCCTCCAAAATTGTCAGGTGACACAGTTACGTTGCACGAGTTCTGCCCAATACAGTTCTGCAACAACAAAATAAATATTCAACAACGTACCAAGGATGAAAATTCAACAGAAAGAGCTTAAAGAAGAGTAACCCTTAGACATAAAAGTAGAAGAAAACAAAGTAATACCCTTTCTAAGGCATTATATGACTTGTGAGCATGACAGCTTCCTTCGCGAAAGTTTCCACAGGACCCTACTGGAGTACCAAAGCTAGCAAATTTGATTGATGAGATTTTCTGCCCAGGGCCACATGATAAATGTGCTTTGGGCCTCAAAGGTTTGCTGGCCTTACCAGATGCTTGCACCTGATAACTTACAAGATTTGGCTGCCACTCATAAATATCAGTGCATGCACTATCTATATCGCGTCTAACCAAAAGGATGCCATTGGGGTCTCCACCTAATTCTTCAAACACAACTAGTAAATTTCCAGCTGGTTTGAGCCAGGAACGAGGAACATGATACCTGAAATATCAGCCAATAATCATTTTGTTAATAGTTCCTCAATAGCATTAAATAATACTCCATTGAAACAAGTAATTTGTTTCTCACCATCTTTGAGAAGCCTCGCCACAGTTACTTTTGCATTTCTTCTCATTATAAGTTCCTGCATAATTACAGGAATCACAAGTACTTGATGCTTTATAAGCAGGCCAGTAGCGACCAAGACTCTGTCCATTTATCCATACTTGACCTTTGCCCATGCTGCCCATGTCTAAAGCCAATGGTGCAGTTCCAGTTGGGGCATCAAAAGTTGTCTACTATCATGTTAAAGGATTGTCACTAGAGAGAAGGATGTTAAGGCCAGCATTTCCACAAGTGCAGCCTAAGAAGGTATCTTTGTTGGCTTACTATTTCAACCTACTCAGTACTCTCATAAGGGAAACATTCTTTTTATAAAATCTATTAACTAATTTCTTCTTCAAGCTTAGTTCTATCTAAAAGAAAAATCATGTTTAGGAAGTCCATGGCTAACCCCAGATTCACTGGAAGGTAGAAAATCTGTACAGTAGCAGAAGTCTAGACAGAATTAACAAAAGGGTAGGTAAGGTGAGGTGGAGGTGAGGAAGGAAAAAGAAAACAAATATATTTTATTTGAACAACTAACATCTTTCTACCCCTGCTACTACTACTAGTACTAATAATAAAACTATATTCAGAACAGGGCAATACAGTTTTTAAGCAAAGCCTAAACATAAATTTGTAACTATTGGCAGTTTTAGAGGCTGTAGAACTCACCTTGTACCAAGTCAAGGGCTGCCTTCGGGAAACTAAATTCCCTTGAATCCACTCAACTGAGGAACTTCCACTAAGAGAATGAAGACTTAAGGCTTCACCTTTCAGACCAACCTAAAGGACACATATATTTAAATGAATCTCAAGCAATAAGAAAGGGAATGCGTGGTGAATGTTTGAAGAAGAACCTTGTAAGACCATTTCTGCCATGACAAGTCCCTTCTCCCCTCATCAAGACCATTCAATTGAATTGGCCCAAGAACACCAGCATTTCATGTTTCAAAATGTGGACCAACATTCTGTGAGTCAATATAAGGAAGCAGGGGAGACAATCATCTTTATAACCCACAGTATGCTTATGAAAAGCAGATTAGTATGGAAGGCAGGGGTGCATCTGACAATATTTTGTTGGTGGATGAGTGTGTGCATGATATAGAGATAGAGGACAAACCGGGAGACCAACTGCAACACTTAGAAGGGAGATTTTGTTAATACCAGCTCTACGCTTTACACTCTCACTAAATGTTATTTTTGGGGAATCTAAACTTCCGTAGACGGTTCCTGACATAAAGAAAAAGAATAACATGCACAGTGTGACTAAAATCAAGCTACTTAATAATTTCTAGGTAAAATTCTATGATTATAGTGTTGAAGAAGCAAGGTAAAAGCAAAACTGGGCCTCGGATGACCTTCCTCTTTTTCATACCGTAGTCCATAGCCATAGCCACTCAACTCCTTCGTCTCCTTACACGTTAGCTAGGGAACTAGAAAGGACTTCATTTTCCACACATTTTTAGGTAAACTCCATATATATATATATATATATATATACGCACTGCATGCTTGAGTGATGTACATATAACCAAAGGTACCTTTACACTCTGAATACTGAACAGGGACTTAATTTTAAAGATTGGAATGTTTTACTTAGTTCACATTTGTTCTCCTTCAAAAATGCTACACGTCCTGGCTTGTAGAATATGGTCAAGGGGCAGACGCAAATTAAGCCCTAATTGATTCAAACTTGTTTTCTTACTTTAATATTTACTTTCATCTTTAGTCTGGTTACTTTACTTTAAAACTACCAAATGAAGAGGGTCAAACAAATGATTCTGGAATAGCAATTCTTAACCCAAATGGAGCACCTCTAATATATACCCTTGTTTCATTTTTCTATCAACAAAAATAAAACATATTTTCATTCTTACATGAGAATTGTAATCACAACAAAGCAATTGATCCGAGAAAGGAACACTAAACAAGGAACCAGAAACAGAAAAAAAAGGAAGCAAGAAGAAAATGCTAAAAACCCAAACTGTTATAAAACATGACAATCAAAAGTAACGTAAAACAAAACTGGAAACACTCATCAAGAAATGAAACTATTATAATAGGTAGCTAGCAATCAATCAAAAGTAACGTAAACCATGACAAAAACCCAAAAGCATCCTCGCCAAATAAAAATAAATAGAGTGGTAAGACAGTACCGGGTAATGGTTCACAACACAACCGGGTAATGGTTCACGGAGGAGGATGGGTCTTTGTGCAGGTTTTCTGTGTGACTCGATTTTGTGAGTAAAGAGTGCTAAGACAGTACAAAAAGAAAGAATTAAAGGAACCCCAAAACTTAATCAAATCCAAATCACAATACAAAGATGAATAACAATAGAAATATTCACTTCAGATGCTTCTCTAGTGTGCTACGGCAAACAAGAGTGGAGCATTGATATTCACAGCAGCTACCTCAACAATGCTTCACGATTTTAGGGGCTCTAAGAGCTTCACGATGGGTTTCACAGGAGGGCGAAATGAAGAAAACATAGTGGAGGGAAAGCGGGAGGAAGAAAGGAAGCAAAAACAAAGGAGTGGGTTTGCAGGAGGAAGAAATGAAGAACATAAAAAAGGGGGAAGATTCGCTGAGTGAAAGACCTTTGCTGCTTGTTTTTTTTATTAAGTAAACCATTTAGTGACGACTTAGCAAAGTCGTGACTGAAAGGTACCTTTCAGTGACGACATACTAGAGTCGTCACTAAAAATCTACCTTTCAGTGACGACATTCCTAAGTCGTCACTGAATGGTACCTTTTAGTGACAACTTTTTTAGTTGCCACTGAAAACTTGTCACTGAATCTGCTTTTTCTTATAGTGGTTCATGGCATGGTTACCAATGATTTTTGGTAATAATTATATTTTAATGAACATTCTTGTTATTGAAAGCATATTTTTGGCTATTATTGTGAAAAGAAAAGAAATGAGCACGGTCACATGGAAAATCTGTGTAGTGCACCAGTAGGGGACGCCCTACTAATGGTTATGATCATGTTAATGAGAAAAGAAAGAGAAAGTGGGCCATGTTGGACGGAGCGAGAAAAGCCCATACCGGAGAGTAGAAAATACTCACCCTGACCGGGGTAGCTTGATATGAGAATAAATTGATAGTCATCATATGATATTCTGGAAATAGTTAATCTTATCATACATGTCATTATTGTACGATTCTCATGTGCATAGATATAGTGCATTCATGTGACCAAAGATATTTGCTGTAGTTTATACAGATGAACATGACGTGATGAGCTATATTGATGATGATTTATTGTTGAACTTACTAGGATTTAATTCTCACTATATTTCCATATTATGTTCAGAAAATTAGTTATGCATATTTTTCTATGGCTCTGGTTTTTAGTGCACGTTGGATCGAGTACTTTATGTTGGACAGATCCCAAAAGCAAATAAAATGTTTGTGGTTAAGTTGGCTTAGATCCCGGTGAAGGTGCAACCATCCGCACCTGTATCTCCGGAATTGGTCAATCATAATAAATAAGATGTAGATTTTTATGTGTTTGATATGTTGTACGTATGCTTTGATTAATGACATGTATGTAAACTCTATATTGTATAATAATAATAAAAAAGTTGTTACATGTTATATGTAATTGTCACCTTAAGGTGATTAAGTTTGACGTTGTAGATGATTTTTCTTTCTTGATATAGGATGATGTAGTAAGGTACTAAATAATTTCATTTCAATTTTAAGAGTTCTTAGATTATTACAAACAAAATGACACCAAAAATTGGGTGATGGTTAGAGAAGTCAAGATACAAATTGTAAGTTAGATTAAGTTTCAATTATTAAAAAAAAATTGGATATATGTTTAGATTATCTAGATTACTTCTAAAAGAAGACAATGTACTTTAATATTGACTTAAAGTTTGGTGTTTAAGTAGAATTTATATTGTTTACTGGAATTATATTTATAGAGCTAAAAGAATAATTACAAGACTTATTAGACAAAGTTTTGTTCACTCTATTTGATATTAATGGAAAAAGAGAGAGTCCCCCTATAGAGATGCCTTAACTGAGTATCAATCTTTAAAATGTCTGGTTTAGTAAATCAGGAAGATATATATGACTATTACATTAGAGTTGTATTATTTAGTATTTTCCTTTTATTAATAGTTGAACTATAAGTCAAGATATTCTGTTTGTCTAAAACTAAACAAAAAGGCAAAGAAGAGGTTGATTTCAAAGTATTTCATTAAGGCTTGAGAACTATAGTTAATAAAAACTATAGACTAGTAGTAGTTTAATAGAATGATTATATGTAACAAGTACGCATTATTTCACATAGATGATATTGTGATATGCTTGTTGGTTAATGTGTAATTCATACAAAGATGAATACAATGTCAGAACGCAAGTGCACGTATCGTGACCAAGTAATAAAGTAATGAGTGAGTATCGTCCCACGAGGAGTGAACTAAAACTGTTTAGAGACCTTTGCTGTATGAATGCTGTAGCAACGCTAAGTTGTTCACAAAATTGAAATAGACATGGGTTGACTGATCTTTACTGTAACTAGACTGAAAAGTATTAGGGAATAGAAAGGAAACTATATGGGGAGAACTGGGGTGCTCAGGGTTGCTATGGACTTCAGCACTCAGATATGCCCTAGACTTTGCTGCAACAAAGGTCCCTGGTGCCAAAATCAGTTCTGAATGGAGTCTTCCCAGACTACCATTCCTCACAACTCCAAGGTAAGGACACACATTCCTGCACAAGTCCTTACCTCTGAATTGCGCAAGCAATACATTAGGGCACTAATGAGGTACCCGTATATCCCTACATGAGGTAACCCCTTTACACTCAACTTTTTTTTCCAGCCTCCATTACCCTCCCAGGTGAACGGTGGCCTCGATTTTCTTCCTCCAAACTTCCGTTATTAAGAAAAGAAAAGCTACAGGATATACAGCTGAATGGTAAACAAAACTACAGCGAAATGTATTGATAATAAAAATGTGCTTCGGTCCATTACAACCCTTGTGCAACCCCAGCTGGAAACTAGCCAAGCCTCATGGGTGCACTGGTTACAAAAACTCCAGAAACACTGGTGTGTATTCTAAGAGATAAAAACTAAAATACAAAATGCAATTCTTTCTTTTTGATAAAGCAGTAAAACAACAACAGAAAACAAGTTCCCTTCTACACTAGCACACTATCCCTTCATGCTGCACCTTTCGGTGTTAGTAGCACTCTAGGCTATGGTGTTATTTTTCTCCCAGTTCTTTCCTCTTTCTCCCCGGTAGGGCTCTCTTCCATTGGCTACTTTTCGGCCTTATATAGGCAGCCTTTGTGGTCCCAGTAAAGCGCCCTGGATTGCTGCCATTCCTTCTGCTCTACAGCAGGCGCCCTTGTTGTGCAGCTTTTCTTTTTCTCTCCACTTTTAGTAGTAGAGACAGTCATGTACCATCATCCAGCAATGTCCTTGCTGCTGTCCCCTGCTCACTGGTGGCTGCTCCTACTGCGCAGTTCTGCCACCTGCACCAAATCAAACAGAATCATCGTATTGCAGGGGAGAGAGAAAACAGCTTTACCCACTATCACCCGGGGTTTTGCTATCATTGCTATACATGCTCACTGAAATGCTGCAGCAATGAGGTAGCTACGTTATATCTAGAAAAGTCATCCCATTCAATTAAATCAGAGGGTAAAAAGTGCTTAAAACACCAGAAAAATTCAGTAAACAATCATGGGCAATGAATAGAAACTATAGTGAAATGCAGTTATCAAATCCCCCCAAACTTAAAAGATTGCTTGTCCCCAAGCATCCTACTCTGCTCACTATACCCAGAAGTTCCAGACTTTTCTCATGTTAGACTCCATAGCTCTGCTTATAGCTCTCTACTCTTAGGATTGCTTTCATATAAAGGATACCACAAATCTTACTCCCAATCACAGCAAACACCTTCTCTGAATTTGTGTGTGTGTGATATGGATAGTTTTTTCTAGGAGTTATTCGGGTAAAAAACAGCCAAAGTTCCTAAGACTTTTATGCTAATATTTTGAGCTTCCTTTCTTAGATCAAGCTGGCATTCATTATAGGTACAATCAGGGCAGCAGATATGGGAAAATGGAGCAGCTTATTGAATTTATTCCTTTACTATTGTTTTTGGCATGGATCTTATTCTAGCAGAGGTCATTACAGCCTTTTAACGCGAATGCCAACATGTTCAATGCAGGCACCCGGTTACTCAGCCTTATCACCCTTCAACCGCTTCCCACTCATACTCTTCATCCCTGTTTTACGCAAAGGCACACATGGGGCTCATGCATACCCCTGGTTACTAAGGAATTACAGAGCATTGGAGTGTCCACTCTTTGTCCCTGTTTTACGCAAGGGCACACATGGGGCTCATGCATACCCCTGGTTACTAAGGAACTACAGAGCATTGGTGTGTCCATATTTTTTTTCTTTATTTTCTACTCCCCTCCCCCAAACTTAAGCCTTTATGCCCCTATGTGTCTGGCTCTTTTATAATTCTACAAGAAGCTCTCAATACTAGCTCTAAGACTAAGGACCACTTTCTGAAAGATCACCAAATTCTCTGTTGGGCAAACTGCCCATGATCCAGTGCTAATAAGAAGAGGGTGCTGTGTGATGGGGTGAGGCTGTAGGTTTCCTATTCTGATTTTTAACAAAATACCCAATATCCTCCTCATAGAGTATCTAAAAACGTTCAGCAGGCTATGCACCTATTCCACCCTCTTTTCTTTCTTTGTTTTTTTTTGGTAAACAATTATAACTATATTCAACTTAATCAGAATCAGTGATTACTAAGACAGACTTATTCAACACAGGTAGACAAAAACACAAGTGGACAGCAATATAAACAATCACCTAGATAAGCAGCACAGCTAACTATGCGATATGCTCCAGCAATACTACAGCAATGAATCAAAACACAAGAGTAATATACTCCAGCAATACTATTCTTAGCAGACATTATACATTATATCACGCCACCCCCCCCAAACTTAAATTGAGCAGTGTCCTCACTACTGATGCAATGGCCAGAAAACAAAATACACCCACAAACAGAAACAGAAACAAAGGAATTCCAAATACAGCAGAGAAGGAATAAGGGTTGAGGGAACTTTCCTGAGGGTGCTTGCAGGTATGCTGCAGCACCCTAGGGTCATTGACCCCCAGAAGATCTTGATGAACTTTTGAACCCACTCCTCCTCTGTGTTGATTGTTGTGGGGCCTTTCCTTTGCGCAATATTGCTGCCCTTTTGGCAATGGGCTCATTGTCATCAGAGGACGCAGTTTCTTCTGGTGGCTGGTGGGGTTCCGGATAGGGCTCCTTGGTGGAGGAGGATCCTTCAGAGGCCTTGGGTTGCTCTGCTTGTGCTTCTGGTGTTGGGGCTGACTCCTCAAAGGTGGCATGGAGCAGGGCAGTTGCAAAATTTAGGAATGGGAAGAACTGCTTAAAATTTTGCACTAAAGTGGTGTGGAGGGCGAAGTCCCTCTTCTGTGCATATCGCCAGAAGGTTTGCTGGTGCTGCAGCAACTGTGTTTACTGTCTGAGGAGTGTGGATTGTTGCTGCAGCAGATGCTGAATGGCCTTATCAACTGGCTGAGTGGCAGAGGAGGAAGCAAATGGGCCAGCAGTTGGTAGGGGGTCTTGAGAGGCAGCTGGTGGGTACGGGGCTGCTTTCTCTAGCACAATGCGAGCAATGGTGGTAGGGGTTATGGGAGTGGTGTCCTTAAAGACCTCTTCGTCAATGGAGACTGGTACTCCATGATTCTTGCACAGGGTGGTGATGAGGGAAGGAAAGAGTAGGCTTCCCTTCTTTTGGCCGGCACATGCTTGGATTTGGCCACTTATAATGCGGCCAACGTTGAGTGGCCTGCCGAGGATGAGCGCGTCCACCATTGCTACTCTTTCTCTGCTCACAGTCTACCCGTGGTTGGAAGGTAGAAGACGGGTCTTGAGAAAATGGTACCAGACCTTTACTGCCGGTACCAAGGAGATTCGATTTACAGTGGTGGAGCCCTAGAGAGATTTATCCCAGGTGGTGCCAGGAAGGCACACCCGGGTGAGCATTGCTTCCCAGTCTTCATCCCGTTGACTCTGCAGATAGTCCTCATAGTTGTCCTCCTCATCGGGCAAATTGTAGGCCCTGTTGATTGCAGCTTGGTCAAAACGTACCTTCGTTTCCCGAACTCTCACCCATTTGTCAGTTTCTGGTGAGAAGTTCGCATAGAACTCCCGAACCAGTGGAATGAGGGCCGGTTGTGGATGGCTTGGAAAATTTTCCCAAGCCCTCTGCTTTACCACCGTGCCAACGTACATTGGCATTCCTAAATCGCCAGCGGAGGTGAAGGTGAATCCTTTCTCAGTGCAGAAGTTTTTGGGCATGATTTCATCGTCGTGCCTCTTCCGGTTTTCTTCAGAGGTGAATTTCTTCACCTTGCTCGCCTTCCTAGCCACTGTCTTGATTCTCGGCATTTTTGGTTCAAGGGGTTAAAGGTTGGGGTTTTCTGGGTCGAAGGAGGTGAGAGGGTTGCAGGTCTTGAGAACTCAGAGAGGTGCAATGAGAAAGGAAGATGCAGAGGTGAAAACGTGGGTGTCTAAACTCGGGAAAGAAGTGGGTTAGAAGTTGCAGAGGTTTAAAGACCATAGGTGTCTTATGGCCTTCTGTCAATTTTCCCGCCCACCATTTTTTTTTAACTGCCGAAGCATAGTTGAGGGGAACCCTTGGCTTAGAGCTGACTGTGTTGCTGCAGCAATGTTACAACAAAATTAGGTTGCCTAGGACTCATTCTGCAGCAGAAAGTGCTCGTTATTCATCCTGCTGTAGCAAAGCAGGGATTATCCTTAGTTACAGGGTTGCTGCAGCAAAACAAAAACTGGTCCTGCAACTGCCTGCTTCTTAACCTGCGTAACAACCACAAAAGCTATCAGACTCATGATCTAAACTATCTTAAAACTATTAACTTGAATAATAACAAATTTGAACATGGGTTGCCTCCCATGAGCGCTTGTTTTAGAGTCTTCAGCCTGACTTCCCTTCTGTTAAATCCTCTTGCAGCTGAATGGAAGTGTGTTGTCTATCCACATCACCCCTTAGAGAATGCTTGCATCTTTGCCCATTAACCCTGAATGTCCTCCCTTCTTTCTTTTCTTCCAATTCAATAGTCCCAAATGGGAAGACCTTGCTTATGTGAAAGGGTCCAGACCATCGTGATTTCAACTTCCCAGGAAACAAGGTTAGCCTGGAGTTGTACAGTAGTACTCTCTGTCCCACTTCAAAGTTTCTGGGTTGTATCTTCTTGTCATGCCATTGCTTTGCTTTCTCCTTGTATAGTTTGGCATTTTCATAGGCCTACCCCCGAAATTCGTCCAGCTTAGCTGCAACATTCTCTTCTCACCCGCAGCATCTGGGTTCCAGTTTAGCTTCTTCACTGCCTAATATGCTCGATGTTCCAGCTCCACTGGTAGATGACAAGCCTTCCCAAATACCAACCTATAAGGTGACATGCCCAGAGGTGTCTTATAAGTTGTTCTATATGCCCAAAGGGCATCATCTAACCTTGAGGACCAATCCTTCCTCGTAGGACCTACTTTTTTCTCTAGGATTCTCTTGATCTCTCGGTTGGAGACTTCAGCCTGGCCATTTGTTTGTGGCTAATAAGGGGTTGCTACCTTGTTTCTGACTCCATATTTGGCTAGTAGTGCCTTGAACTACCTATTGCAGAAATGGGTCCCTCCATCGCTGATGATGGCTTTGGGGGTTCCAAACCATGTAAAGATATTCCTCTTCAGGAATCTGGTCACGACTCTGGCGTCATTGGTATGGGATGCACTGGCTTCCACCCACTTTGAGACATAGTCTACAGCTACAAGGATGTATTGGTTGCCAAAGCTGGAGGGAAATGGTCCCATAAAATCTATGCCCTAGACATCAAATAATTCCACCTCTAGGATGTTGTTCAGTGGCATTTCATGCCTGCGAGATATATTCCCTATTCTCTGGCACCGGTCACATTGCCTTACATAAGAGTGGGAGTCCTTGAATAAGGAGGGCCAATAGAAACTTGCCTGCAGCACTTTGTTTGCGGTCCTAACTCCTCCAAAATGACCTCCATAAGGGGAAGCATGGCATTGCTGCAAGATTTGTTCCATCTCTTCGCTGGGTATGCATCTCCTTATCATTTGATCAGCACACTGCTTGTAAAGATAGGGTTCATCCCAGTAGTATGAGTTGACTTCGTGCAGAAATTTTTTCTTCTGCTACCACGTCAGGTCTGGTGGGAGCATTCCACTCACAAGGTAATTTACATAGTTAGCATACCATGGCACATCATCTTGGGACAGGAGATAGAGTTGCTCATCTGGGAATCTTTCATTAATTTCCTCTACTTCAGAGCCATGCTCTTCCAACCTGGAGAGATGGTCTGCCACTTAGTTTTTAGTCCCCTTCCTGTCTCTGATCTCTAAATCAAACTCTTAAAGTAAAAGCACCCACCGAATGAGCCTTGGTTTGGAATCTTTCTTTCTAACCAAGTGTTTGATGGCAGAGTGGTCTGTGTGCACTATCACCTTTGCTCCTACCAAATATGCTCTGAATTTCTCAAAGGCAAACACTACAGCAAGCAGTTCCTTCTCTATCACAGTGTAGTTCAGCTGGGCACCTTGCAGCATTTTGCTAGCATAGTAAATAGAGTGAAACAGCGTGTTTCTGCACTGCCCGAGGACAACTCCCAATGCTGTTTCACTAGCATCACACATCAGCTCAAATGGGGAGGTCCAGTCTGGTGCCACAATAACCGGAGCTGTACTCAATTTTTGTTTGAGATCGTAGAATGCTGTCATGCAGCTCTCATCAAAACAAAAGGTTATATCCTTCTCTAGCAAGCTGCATAACGGTTTGGCAACCTTAGAGAAGTCCTTAATGAACCTCTTATAAAATCCTGCATGTCCCAAGAAGCTTCAAATGCCCTTGACCGAGGTGGGAGGAGGCAGTTTCTCAATAATTTCTACCTTGGCCTTATCCACCTCAAGTCCTTTCTGAGATACCTTATGCCCCAGCACAATTCCTTCCTTTACCATAAACTGGCACTTCTCCCAGTTTAGCACCAAGTTTGTTTCCTCACACCTTTGCAAGACTTTGGCAAGGTTTCCCAAGCATAGGTCAAAAGAGTCCCCAAAGACTGAGAAATCATCCATGAAGATTTCCACAAACTTCTCAGCCATTTCTGTGAATATTGCCATCATGCATCGCTGGAACGTTGCTGGAGCATTGCACAGCCCAAATGGAATCCTTCAAAATGCAAAGGTACCATAAGGACATGTGAATGTGGTCTTATGCTAATCTTCTAGTGCTATAGCAATCTGGTTATACCCTGAGTACCCATCCAGGAAGCAATAGTATTCCCTTCCAGCAAGTCTATCTAACATTTGATCAATAAATGGCAGAGGGAAGTGATCCTTCCTAGTGCTCTTATTCAACTTCCAATAGTCCATGCAAATCCTCCAACCGGTTACAACCTTAGTGGGGATGAGCTCATTGCTTTCAGTTTCCACCACAGTCATGCCTCCTTTCTTGGGAACACACTGGACTGGACATACCCAGGAGCTATCTGATATGGGGTAAATGATTCCAGCGTCTAGCCATTTGATGATTTTCTTCTTCACCATCTCCTTCATTATTGGGTTAAGCCTTCGCTGGGGTTCTATGGACCCTTTTTCGTTGCTTTCCAAGAGGATCTTATGCATGAAAAATGAGGGGATGATTCCCTTAATGTTAGCAAGTGTCCAGCCAATGGCCCTTCTAAATTTCTTCAACGTCAAGACCAATTTCTCTTCCTGTTCCTCTGTCAGAAGTGCTAAGATAACCACAGGAAGAGTGGCTATTTCTCCTAAATATCCATACTTAAGGTTTGCTGGCAGGGGTTTCATCTCTAAGCTGGTGGTTCTTCTACTAATGCTTTCAATAGCCTAGAATCTTGCGTGGTCTTATATAACGGCTCTTTTATCGACTCCTACTTCCTAAAGCCTTGTCTGACATCAATCCAGGTCCATTTCTTCTCATCTTCTCCTTCGAAATCTGAGTGGTCTATCCATGCTGCTGCTGGTGGCTCTTTGCAGCATTTTTCCAGTTGTTCTGATGCTAATGTGTCTATCATAGACACCACTGCACATTCCTCTTTTTCACTGGCAAACTTCATGGTCTGGAGCACATTGAATGTAACCTGCTCATCCTGGACTCTCATGGTTAATTCACCTTTCTGAACATCAATGAGTGTCCAGCTAGTTGCTAGGAACGGTCTGCCTAATATAATGGGTACTTCTGCATCAGCTTCATAATCCAGAATTATGAAGTCTACTGGGAAGATGAACTTATCCAACTTAACCAGGACAACCTCTATTTTTCCCTCTGGATGAGCAATGGATCTGTCTGCCAATTGTAGTGTGACTGTGGTAGGCCTAGCTTCTCCAATTCCTAGCTTTTTAAAGATAGCCATTGGCATAAGGTTGATGCTTGCTCCTAAATCACACAGTGCTTTGCCAAAATACTGGTTCCCGATTGAACAAGGTATGGTGGAACTACCTAGATCCTTAAGTTTGGGTGGCAACTTATTTTGCAGCACAGCACTGCATTCTCTTGTGAGAGCAACAGTCTCAAATTCACCAAATCTCCTCTTCTTGGTCAGGATGTCCTTCATGAACTTCACATAATTGGGCATCTGCTCCAGTGCTTCCACCAGAGGAATGTTGATGTGGAGTTGTTTCAAGACATCTAGGAACCTTCTAAATTGCTGGTCATTCTGCTGCTTCTGAAATCTTTGAGGGAAAAGGGGGTAGCTTGGTTTGCTGCATGCTTTGCTACGGCAAAGTTGCCGACTTTTGCTATGGCATAGCTGCAGCATTTCCTCCAGAGATGGTTTCCTCCTTGCTTATCTCCTCCTCTTGCTTCTTCTTATCTTTATTGTTCTCCAGGGGTACAGTGGAGTCTGTCTGGTCTTGCCCTCTTGTTTTTTGTGTTTCCACCATCTTCCCACTCCTCAGGGCTATAGCCTTGCAACGCTCTTTCCCTTCTCTCCTAGGGACTTCAGTATTACTAGGAAGTGTCCCTGGGGGTCTGCTTTTTAGTTCATTGGCAAGCTGTCCCACTTGAGTTTCCAGATTCCTCAGTGCGGCTGCTTGACTCTGGATTAGAGCATCATTTCTTGCCATATATTCCTTCAGCAAGGATTTTAGTGAAGTGTGGGCTTCCTGAGGCTGTTGTCTTTGCTGCTGGAAGCCTGGTGGACCCTGTGGTCTTTGTGGCGTAGAGTTGCTCCCTTGTCCTGTACCATAGTTACTCCAGGAGAAGTTGGGGTGTTGCCTCCATCCTGGGTTATATATGTTGGAGTAAGGGTTGTTATTGCGATTCATATTACCCATAAAACACACTAATTCTGGGTTTGAGGGACAAGCTTCAAATAGATGTGGTCCATTGCATAATACATAAGATGGTCTAGTTTCCTGAACTGTATTGGCTGCTTGAGGGCGGGTAACTTGCTGGCTCTTCAGAACATTAACTAGTGAGGCTAGCTGGGCTGTGAAAGAAGTCACTTCACTCACTTCGTGCATGCCTACTGCTTTCTTTCCAGTTGAAACTCTATCCATTGGCCATTGATAGTTGTTACTGACCATTCTTTCAAGCAACTCATATGCTTCATTATATGTTTTGGACAAGAGTGCCCCATTAGCTGCTGCATCCACTATGGTCCGAGTTTGGGCATTGAGGCCATTATAAAAGGTCTCCATCTAAATGCAGTAAGGAATTCCATGATGTAGGCATCTCCATAATAGCTCTTTATACCTCTCCTAGGTCTCATACAAAGATTCACCTTCTAATTGCTGGAAAGAGGTGATTTCATTTCTCAATTTGGCATTCTTGGTGGGCGGGAAGTATTTCAGCAGGAATTTTTCTGCCAAATCACTCCAGTTAGCGATAGAGTTAGGTGGCAGAGAGTTCAACCATGCTCTTGCTCGGTCTCTTAATGAATAAGGGAACAGCTTCAGCCTGAGCACTTCCTCCGTTACTCCATTCATTTTGAAAGCATCCGTGACTTCCATGAACACTCTTAAATGAAGGTGAGGGTCCTCAGTGGGCATGCCACTGAATTGCCCAGCAGTTTGTAGCATCTGGAACATTACTGGTGTAAGCTCAAAATATAGAGCCTCAATTTCTGGTCTCACAATGCTCGGGTTCAACCCATTCAGATTTGGTTGAACATAAGCATTTAAGACCCTATTTTTGTCGTCCATGTTGTCTGCTCCATTTTGATTAGCCATCTCTGCCTGCTGCTGGTGTGTTAGCTGTCCTCTTCTTCTCAGAAGTGTTCTTTCTATCTCTAGATCAAGGGCCAGAAGCTCTTTATCAGCCCTGCTCATGCACTGTGTTACCTGCTCAACAAGACACCAGAGTAAAAACAAAACAATCCTTCACACAGTGGGGTATCTAAAGACAATTTTTAAAGTTTACACTCCCTGGCAACGGCGCCAAAAACTTATTGGTATTATGTGTAATTTATACAAAGATGAATACAATGTCAGAACGCAAGTGCACGTATCGTGACCAAGTAATAAAGTGATGAGTGAGTATCGTCCCACGAGGAGTGAACTAAAATTGTTTAGAGACCTTTGTTGTATGAATGTTGTAGCAACGCTAAGTTGTTCACAAAATTCAAATAGACATGGGTTGACTGATATTTACTGTAACTAGACTAAAAAGTATTAGGGAATAGAAAGGAAACTATATGGGCAGAACTGGGGTGCTCAGGGTTGCTATGGACTTCAGCACTCAGATATGCCCTAGACTTTGCTGCAGCAAAGGTCCCTGGTGCCAAAATCAGTTCTGAATGGAGTCTTCCCAGACTACCATTCCTCACAACTCCAAGGTGCGGACACGCATTCCTGCACAAGTCCTTACCTCTGAATTGCACAAGCGATACATTATGGGACTAATGAGGTACCCATATATCCCTACATGAGGTAACCCCTTTACACTCAGCTTTTTTTTCCAGCCTCCACTACCCTCCCAGGTGAATGGTGGCCTCGGTTTTCTTCCTCCAAACTTTCGTTATTAAGGAAAGAAAAGCTACAGAATATACAGCTGAATGGTAAACAAAACTGCAGCAAAATATATTGATAATAAAAATGTGCTTCGGTCCATTACAACCCTTGTGCAACCCCAGCTGGAAACTAGCCAAGCCTCATGGGTGCACTGGTTACAAAAACTCCAGAAACACTGGTGTGTATTCTAAGAGATAAAAACTAAAATACAAAATGCAGTTCTTTCTTTTTGATAAGGCAGTAAAACAACAAGAGAAAGCAAGTTCCCTTCTACACTAGCACACTATCCCCTCATGCTGCACCTTCCGGTGTTAGCAGCACTCTAGGCTATGGTGTTATTTTTCTCTCAGTTCTTTCCTCTTTCTCCCCGGCGGGGCTCTCTTCCATTGGCTGCTTTTCGGCCTTATATAGGCATCCTTTGTGGTCCCAGTAAAGCTCCCTAGATTGCTGCCATTTCTTCTGCTCTGCAGCAGGCACCCTTGTTGTGCAGCTTTTCTTTTTCTCTCCACTTTCAGTAGTAGAGGCAGTCCTGTACCATCAGCCTGCAATGTCCCTGCTGATGTCCCCTACTCACTGGTGGCTGTTCCTGCTGCGCAGTTCTGCCACCTGCACCAAATCAAACAGAATCATCGTATTGCAGGGGAGAGAGAAAACAACTTTACCCACTATCACCCGGGGTTTTGCTATCATTACTATACATGCTCACTGAAATGCTACAGCAATGAGGTAGCTACGTTATATCCAGAAAAGTCATCCCATTCAATTAAATCAGAGGGTAAAAAGTGCTTAAAACACCAGAAAAATTCAGTAAACAATCATGGGCAACACATAGAAACTATAGTGAAATGCAATTATCAATGCTCAAAGAAACTTAAAAAGTATGAATAACATTTAAGGATAATGTTATATACTTTGAGGAAACACAAATTTTATGTTAAAATCTTGAAGTGTAAATATTGGCTCACTAGTATAACTTACCTTGAATATATAGTTATAGAAATTTATAGTTTCTTGGGTTAGTTGGCCATTACTGATGATTTATTAAGGATTTTGTTTTTAAGAAAAGTGATGTCCCTTGTATAAGATTTACTAAGAAGGGAATGAAAGGGCAATACATACTGCGATGTATTCATATTAAGATTGGATTGTGCATTAGTACAACATGGATAAATTATTGTATATGCATTTTGACAACTCAATAAATATAAATAATGCTATCCAATTCATGATTTGAAAATTATAGCTACAATAGTTGCTCGCAAAGTTTGGAGACATTATTTGTATAGTAAAGCTGGTGAGGTTCACATATACTATAAATTTTTTAAGTAAATCTCTTAATAAAAAGACTGTAACTTGAGATAGATAAGGTGAATGGAATCGTTTAAGAACTATGATTGTATTATGTATACCATTATGTCAAGATCAATGTTATAACAAATGTTTTAAACAAGAAATCTATGAATAGTTTCCCCGAATAGCATAACTAAGAGAATGTGTGGTAAAAAAGATTTATGAATTAGGAAACAATTCAATAAGCTTGAAGTTTAAGAATATCCCGTCTCATTCTTCCTTAATTCAACACGCCAAACTATTTGAGAATAAGATACATACTTATGCAATCTAATGGATGAAATGAAAAATGAAAATCATACTAATTTCATAATAGATCTCGAGGACTATTGAGAATTATTAAACATCTAAATATATTGGTAATGTTTTGTTGTCGTCACACAAAAATAAATATCCTTACCCTTAAAACTAACATGTAGTAGTACGAGTAAGAGTCGATCCCACGGAGAATGCTCAATTAGATATGTACTTTTGTGAATGTAAGTAGGGATTGAACTTTATGACAATTACTAAACCTTATGAATGAAAATGAATCAAATATAGAAAAATAGGGATGCTACATTTCTCTCTTCCTAAAAGGAAATTTTTTCCTCAAAATTTCAAAAATTAACTTATTAAAATAATTGTGGATATTTCTTCCTCATTTCTTCTTTCAGCTCCCAAGTTGATTCCTCTAGGATTAGTCCTTTCCACATTACTTTTACTAAAGGAATGGTCTTGCTCCTAAATTTCTTCACATCTTTGTCAATTATTGACATTGGTGCTAGCTGATACATCAGATTTTCTTTCACTTGGATTAGTTCATCTCGTATCACATGTGAAGAGTCTGGAAGATACCTTCGAAGCTAAGATACTTGAGAAAAATTATGAAGATTAGATAGATTATGTGGAAGAGTAATTTGATATGCCGATGGCCCAATTCTCTTAAAAATCTTATAAGGACCCAAATATTGCATACTTAACTTACCTGTTTTAAGGGTTCTGTTGACTCTGGTTGTTGGGAGACTTTTAGAAACACATGTTCTCCTTCTTCAAATTCTAAAGGTCTTTGTCTGTTTTCGTAATAACTTTTCTGTCGACTCTAGGATGCAAGTTTCTTGTCTTGGATCATTCAAATTTTCTTGGTGGTTTGTTGTACCAAATTAGGACCCAATAAGTTTATTTCTCCTACTTTGTACTAGCATAGGGGAGATTGACACTTCCTACCACATAAAGCTTCATATGGGGCCATTTTAATGCTAGATTGGTAGCTATTATTGTAAATAAATTCCACCAAAGGTAAGTATATGTCCCTCCCCCTTCCTTCCTCTATTACACAGGCTCTCAACATATCTTCTAGAGTTGAATAGTCCTCTCTGTCTGCCCATTAGTTTGAGGATGGTAGGCAGTACCGAACTGTAATTGAGTTTGAAAAGCTTCTTATAATGCCCTCCAAAATCTTAAGGTAAATCTCATATCTCTATTTGAAACAATGATAAGTGGAATCCCATGAAGTCTAACAATCTCCTGTAGATACAGTTGGGCTAACTTTTCTAATGAATAGTTAATCTTTATAGGTAAAAAGTGAGCGGACTTCATTAAGCAGTCCACTATTATCTAGATAGAATCATGTCTAGTTAAAGTTATGGGCAAACCCACTACAAAATCCATTGAAAAGATGTCACATTTCCACTCAAGGATTTCGAGAGGTTGTAGTAATCCTGACAGCTTCTAGTGTTCCATCTTTAACTTTTGACAAGTTAAACATTTGCCCACGAAATAGGCAATGCCTTTCTTCATTCCTGGCCACCAATACATTTTCTTCAAGTCATGATACACCTTCGTAGATCCGATATGGACTGTGTATTTGCTTTGATGTGCTTCTTGTAAAACTTTAGCCCTTAATTCCTACTCTTAGGGAATGCAAATTGTTATAATCTAGTTTTTTTTGTAAGGACTCTAGTTGACTTACACTAATAAACTTGACCTTTTCTTCAAATAGTAGTCAAATACCATTCATATTACAAGTAAAATGGTAATACAAAGGTGCATTAAATAGTAAATTGTAACATCCCCTAATTTTTATTTTTAAATAATAATGTTTTACTATAAAAATATATATTTTTATGTGTTTAAAAATGATTATGTTTTGCTAAAAGCAAGTCTACTTTTAATTAAAGTAAATATTATTTTGCTTCAAATAATTATATTGGCCTTTAATAAATTTTTGTTTTATTTTTAGAAACATTCTTTCTTTTATTATGTATAAAGATATTTATTTTTTGATTTGTTTTATTAAGATTTTTATTAAGAAAAATCATGATTTAAGAGTTCAACCAAAGTTTTATGAGAATGTAAATTTTTAGAAATTTTTGGGATGTTTTAGGATGAAAAATAGTATTTATATGAATATATATGAAATAAAATATAAATAAATTGAAATATTTAATTATTAAATAATAATAAAATAAAATACAAATAATAAAAGGGAAAGGAGAACGTGGAAGGGAGACAGAAACTGAAGCAGCAAAATTTCGATATGACGAATAGTGAAATAGTGTGAATAGTATATCCATGTTTTGTCTCTAGATCTAGAGTGCATATTAACATCCGGTCTCAAAACCAAGGATAACATTGGATTCAGGACGAAGAATACTACAATTTTGACCGAATAATTTCTTAAATCAACCATATAATTGTCGTAGATCGGAAGTAAAAAATCTTAGAAAAAGGTAAACTCTGAAACTTTTACTTAGAGACCTGAAATTGAAAATATGACACCGTAGATGGATTCCAGAGCTAGATAAACCTTAAGATATGAAATTTTTCAGCTATCTGATAAGTTTTTGTTCTTGGTGAATAGTATTTTTCGGTGATTAATCGTATTTTCCGGTGGCAAATAGTGTTTTCCAGCCATAAATAGTAATCCAGTTCCTGGAGTCATTTTCTTGATTATTGGACCCTCCGGACACATTTTTTAAGTCTGTTTAGTCAAATGTAGATTGGAAAAGTGCATTTTGGAGCTGTCCAATCTGGAGCCCTTACCTTGTGAGCAAATGATTCTTTTTATGACTTGCCCTATACTCTTCTTAATCTTTAAGCATGTATTTGATTATGTTTATGAGATATTTACACTTTTAAATATTTCTGAAATGCATTAAAATTATTTGAATTTCTAACAATTTGGAATATAGTTCAAGAAGAGTATAATTTTGAAAATGAATTTCTGAACTCATGGTATATCTAATTTCACATGTATTTCTCATTAAATGATAAAGTGAATATTTATGCACGTGGCATTGATTTGTAAAACTATAAAGTTACTGATTATGATTGAATGGCAAGTATAAAACTCATGGCGAGATGCTTGACAATTTTACATTGCATTGATGAATATGCATTTATATATATGTATTTATATGTATAGATGAATATCGACGGGTTGTATGGCTTATGACGTTACCAAATAGGGGACGCCCTATTAGCTTTAGTGAGCCGAGGGAGGGCCACTCCAATCGGGTGACAATGGTAATGTGAGGAGGCAGATGGGTGATGGACTCACATTCCCTAATCACTATTATGACTGTAGTCGATTGGTCACTATGCGTATAGCAAATGTGTGTGTGGGTTGACTAAATTGCCGAATGTGGTAGGTCATTTTAAAAGTTTATACTTTATCTCAAAAGCTTATTATTTTACTATAGTTTATATAGTTGAGCATAACAACATTTGTTTAATGATCATACCGTGCAAAATATGGTTTAGATATCTGAATATCCTTTTATTTGAAAATATTTGAAATACGGGTCCCATATGGATGTACTTCTGAACTGTATTTTCTAAGTGACAAATTTTAAAACATGGGTGCATCCATATGCTGACCTAAGAGGTCATAGGAGGTATTATCTGCTCACTGAGTTGTCAAACTCACTACACGATATTTCCACATTTTTCATATAAGAATATAGAGTCTGATTCTACAGATAGTTGATCAGTTAGGTGACATATTTTCTAGGTGAGTCTATATTGGTTTCAAGGCTCACAATTTTGAATTATACTGTGTTTGTATTATAAAGTGTGCTCTTATTGCTACAGGCAGGATCCTTACTTTTATTGTTACTTTGACATTTATAACTTGGTCTATATAATGTATATACATGAGAGAACCTATATGTATCTATTTCTATGACAAAGAATAGCGTTATGCATGTTAAGAAAAATATCTGATTACGAAAGAAAAAATATTTGTTTCACGTGTTCGAAAATTAGGGGCGTTACTAGTTGGTATCATAGCATTAGGTTTCCCTGTGGCTATCAGAGCAAAGGATTCTTTAGTAGGACCTTTAGTATGGTTATCAGCCGGACATATTTATACTTCAGGTGCTACTAAGGGATTCTATAGGATTTCATTTTCCTTTCTATTTCAAGTTATTAAATTTCTTAGTATAAATTTGATTGAGTATTGTGACATCTTAAAAGGTATCTATGGGTCAATTATTGTCTGAAAGTGAAAGGGATAGGCATACTAGAGAATTTAAAGAATTGAGACAAATGTCAAATATGATCAATTCTAAATATAATATCCATTTTACCTAAATGTCTAGATAAGGTAGACTTTGATGTGATATTAGAAATGGATTGGTTGGTGTAACAACCTTTTTTTTTCCTTTATTATTATACAATATTGAGTTCACATACATGTCATTAATCAAAACAGACGTATAACATATCAAACACATAGATATTTACATCTTGTTTATTTTGGTTGACCAATTCCGGAGATACATGTGCGGGTGGTTGCACCTTCACCGGGATCTGAGCCAACTCGACCACAAACATCTTATTTGATTCTGAAATCTGCCCAACATAAAGTAACTCGATCCAATGTGCACTAAAAGCCAGAGCCTTAGAAACAAAAGCTGCATAAATAATTTTCTGAACATGATATGGAAATATAGTGAGAATTAAATCCCAGTAAGTTCAACAATAAATTATCATCAGTAAATCTCATCACGTCATGTTCAGCTGTATAAACTACAGAAAATATCTTTGGTCACATGAATGCATTATATCTATGCACATAAGAATCATATTGTAATGATATGTATGATATGATTAACTATTTTCAAAATATCATATGATGGCCATCAACTTATTCTCATTTCAAGCTACCCCGGTCAGGGTGAGTATCCTCTACTCTCTGGTACGGGCTTTTCTCGCTCCGTCCGACATGGCCCACTTTCTCTTTCTTTTCTCATTATCATGATCATAACTGTTGGTAGGGCGTCCCCTACTGGTGCACCACACGGATTGCCATGTGACCGTGCTTATTTCTTTTCTTTTCACAATGATAGCCAAAAATATGCTTTCAATAACAAGTATGTTCATCAAAATATAACTATTACCATAAATCATTGGTAATCATGCCATGAACATAACCATTTCAAATATCACTTTATAAAATATTTCCATGTCAAAATTTCATACTTAAGATGGTAAGAAGTTCATACAATGGCAATGGCTATGGCTATACTAGTCATTTATTAAGATTCATCTTCTTTTTTAAATACTAATTTTATTTCTTTATTTTCTTGATGCAGGTTTTCATCCTATCTAACCTTCTCTTACTAATCAGAGCATAACTCCCTCAATTTAACTCTGATGTAGGTGATCTTGGTGTCCATTTTAAGATAAAACAATTATCTAAAACTATTATGTTGAACATTGTAGCGAAAAATTAAGAAACAAAGGTGATATTACTCCCTCAATGTATAGGATAGTTCCTCTTGGATAGGTTCTGACCTTTACTGACTAATTAGACCATATCTCCCAAATTGGAACTCCCAATTGCGTTATTCTAGTTGGTAAAAATCCATAAGCCATATATCTATAATTGTTATGTTGGCGCGCTATTTTAATTCCCTACAGAATATTCCCAGAAATTCAAAAACTAAAGCATTAATAACATACTCTTCCCTGAATAAACATTTTCTGACCTCTGCTTACTAATCGGATCATATCTACCTCATATGAACTCCAAATTGCATAATTCCAGTGGGTATATTTCCATGAGACATAGATATATAACTTTCATGTTAACCATTTATTTTAATTCCATACAGCTAATTCCCAGAAATTAAAATACAAAAGCTATCCTAACATAATCTTCCCTGATGAACCATTTTCTGACCTTGGCTTACTAATCGGACCATATCTACCACATGTGGACTCCAAATTGAATGATTCCAGTGGTTAAAAATCCATGACACACATATCTTTAATTCTTATGTTAACCATTTATTTTAATTCCCTACCAATAATTCCCATAAATTAAATTACCGAAGCTATCCTAACATATTCTTCCCTGATGATTCATTTTCTGACCTTTGACTACTAATCAGACCATATCTACCACATGTGGACTCCAAATTGAATGATTCCAGTGGCTAAAAATCCATGACACACATATCTTTAATTCTTATGTGAACCATTTATTTTAATTCCCTACCAATAATTCCCATAAATTAAATTACCAAAGCTATCCTAACATATTCTTCCCTGATGATTCATTTTCTGACCTTTGACTACTAATCAGACCATAGCTACCTCATATGGACTCCATATGGAATGATTCTAGTGGGTAAAAATCCGTGACACATATATCTTTAATTCTTATGTTAACCATTTATTTTAATTCCTTATAGATTGTTCCCAGAAATTAAAATACCGAAGCATAAAATTATGTCAACCATAGCCATACCCATGCAGAACTATCTACACCAACCTAAGTATTCAAACATACATCACATGCAAGATCAATATGAAACATGATATAGCAACATCCATGACCAATCATCAAAGTTCTAAGATCAAAATCTCATATAAATATTATGAGTTTCAAATGTTTTCTTCAAAAAGAAATATTGTTAAACTTACCTGGAGCACTTAGTCCCCTAGACTTCTCCTTCCTCTTTCTTCCTTTCTTCCTCTTCTTTCCTCACACTACCTTGCTTCTATTTTTGCTCTCCCTCACTTGGACGAAATTCTAATGTTGTAAGGGTGGGTTTTCTTATATAGACCACCAAATAATTCACCTTTCATGATCATGGGTCTACCTTATCACAATTAGGATACACTTTGTTGAATTTTTGGAAAACAAACAACTTATGTTCTTGTCTTCCTATTCCTTAGTCAAGATATGCATAGAAAAAGGAGATTTGTATTTTGAAAATTATGATGATATGTTCTTAAGATATGGGGCAAGATCCCTTTGATTTAGGGATTCATTTCCTTTTTCTTTTGTCTTAATCAAGTATGATAGATTTGCCTTTTTAAGTGGCAAATTTCTAGCCCTTGAATTTTCCTTACTTAACTAAAATTATTTGTGTAGGATAATGATGTTTTGTCATAATGCTATGTATTATTACCCACTTGCTAAAGTTATGAATGTAGGATATAGATGTTTTTGTCCTAAAGCCTTGTATTATTATGCCACTTGCCAAAATGATGAATGTAGAATCACACCACTTGCTAAATTTTTGTCTTAATGTCATGTCACTTAATCTTGATTACACCAATATTTCATCACTTTAATTTTATTTTTATTTTTTTCCTCTTGGGTTTGGCCTCATTATTGCCCATTTTCCTTACTTTGGTTAAAATTCTACCTTTCATAATGGGCTTGGTCACATTTTCATGATTTTTGGGCTACCGGTCCAATTTCTATATCCTAGTCCAAGTCTATGTTTTATTTCTTCCTTGGGCTATCCTATTGGCTTGCTAAAAATTCATGTGAAGTAGAAAAACTCTATATGAAGTGTCTATAGGTTAAAGCCCAATTACGGGTGGAGATACTAAACTTAGTAACTTTTGCTCTTAAATTAAGAAAAATTACCCTAATCCGATCTTCTTGAAATTTTAAGACCTTTACTTACTTCACAAAAATTTATCTTTCTTTACCTAAGAATTTCACCTTTCTTTAATATGTTTATTTCTAATATTTCCTCTTAGGTTTTCTTTCTTTACCTATTCCATTAATATTAGAACATTTCTATGCATATATGTAAGGTGAAGAATTTCTAAGGAAAACATCTAAAAATTACGGGATGTTACAGTTGGCAACATGTCAGGCCATTTTAGAATGCCATCCGAAGATGATTAAATTCAATATTCCTGGAGAATCCTCTTTCTTGATACAAGGAGACTATATTGAGGTTCCTAAAAATCTAATCTCTGTTTTAGCAGCCTATAAGTTATTACAAAAAGGTGCCAATGATATTTGGCAGTAGTGGGAGATGTTGATATAAAGTATACCAGTGTAAATCAAGTTCTAGTGGTTAGAGAATTTACTTATGTAATTCCTGTGAAATTTTCAGGATTACCTCGAAACATAAAATAGAATTTGGTATTGATTTACTTCCTGAAACCCAACCAGTGTCTATACCCCCATATAGAATGGTAATGACTGAACTCAAGGAATTGAAGAATTAGTTGTTTGACTTGTTGGATAAGAGACTTTTATACCTTAGTACTCCTTCTTGGAGAGCTCCAATACTATTTGTGAAAAATAAAAGATGGATTGTTGCGATTGTGCGTAGATTATAGATAGTTGAATAAGGTGATAGTGTTGAATAAATACTCATAACCTCGTATAGATGATCTGTTTGACTAGTTAGAATGTGTTCAATATTTTTTAAAAAAATTCATTTGAGATATGAGTATCATTAATTGAGGATACGAGAAGAGGATATTCGAAAAACTTCTTTTAGGACTCATTATGGGCATGATGAGTTCTTGGTGATGTCATTTAGTTTGACAAATCCCTTAGCTGCATTCATAGACTTAATGAATAGAGTATTTAAACTATTCTCGAATAAATTTATTATTATCTTTATTAACGAAATACTAATATATTTCTAGAGTACAAAGGATCATAAGAAACATTTAAAAATAGTTTTACCAACTCTAAGGGAGTATGGTTGGTAAAGATGGTATCCAAGTAGATCCTAAGAAAGTAAAAGTGGTACATCAATGGCTACGTTTTACTACATTTAAAGATGAAGATCCAAATCTAATTTGTGTTTTCTGTGGTTGTCTGTTTTCCATTATATTTGAGTTGTAATTGGATCAGGTACATGAACATATGCTTGTAAAGTATCAATCAACTCCTCAGCATTTGTAGCTAAGATGAGAATTTGTCATGCTGAGTGTGAAATGAACCTTTGTTCCACAGCTTGATCTAGAAAAGACAACAGACCATCAAAGAAGTGATTAACATTTAACAAACTGATGTGATCTTAATTAAGCATGATTTTAATACCTTTATGCTTACCTTTTGTTTGATTTAAGTAAAATATAATTAGGAATTAGCTTAGTTTTGTGTTTTGTGTTGTAGGAACAAAGGAAGAAGAAAATGGAAGAAAAAGATAAGAAATTCATGAAAAATGCTGATTTCTGACCTTTCGTCACTAATGGAAGCATATCTCACTCATTTGAGCTCCGATTGAGCTGATTCCAGCGGCTATGGAAAGAAGAAACATAGAGCTACAACTTTCGTGTTCGACACTTTAGCAAAATCCGGCGTTTTCTAGGCACCGCGGCGCTCACAATACAGCGCCGCGGCGGCCCGTCATGGATGTCTCGTAGCGCCGCGGCGCTGGTTGTTGGCGCCGCGGCGCCCTTGCCCCAGAACCACGAGCGCCGCGGCGCTGCATGGGTACGCCGCGGCGCCCGTGTACGAAGAATGGAGCGCCGCGGCGCTGAACTTATGCGCCGCGGCGCCGCCGCTCCGGAAGTCGCGAGTTTAGAGTTTTTTCGCCTGATTTGAAGCCTAATTGATGGAGATTTGACCTAAAAACTTTCCTACTTCGACTAGAAGGGTTTAATCTATAAAGAGGAAGAAAAGTAAGCAGAGGAGGCATTGATTCATTCAGCAAAGAATTCATTCAAGTTCTCAACTCTTTTCTTTACTTCTTGTTTAGTTTTCTATGGCCCTGCGCGGCTAATTTTCTTTAGTTGGTTGAGGGAGATTGAAACCTCAAGGGATTTGATGTCATTGTGAGATACGAATTTGATTTCATTGCATTCAATCTTAACCGGGTATTGTTTATTCATCTGTTCTTATTTTCTTAATATTATGCATGTGATTGCTAGGAGGCCTACTAGTATATTGTATGTGTAGCTGCTGAATTAGGTTTTGAACAAAGCTTTTATTACTTGATTCGTGAAGCAAATAGGATTAAGGATTTTGGATTATAAATCGTTAATCCTATGATGAATATCAACTAAATTGAATATAACCGATGTGCTTGTATTCGTTTAGCTCTATTAGTTTCTCTTGTTTTTCATGCGGTTAATAAGTGATGCTTTACCGATGTGTTAAAGGATTGCTCGTTAATTAGAGTATAATTAGTGCGATTGTCATTAATTTACTAGGCTTAAGGAGGAACTGGGATAGAATCCCAATGATAGATATTTGGTTTAGGATTGATAATTTTGTCAATGATCAATGCAATCCCTTGATGGTGAATATCGACCGAAACCAACGCTTTTCTCATTAATCACTTTCTCTCAATTATTTTTGCTATTGTTTACTTAATTTTAAATTGCAACTATCAATCCCCCCCTTTCTGAATCACATAAGGTAATTCCAGTCTCTGTGGGATCGACCCTTACTCCCACTACTACAGGTTAGTGTTGAGGTAAGGTTTTAATTTGGGCGTGCCTGCGACAGTGCGCACCAAATTTTGGCGCCGTTGCCGGGGACTGCGTCATTACTTTCTGTGATTTTTTTTTCTTTTTGTTCATAACTTTGAATATGGCAGCCAATTTTCAACAATTTGGCACTAGGCTGGGCTCTCCATTAAGATATGCTGGTGAGGTATGTAGTTCTTCCCTTGAAGAGCAACTTGCAAATTTAACTTCTCTTGTTCGTCAACGTGTAGAAAATATGCAAAGAGAGAAGTGCTATGGAAATTATTCAGCCATAGGGCATCCTCCTTTTGGGTACCCAACTTTCTATGATGAGTCATTTGAGCAGGTAAATATGGTTAATGATTTCCATGAACCACAACAAGTGAGGTATGATTCCTATTCAAACATGTACAATCCTGGATGGAAGGATCATCTTAACTTAAGGTATGGGAATGCACAAAATAGTCCTATAGAACAAAATTTTGCAAATTTTCAGCATACCCAACAGGCCTATTATCCTAGACAGTCTGCATATCAGGATTTTCAGGTAAGTAGTTCTTTAGAAGATATTGTTGAATCTCTTACACAAAATACTCATCAATTTCAACAAGAGGTAAGGGCCAGCATTGAAAGCTTAACAAATCAAATTGGGCAATTAGCAACAACAGTCAGCAGGCTAGAGTCTCAAAATTTAGAAATTGAAAGTCTAGCCCCAGCATCGTTAATGCAAAAGGAAGAAAATTCTGCACTAAATGAAAAAGATGACTTGAAAGTTGACACTAGTAAGCCTACTAGGAAAGAGGTTATGGAATGTACCCTAAATGTCAAATTTGACGAGAATGTTATAATAGGAGAGGAAGCACCAGAAGTGCAGCAAACAGGTAAGGATTTTTCTATGTTGTTATCAATTTCTAATAAGATGCCTGTACCTTCTATTTTGCAGTATTCTGACCTAGGCTTAAAGAGCCTCCCTAGCCATTTAAAGGGCATATACAGTGGAGAACCACCCGCAGTTATAACCTCAGATAAATATGCCCTACTCAAAGATAGAGGAAAGTTACCGCATGCTTTGGTAGAATCTCAAAAGGATGAAATTAAATTAGATGCCAAAAGCTACTCAAGACATCGGTTATTTCCAGGTAAGTTGAGTTCTCATTTAATTAAATCTTTGACTAATGCTAACTTCCCTCTTCATAATGCAGCTGAACCTCAGCATTCTATACATTCAAAGGTAACCCAATTCAAAGTTGACATCAAGGATCCTCCTTGAATGACATAAGGAGCCTTGAGTCGAGCCAACGACGTTAAACAAAGGCGCTTATTGGGAGGCAACCCAACATAAAAAGAAAAAGAAAAGTGGGAATCAGAAATATTCATGGTCCAGTAATGCAACATGCGCATTCCACTCCAAACAAATTCAGGGAAGTTCACTTAACTCATATTTTTTTTTCTATATCTTTCCCTAATTCTTATCTTTCTTTTACATTGAGGACAATGTAAAGTTTGAGTGTGGGGGTGGAAGTTTATTTGTCTGAATTATTGTGACCCTATTATGAGCATCAATTTTCTGTTTTTCACTATTTATGCACTTTTATTGCTTTTAGCAAGTTGAGTGATTGTGTGAGTATTCAATTTATGTTTTAGGATGTTAGGCACAACCAACAGCCAATGATATGACTATCCAAATTTTTTTTTTAGCTCTTGAAAAATGTAGAAACTTCATGGTTGTATGCGATTTTATCCCTTTTGCAATTTATTACTTTTGACTTTAGAATCCTGAAATATTTTGCACAATAAATTTGGGCATTCGATTTATCTTTTACTTAGAAAAGGTTTATATAATTCAAAAATATGTAATGATCTCAACAGGATTCTAGAACTTATTTGAATGCTGCTTGAGGCGAAATCCTAGGTTAATACTATTATTTAGGAGATGATTTAGGCATTATTGGATAGATTGAGCCTTTCTAGCCTAACCTAAACAATGAAATATCCTTAGTTCCTCTATTTTGAGCTTAATGAACTTTTTCTTCTAAAAATCACAAATGAGCCGAAAGCCAAATTTTGTATGACTATCCTTATTTTTGATCCTATTCACTCACTCCATGATTATTTTTCTGAATACTTGTTTTGTAGAGCTTAAATTGACAAAAGGGTGGAAGGGTGGAGCAAGGAAAAGAAAAGAATTATGCAAAGAAAAAAAGAAGAAGAGAGAATTATGAAAAAGGAAGAAAAGAAAATTTCAAAGAGAATAAAAGCATAGGTTGTGAAAAAAAAAATATACATTTTGAGAATCAAGGAAAATGATGGATCAAACTCAATTGAAGTAAGAAAATGAATGTGGGGGAAAGTCCTCCAAACTTGAAAAAGCTCAATAGATCATTTTTAGTCATGTGGTGTTGGGTGATTGAGCCTACATTTGTATCCTTTATCCCACCTTATATCCTGGCCACATTACAAGCTAATTAAAGTCCTATTGATCCTAGAAGTAGTTTTGGCCTACATTAGTGGAGAGTGGCATGAAGAATAAGCATATGGAAATCCTAAACTACTTAGAGATCTATAACCAAAAATTTTGGGATATATAAACTCATCTGGGTAAAAGGAAATTTAATGGCTCAAAACACACACACACTTGGGATTCAAGAGGATAAAATAATGAATTACATTTGGGTTAATTTTGTGTATGATTATGATCTTTCGAAATTTTTCTCGAACATATTTTTATGATATGAGGCAGAAAGTTTGGTAAGCCTAACACTTACTACATATATTGATTTTTGTTTTTATCTTTAGGGATTATTTTGCTTGAGGACAAGCAAAAGGTTGAGTGTGGGGGTATTTGATGTGATCTTAATTAAGCATGATTTTAATACCTTTATGCTTACCTTTTGTTTGATTTAAGTAAAATATAATTAGGAATTAGCTTAGTTTTGTGTTTTGTGTTGTAGGAACAAAGGAAGAAGAAAATGGAAGAAAAAGATAAGAAATTCATGAAAAATGCTGATTTCTGACCTTTCGTCACTAATGGAAGCATATCTCACTCATTTGAGCTCCGATTGAGCTGATTCCAGCGGCTATGGAAAGAAGAAACATAGAGCTACAACTTTCGTGTTCGACACTTTAGCAAAATCCGGCGTTTTCTAGGCACCGCGGCGCTCACAATACAGCGCCGCGGCGGCCCGTCATGGATGTCTCGTAGCGCCGCGGCGCTGGTTGTTGGCGCCGCGGCGCCCTTGCCCCAGAACCACGAGCGCCGCGGCGCTGCATGGGTACGCCGCGGCGCCCGTGTACGAAGAATGGAGCGCCGCGGCGCTGAACTTATGCGCCGCGGCGCCGCCGCTCCAGAAGTCGCGAGTTTAGAGTTTTTTCGCCTGATTTGAAGCCTAATTGATGGAGATTTGACCTAAAAACTTTCCTACTTCGACTAGAAGGGTTTAATCTATAAAGAGGAAGAAAAGTAAGCAGAGGAGGCATCGATTCATTCAGCAAAGAATTCATTCAAGTTCTCAACTCTTTTCTTTACTTCTTGTTTAGTTTTCTATGGCCCTGCGCGGCTAATTTTCTTTAGTTGGTTGAGGGAGATTGAAACCTCAAGGGATTTGATGTCATTGTGAGATACGAATTTGATTTCATTGCATTCAATCTTAACCGGGTATTGTTTATTCATCTGTTCTTATTTTCTTAATATTATGCATGTGATTGCTAGGAGGCCTACTAGTATATTGTATGTGTAGCTGCTGAATTAGGTTTTGAACAAAGCTTTTATTACTTGATTCGTGAAGCAAATAGGATTAAGGATTTTGGATTATAAATCGTTAATCCTATGATGAATATCAACTAAATTGAATATAACCGATGTGCTTGTATTCGTTTAGCTCTATTAGTTTCTCTTGTTTTTCATGCGGTTAATAAGTGATGCTTTACCGATGTGTTAAAGGATTGCTCATTAATTAGAGTATAATTAGTGCGATTGTCATTAATTTACTAGGCTTAAGGAGGAACTGGGATAGAATCCCAATGATAGATATTTGGTTTAGGATTGATAATTTTGTCAATCATCAATGCAATCCCTTGATGGTGAATATCGACCGAAACCAACGCTTTTCTCATTAATCACTTTCTCTCAATTATTTTTGCTATTGTTTACTTAATTTTAAATTGCAACTATCAATCCCCCCCTTTCTGAATCACATAAGGTAATTCCAGTCTCTGTGGGATCGACCCTTACTCCCACTACTACAGGTTAGTGTTGAGGTAAGGTTTTAATTTGGGCGTGCCTGCGACAGTGCGCACCACAAACCTAACGGTTTGTTATGCATATTCAGTTGTGCCCAAGAGACTATTTGGAAAATTTCTACTAAAGTACCAAAACCACCTGGTAAGGCAATGAAGGCATCAGCATTGCTCATCATTCTAGCCATGCGCTCATGCATAAAAGCTACCCTAAATTCTTCCCCAATTGTCTTTTCTACAATGTTGGATGCAACTAGAGCTGTGGAAATAATACCTAGAACTTGACATCCTCCTATATGTGCAACTGTAGACACACACCCCATTAATCCATGGTTATCTCCACCATAGAGTAAATGAATCTTTCTCCTAATCAGCACCATACCTAGGTTTTGTGCGGTTTTCACATACTCTCCATCGTTTCCAGGACTGGAACCACAAAAGACATAAATATTTCGAAACTAACGAAATGTGATTCCCTCCATAGTTGCACACACTTTAACTTTGAGTATGAAAGTAAAGATATTAATGTGTGCATTTATAGAACTTAGAGAAGGGCATACTTATGATAGCTATGCGAATAGGCTGGAAATAATTAGAACAACTATGTGAGTGATTGGTGGATATAAGCTAAATTGAAGGTAAAATTTTTAAAAATGTTGGCAAGCATGTATATGTACAGTGTAACATCCCTAATTTCATTTCATGTATTAATAAAAGTACAAAAGTATTCAAAGTAACATCCCTAATTTCGTTTCTTTTATTGATAAAAGTACATAAATATTTAATTAAGGAAATAGAATTTATTAGACAATTTTTAGATATCTAAGGAAATATAATCCTTAGAAATTCTTCACCTTACGTGTATGCATAGAAATGTTGTAACATTAACGGAATAGGTAAAGAGAGAAAACCTAAGAAGAAATGTTAGAAATAAATATACTAAAGAAAGGTTAAATTCTTGGGTAAGGAAGATAAATTTTTGTGAAGTAAGTAAAGGTATTAAAATTTCAAGAAGATTGGATTAGGGTAATTTTTCCTAATTTATGAGTTAAAGTTACTAAGTTCAGTATTTCCACTCATAAATTGGGCTTTCATCTATGGACACTTCATATAGAGTTTTTCTACTTCACATAAATTTTTAGCAAGCCAATAGGATAGCCCAAGGAAGAAATAAAATATAGACTTGGACTAGGATATCGAAATTGGACCGGTAGCCCAAAAATCATGAAAATGTGATTAAACCAATCATAAAACGTAGAATTTTAACCAAAGTAAAGAAAATGGGCAAGAATGAGCCCAAACCCAAGAGGAAAAATAAAAATAAAATAAAGTGATGAAATAATGGTGTAATAAGATTAGATGACATGGCATTAAGACAAAAATTTAACAAGTGGTGTGATATCCAACATTCATAATTTTAGCAAGTGGAATGATAATACATAGCATTAGGACAAAACATCTATATCCTACACTCATAATTTTAGCAAGTGGATAACAATACATAGCATTATGACAAAACATCCTTATCCTACACAAATAATTTTAGCTAAGCAAGGAAGATTCAAGGGTTGGAAATTTGCCACCTAAAAAAGCAAACCTATCATAATTGATTAAGACAAAAGAAAAAGGAAATGAATCCCTAAATCAAAGGGACCTTGTCCCTTATCTTAAGAAAATATTATCATAATTTTCAAAATAAAAATCTCATTTTCCTATACATATCTTGACTAAGGAAGAGGAAGACAAGAACATGAGTTGTTTGTTTTTCAAAAAATTCAACCAAGTGCATCCTAATTGTGATAAGGTAGACCCATGATTATTAAAGGTGAATTATTTGATAGTCTATATAAGCAAAACCCACCCTTATAACATTATAATTTCGTCCAAGTGAGTGAGAGGAAAAATACAAGCAAGGTAGAGTGAGGAAAGGAGAGGAAGAAAGGAAGAAAGAGGAAGGAGAAGTCTAGAGGACTAAGTGCTCAAGGTAAGTTTAATAATATTTATTTTTGAAGAAAAGTTTTGTAACTTGTAATATTTATATGGGATTTTGATCTTAGAACTTTAATGATTGGTCATGGATGTTGCTATATCATGTTACATATTATGTATGTTTGAATACTTAAGCTGGTGTAGATAGTTCTCCATAGGTATGGCTATGGGTGGAAAAATATTAAGCTTCTGTTTTTAAAATTCTGGGAAGAATCGGTAAGGAATTTAACCGCTGGAATCACTCAATTTGGAGTCCATATGAGGTAGACATGGTCCGATTAGTAAGCAGTGATCAGAAATTTGTTAATCAGGGAAGAATATTTTAGGATAGCTTCTGTGTTTTAATTTCTGGGAACATTCTATAGGGAATTAAAATAAATGATTAACATAAAAATTATTGCTATATGTGTCACATATTTTTAGCCACTGGAATCACTTAAATTGGAATTCTTATGAGGGAGATAGGGATAGATTTGTAGGTAAAGGTCAAACTTACCCGAGAAGAAATAACCTATTTCTTAATATTTCGCTAAATTGTTCAACATAATAGTTTTAGATAATTTTTTTATCTTTAAATTGACATCAAGATCACCTAAATCGGAGTTACATTGAGGGAGTTATTATCTGATTAGTAAGAGAAGGTCAGATAGGATGAAAACCTGAATCAAGAAAATAAATAAATAAAATTAATATTTAGAAAAGAAGAAGAATCTTATAAATAAAAATAATAAATGACTAGTATATGCTATAGCCATTACCATTGCATGAACTTCTTACCATCTTAAGTGTAAAATTTTGACATGGAAATATTTTATAAAGTGATACTTGAAATGGTTATGTTCATGGCATGATTACCAATGATTTTTGGTAATGATTATATTTTTATGAACATACTTATTATTGAAAGCATATTTTTGACTATTATTGTGAAAAGAAAAGAAATGAGTATGGTCACATGGCAATCCGTGGGGTGTACCAGTAGGAGACGCCCTACCAACAATTATGATCATGTTAATGAGAAAAGAAAGAGAAAGTGGGCCATGTCGGACGGAGCGAGAAAAGATGTTACCGAAGAGTAGAAAATACTCACCCTAACGGGGGTAGCTTGATATGAGAATAAATTGATAGTCATCATATGACAGTTAATCCTGTCATACATGTCATTACTGTACGATTTTCATGTGCATAGATAAAGAGCATTCATGTGACCAAAGATATTTGCTGTAGTTTATACAGATGAACATGACTTGATGAGCTATACTGATGATGATTTATTGTAAACTTGCTGGGATTTAATTCTCACTATATTTTCATGTCATGTTCAGAAAATTAGTTATGTAGATTTTTCTATGGCTCTGGCTTGTAGTGCATGTTGGATCGAGTTACTCTAGGATGGGTAGATCCCAAAAATAAATAAAATGTTTGTGGTCCAGTTGGCTCAAATCCCGGTGATGGTGTAACCACCCGCACCTATATCTCCGGAATTGGACAACCAGAATAAATAAGATGTAGATATTTATGTGTTTGATATGTTGTATGTACGTTTTGATTAATGACGTGTATGTGAACTCTATATTGTATAATAATAATATAAAGAAAGTTGTTACATACAGTAGTTGTGATAGTCGCTTATATTAAGCATATAAAGAGAATAAGGTTAAAATATCACCAGAAATTTGTCTTTTCCTTGTTGTCCTTGATGAAGCATTGATGTCTTGATTTTTGTAGGAAAGTTGTAGGTGATAGGCATAATTGTAAAAAAAATTGAAAATGTAAACAAGTTAGTTGTTGAAGAGGGACAATCAAATGATTTATTTTTTTTTCCCAATGTTTTTGCCAGTTCACTATCAGTATTATTATGTCGACTAGCTATTTTGAGAAATTTTAATTTGGACTGGTTATTTTACAGTTGATTGATTTTATCAATTCTAAAGCAATCAATTGCATCCTACCAGTTAACTACGTATTCTTTGATCTTCACAAACTTTTATAAGCTCATAAATATTTCTTTTCTACCAAATATCAATAGCTTTAAAGTAGATTTTGGTACATATATTCAAAATTTATGGCCACTGATTTTTGTCGAAATAATAGCTAGATTTTGTTTATAGATTTTCAAGAATTACGATCACCGATATTAATTTTCTTTCAATGTTTTGTTCAAATTTTTAACTTTCTATTTGGCACCGTTTTCTATTATGCTTTTTGTCTGTTCTACTGCATTCTACCTTATTAATGTTTGGCATTAAATGCAAAGTTCTTTTCCCTCATTACAAGAAAATTAAATTTATTTTCTTTGAAACTCAATTATTATGATGTCCAAGTTGTTAGTAGGTTAAAGTAATGAAAAGTTTGAAAAGAATGAACGGATGATGGTCTTATGGTGTTTTGACAAATGTAATCAAGAGAATTAGTGGTGTTGAAGTTCTTGAAAAATAAAATATGGGAAGTAGGATTTAAATTAATCTTTGAATTCTTAATTTGGAAGTATGGAGATTTTGAAAGAATTTATCTAACAAAGAATGTGTTTTTTAAAAAATCTTTATATCAAGTATGTATAACTGTTATGTGCAAATTAGAAAGAATAATGAGTTTACAGTACATACTGATTGAGTAGTAAGGTATGAAGAACACCTAAGTTTACCTAATGTGGTTGAGAAGGGAAAAGAGAATAATTTAAGAACTATGTTCAAAAATAATGTAAAGTGATCAAGGTATTTGTGTTAAGGGTTTATATCATGCTAAGTTGAGTCTAGAATCTAGGATATATCGAGGATGTGAATTATGTTGAGGTTGGAAATTCACGTGTGAATATTTGTTGAGAAAGGAGATTTTAGAAAAGTCATAGTTATTGAATATTGATAACCCTAAGGCAATAAGGATACTAACATATGAAAGAATTGTACTAGTATAATGGTAAAAAGAATATACAAATGATATTTCGTTTGTTGTTTGGTGTGTCAGTAAGTAAAAATTGAATATATTATTTCAAGAGAGCTAATTAGAAAGCTTAGGATCTTAACTAGATTATAGTATGGCTAATAGTAAATCTAAATTATGTGTTTATACATTAGAAGTTATGCTTTAGGTATCTTTATATAATTTTAGTGAAATTTTGGAGAAAATCATTTATCCTTAGTTGAACTTTGCCTATATCAGTAATTATCAGGCCAACAAATAAATGGCACTATTTGAGGTTTTACATTAAACACCGTAGGACTCCTAATAGGTGGATGAGTTGAATAAGATTAAGTTTTTTGAATCTAATTTGGAATATCAAGAAATAGATAGAATATAATTAACCTAAATTGATGATGTTAATTTAGAGAGTATGCTTCAAGCATCTGTCTACGAGTTTGGAGGGAGATCCCTTAACAGAATTTGCTTATAATAAAGTGTTATTGGATGATTTAAAGCCTGCAGTAAAAGTGCTACAAACTTTTTATTTGATGACTCAGTGGAGTTAGACTTATGGTAAGACGTCGTTGATAAAGTGAAATGGAATGAAAAAAAAGAATACAAGCAACTTAATACAGGTCAAAAGGCTATAAGGACCATGTATGTTGAGCACTAGAAATTATCAGTTGGTGACCACATATTCTTGAAGGACTCACCAATGAAAGAGGTAATGAGGTTTGGAAAGAATGAAAAGTTAAGCACTAGTATATAGAATCTTTTGAAAACTTAAACAAAGTAGGCACAGTAATACATTACCTAGCCTTGCCATCAGGATTGAGTAATATGGATATAGACTTTTTTGCATCAATGCTAAGGAAGTACCTATTAGATTCTTCTTATGTTACCTAATTCCAAGAAATTCAATTGGACAAAAATTTGGCTTAACTATGGTTACAATCGATGTTTATTGTTGATCGACAAGTGAAGAATTTATGGATGAAAGAAATCCATATAGTTAAGTTATATGGCAAAATCACCCAAGTGAAGAGACATATTAAAAATTAAAGATGATATACATAAAAGATATTCCCAATTATTTGAGTAATAAGGTTGGTAACTCCAAACTTTGCCTTGATTTCATTCCCTGCATGTGGTAGGATGGATTGAAATTCAGGGACCAAATTTCTTAAGCGGGGAAGAATCTAACATTCCGTAATTTTTATTTTTAAATAATAATGTTTTGCTATAAAAATATATATTTTTATTTGTTTAAAAATGATTATGTTTTGTTAAAAGCAAGTCTACTTTTAATTAAAGTAATTATTGTTTTGCTTAAAATAATTATATTGGCCTTTAATAAATTTTTGTTTTATTTTTCGAAATATTCTTTCTTTTATTATGTATAAAGATATTTATTTCTTGATTTGTTTTATTAAGATTTTTATCAAGAAAAATGATGATTTAAGAGTTCAACTAAAGTTTTATGAGAATGTAAATTTTTAGAAATTTTTCAGATGTTTTAAGATGAAAAACGGTATTTATATGAATATATATGAAATAAAATGTAAATAAATCTAAATATATAATTATTAAATAATAATAAAATAAAATAAAAATAAAAGGGAAAGGAGAACGTGGAAGGAAGATAGAAACCGAAGCAGCGAACTTTCGATATGATGAATAGTATCTCCATGTTTTCTCTCTAGATCTAGAGTGCCTATTAAATTTTGATCTCAAAACTAAGGGTACCATTGGATTCAGGATGGAAAATACTACAATTTTGACCGAACAATTTCTCAAATTAGTCGTAGAATCGCTGTAGATCGGAAGTAAAAAACCTTAGAAAAAGGTAAACTCTGAAACTCTTACTTATAGACTTCAAATTGGAAATCTGATACCGTAGATGTATTCAAGAGTTAGGTAAACCTTAGAATATGAAATTTTTCAACTATCTGACAACTTTTTGTTCTTGGTGAATAGTATTTTTCGACGATTAATAGTGTTTTCCGGTGGTGGATAGTGTGTTTCGGACATGAATAGTACCAAGTTCTCGGAGTCATTTTCTTGATTTTTGGACTCTCCATACACAGTTTTTAAGTATGTTTAGTCAAATTTGAATTGGAAAAGTGCATTTTGGGGCTGTCCAATTTGGAGCCCTTACCTTGTTAGTAGATGATTCTTTCTATGGCTTACCATATACTCTTCTTAATCTTTAAGCACGTATTTGATTATGTTTATGAGACATTTACACTTTTAAATGTTTCTGAAATGCATTAAAATTATTTGAATTGCTTACAATTTGGAATATAGTTCGAGAAGAGTATAGTTTTGAAAATGGATTTCTAAACTCATGGTATATCTAATTTCACATGTATTTCTCATTAAATGATAAAGTGAATATTTATGCATGTGGCATTTATTTGTAAAACTATAAAGTTACTGATTATGATTAAATGGCAAACATAAAACTCATGGCGAGATGCTTGATAATTTTACATTGCATTGATGAATATGCATTTATATATATGTATTTATATGTATGGATGAATATCGACGGGTTGTATGGCTTGTGACAGTACCGAATAGGGGACGGCCTATTAGCCTGAGCAAGCCGAGGGAGGGCTGCTCCAACCGGGTGACAGTGGTAATGTGAGAAGGCAGATGGGTGATTGACTCACATTCCCTAATCACTATTGTTACTGTAGTTGATCAGTCACTATGCGTATAGCAAATGTGTGTGTGGGTTGACCAAATCACCGAATGTGGCAGGTCATTTTAAATTGGGTTGACCAGATTGCCGAATAAGGCTGGTCATTTTAAAAGTTTAAAACTTTATCTCAAAAGGTTATTATTTTACTATAGTTTATACAACTGAGCATAACAATATTTGTTTAATGATCATACTGTGCTGAATATGGTTTGATATCCGAATATCCTTTTATTTGAAAATATTTAAAATACGGGTCCCATATGGATGTACTTCTGAATTGTATTTTCTAAGTGACAAATTTTAAAACACGAGTACATCCATATGTTGATCTAAGAGGTCATAGGAGGTATTATCTGCTCACTGAGTTGTCAAACTCATTACACGATATTTCCACATTTTTTAGATAAGAATACAGAGTCTGATTTTGTAGATAGGTGATCAGTTAGGTGACATATTCTCTGGGTGAGTCTACGTTGCTTTCAAGGCTCACAGTTTTGTATTATACTATGTTTGTATTTTAGAGTGTGCTCTGATTGCTACAGGTAGGATCTTTACTTCTGTTGTTACTTTGACATTTATAACTTGGTTTGTATAATGTATATATATGAGAGAACCTATATGTATCTATTTCTATGATAAAGAATAGTGTTATGCATGTTAAGAAAAATATCTGATTGCGGAAAAACAAATGTTTGTTTCACGTGCTCGAAATTTTGGGGCGTGACATAAATTAACATTACTATTTAATATATATAAATATCAGTTTAATCAGAAACATGTTACTCCTCGGAAGCAAAGGGTGGAGAAGGAGGTACATGTGTTAGGATATCGAACATATTCACCCTTATTAGGTCTTGAATAAAGGGAATCTACTCTAGGTTTCTGAACATAACACCAAACTATAATGAGAACAAGAGTTCCCAATAGATTCAACAATAATATACACATATAATAAGAAAGTAATACCGGGTTATGTCTAGATGTATAAACTACAGAAAACGTGAATCTTCTCATGATAAAGTCAGTATTTGCAAATGCATGATTAACATAATATACTCATATGCTTGACATTCACAAATTCAATACATAGTACTTTACGTGTAACAACTCTATTTTTTTACTTATATACATATATATTTATATATATTTAAAATCCTATGAAGTCATTACCTCTTTACTTCTAACTATTTAACTCATAATAACAGTCAATTAATTTAACCAAGCATAATTAAGGTTTACACATCATTAATTAACAACATCCGTACATAAATCAAACATATATATGTCTACATCATATTCATCCATATTGACTAGTTTTGGGAATACAGGTGCGAGTGGTTGCACCTTCACTGAGTTCTTAGCTAACTCGACCCAACGTACGCTAAAAGCCAGTCCTAGAGAATATCTGCATATCTAGTCCTCTGAACATGATATGGAAAGATAGTCAGAATTAAATCTCAGTAGGTTCAACAATAAATCGTAATTATCATTAATATAGATCATCATGTCATGTTCATCTGTATAAACTACAGCAAATATCTTAGGTCACATGAATGCACTTTATCTATGCACATGAAAATCATACAGAAATGACATGTATGGCATAAATAACTATTTTTAAAATATCATATGATGACTATCAACTTATTTTTGTATCAAGCTACCACAGTGAGGATGAGTACTTTCTACTTTCTGGTACGGGATTTTCTCACTCCGTCTGACATGTCACACTTTCTCTTTCTTTTCTCATTAACATAATCATAGCGTGAGTAGGGCATCCCTTACTGGTGCACTACAAGGACCACCATGTGACTGTGCTCGTCTTTTTTCTTTGCTTTTCTTTTCACGATAATAGCCAAAAATATGACTTTAATAACAAGAATGTTCATTATACTCACATGCCATAATTTATCATCAAAGCATTACAAAAAATCATTGGTAAAATACAATCTTGCCATAAACATAATCATTTTCAAATATCACTTTATAAAATATTTCAATGTCAAAATTACACACTTAAGATGGTAAAGAGTTCTTACAATGGCAATGGCTATGGCATACACTAGTCATTTATTATTTTTATTTATAAGATTCTTCTTCTTTCTTAAATATTATTTTTCTCTCTCACTAAACAGAGCATAACACCCTCATTTTAAATCCAATTGAGGTGATCTTGGTGTCAATTGAAAGATAAGACAATTCACTAAAACCCTTATGGTGAACATTTTAGTGAAATAGTAAATAATCATGGTGTTACTACTCTTTCAAATTCAATGTTATTTCTTCTCGAATAGGTTTAGACCTTTACCTACTAATATGACCATATCTCCCTCATATGAACTCCAATCGAGGTGATTCCAAAACCTATAAAATGTAAGACAGTTATATACAACTTTCATGTTTATCACTTCTTCAGATTACTTACTAATTATTCCCAAAAAATTGAAACAAAAATGCTTATATTTACCACCCTCGATTCTAGAATGATTCTGACCTCTATTCATTAATCACCCATATCTCCCTCATATGGACTTAAAATTAAGTGCTTTTAAAGCCTATAGATCTGTGATACATATATCTATATTTATTATGTTAACAATTGCCTTTAATTCCTTACACATTTTTCCCATAAATTCAAACAACAAAACAAAATTAACAAATTCTTCCCTGGTTAGATAGTTTCTGACCATTCCTTATTAATCTTACCAGATCTCTCTCATATTGATTCCAATGGCTAAAGATTCATGTGACATATATATATATATATATATATATATATATATATATATATATATATATATATATATATATATATATATATATATATATATATATATATCATGTTAAGCATTTCTTTTAATTGCCTACAGATTTATCCTAAAAATTCAAACACAAAAGAAAACCTAACAAATTCTTCCCTGGTTAATCATTTTCTGACGACTTCTTACTAATCGGACAATATCTCCCTCATATGACTCAAAATTAAGTGATTCCAGTGGAAAAAAATCGGTGAGACATATATCTACATTTTTCATGTTAACCATTTCTTTTAATTCTTAACCAATTCTTCCCAGAATTTCAAAAACAGAAGCTTACCTTGTTACTCCGAAATCTAGTATCCTAACCACAAATTTCCTAAGGTTTTAATTCATCATTTTATTACGTCCTCTTCCATTTTCACCACATTCAAATATACAAAATTTCAGCTTAAAAATCCTTAAATTTTGCCACCCATAACCATACCTATGCAGAACTTTCCACACCAACTGAAATGTTCAAAACATCCATCATATGCAAGATAACATATAACATGATATAACAACATCCATGACCAATCATCAAAGTAACAAATATTGTAAATTTAATCAAAGTTCTAGGATCAAAATCCCAGATAAATGTTACAAATTTCAAAGCTTTTCTTCAAAAAGAGATATTGTTAAACCTACCTAAAGATCTCCTTAGCTCACTTAGTGAATTCCTTTTCTTGTTTCCTCTTAAAGGAAGTAGCAAGATTTCTCCCTTCCCTTAGCATTTCTAGTAGCTTAAATAAGAGAAGGAGGGTGAGGTTTGAACCCTAAGGATGAAGAGAAAAGATGGATTCAAGTAGAGATTAAGCTAACTTACCTTGAGTACGTAGTCTTCTAACCTTCTCCTTCCTCTTCCTTCTTCTCTTCTCTCTTTCTCTCCTTTCCTCACTCTACCTTGCTTATGTTTTTCCTCTCCCTCACTTGAACGAAATTATAATGTTAAGGGTGGTTTTTGCTTAAATAAACTATCAAGTGGTTCACATTTCATAATCATGGGTCTACCTTATCACAATTAGGATGTACTTGGTTATTTTTTAGGGAAAGACAACTCATGTTCTTGTCTACCTCTCCCTTAGTCAAGATATGCATAGAAAAAGGAGATTTCTATTTTGAAAATTATAATAAAATGTTCTTAAGATAAGGGACAAGGTCCCTTTTATTTAGGGATTCTTTTCCTTTTTCTTTTGTCTTAATTAAGTTTGATAGGTTTGCCTTTGTAGGTGGCAAATTTATAGCCCATGAGCCTCCCTTGCTTGGCTAAAATTATTTGTGTAGGATAAGGATGTTTTGTCATAATTCCATGTATTATTACCTACTTGATGAAATTATGAATGTAGGATATAGATGTTTTGTCCTCATGCCATGTGACCTAATCTTGATTATTATTACACTAATATTTTCTCACATGATTCTTATTTTTTTCCTCTTGCATTTGGGCTCATTCTTACCCGTTTTCTTTGTTTTGGCTGAAATTCTTCCTTTCATGGAGGGCTTGGTCACATTTTCATGGTTTGTGGGCTATCGGTCCAATTTATATATCCTAGTCCAAGTCTATGTTTTATTTCTTTGTTGGATTATCCTATTGGCTTACTAGAAACTCATGTGAAGTGAAAAAAACTCTATATAAAGTGTCCATAGGTGAAAGCCCAATGTATGGGTGGAGATATTAAACTTAAGAACTCTAGCTCTTGAATTAGGAAAAATTACCTTAATCCAATCTTCTTGAAATTTTAAGACCTTGACTTACTTCCCAAAAATTTATCTCTTTTAACCAAGAATTTCACCTCTCTTTAGTATGTTATTTCAAATGTTTTCCTATTAGTTTTTTCTCTTTTTACTTATTCCCTTAATATTAGAAACATTTTTTATGCATGCACATAAGGTGAAAAATTTCTAAGGATTATATTTCTTTAGATATCTAAAAATTGTCTAATAAATTTTATTTCCTCAACTAAATATTTATGTAGCTTTATTAATAAAAGAAACGAAATTAGAGATGTTACATTATCCATAGTGACTGATCGTTTGCATCCACAAATTCAAAACACGGTACTTTATGCATAGTTATTGATTGTTTGCAGTCACAAATTCAATAAACAGTACTTTATGCATATTGACTAATCGTCTGCGGCCATAAATTCAAAACACATTACTTTATCCATAGTGACTGATCGTCTGTAGTCACAAATTCAATACACAATACTTTATGCATACTGACTGATCATTTGCAACCACAAATTTAATACATAGTACTTTATGCATAGTGATTGATTGTCTACAGCCACAAATTCATCACTATTGAGCAATAGTGTTTAGCAACATAGTAGTGTGAGCCATTCTTATACCCAATACTCATAAACTACTGTTGCCTGGTTAGAGTAGCCATACTCCCCCTTGGCTCACTCAAGTTAATAGGGCATCCCCTATTTATTATTGTCTCAAGCCATACAACCCATCTGGTCACCTTACGTTTGCAAGGGTCATCCCAAATTTTATTATTATTTCGTCTCTTTCTGATATTCAGGCATACTCATGATATCATCTTCATCATCATTATCAATATTTAATAAGTATGTAATAATGTATTCATCATCATGTAACAATGAATGTATCATACCCTTTAAGCATTATCATTATTACATCATAAGTATATGGCAATCATGCTTGTCACTAATGTCATGCAACTCAGGTAACTCAATTCAATATCTTAAATCATACATCAAACATGTATCAGTGCAAGATGTATATATTATACATGTCATCACAGTAATGCAAAAAGTGGTGGAAATTGATGCTATAGAATAGTGATCATAAGAGGCTTCCTCTTTTTAAATGTCAATACAATCCCTCTAAATTTATTCCTTATTTTATTGCTATTAAATATGTTAATTGCTACTCATTATAATTTTTCTTCTCCACTTATTTTATTACAATTTTAGCTATCAATTTGGCTAACTCCTTCATTTAGTTTCCATTATACATTTTAAACATTATATTTATAGATCATATCTTCCTTTCCCTTTTATCTCTTCTAATTTCCCTAAATTATAAATTAAGTTCTTACCCACCTATCCATGTTAAAAATCCCCCTTAACCTGTTCTTTTATCCTTAAGAGCTAAAGACAATTCCATACTTTGTAATGAACTTTCTTCTTATTTTGGTCAAGCTTAATACTATGTCATAATTACACTTTGCTTTCCCTTAATTCTCCTATTAATCAACCTTTTTAATGACATGTATTTAATTCATATTGTCTACCTCAAAGCACCAAAATATTCTAGTTACAAAAAAAATTACAGTGTGCAACATGGCCATGTTTAAGGATGTCAAAAACATGTTGCAGCTCTCCAAACATGCCTGAACATGGTATAGCCATGGCCTACAACATGATGTGCTTAAGACTACCGTGTGTTTCAGGTTCTTAATCGATCTGACCTTCCCTTACTTATTAGGGCATAACTCTCTCCTTTCAACTCCGATTAAGGTGTCCAGTGCATATGGAAAGATACTACAATAAGCTATAACTTTTATGTTTTTTACTTTGACCATAAAGGAATAAAAATAGATGTAAGAGTGTCTCAAAATTAGCGTCGTGACTCTATGCACTAGATTTAACCACTCTTTACTCACCAAGGCATAACTCTTTCGTATTAAATCCAATTGAAGTAATTCTAGATGTAACATCCCTCAATTAATTCTAATGGTGTGGCAATCTCGTAATAATTAGAAAAATTAGGGGCAAAGTCATAGGCGTAAGTGGCTGTGTCAGAACTTCGAAAGGACGTGGACATGAGTTGGTGCCTAGTAAGCAGTTGTGCCATGTGAGCATCTAGAAGGTTCTAGAACCTTCTAGAACATTCTAGATAATTCTGGTACATTCTGGAAGTTTCTAGATATTCTAATGGTATGGCAATCTCGTAATAATTAGAGAAATAAGGGGTAAAGTCATATTCTCATGGTATGGCATTTATGTAATTTCATTAAAATAGCATTTAATTTATGTAATTTAATGGAGGATGGCATTTGTGTAAATAATGGATGATGGCATGGGCATTTTGGAGATAAAGAGGTGATAAGGTAGGGGTAGGAAGGGAAAAAAAAATAAAATGAAATAAAATAATAGAAGATAAGAAGGAGAAGGGGGATAAGAATCAATAAGTGATCAAAGGGGGAGAGGGTTCAGAAAACAAAAAAAACGTAGGCAAGAAGGAGAAGAGGAAGAAGGAGGAAGGAGAGAGAGAAAGAAGAGAGAAAGGGATCAAAAAGAAGGAATCCAAGGAGTTAAGGTAGGTTTAACATTAACTTACTATGAAGATTGTAATTTTGATGACATATGTGTGTATGAATACTTGTAAGCTTTTGTTGATGGATGTAACATCCTTAATTTCGTTTCTTTTATTGATAAAGGAACATAAAAAAAAATTAATTAAGGAAATAAAATTTATTAGACAATATTTTAGATATCTAAGGAAATATAGTCCTTAGAAATTCTTCACCTTATGTATATGCATAGAAAATGTTTCTAACATTAAGAGAACAAATAAAGAAGGAAAATCTAATAGGAAAGAAATTACAAATAACATACTAAAGAGATGCAAAATTCTTGGATAAGGAAGATAAATTTTTAGAAACAAGTAAAGGTCTTAAAATTTCAAAGAACATTGAATTAGGGTAATTTTTCCTAATTCAAGAACTATAGTTACTAAGTTTAAAATCTTTACCCATACATTGGGCTTTTACCTATGGACACTTCATATAGAGTTTTTCCACTTCACATAAGTTTCTAGCAAGCCCATTGGATAACCTAAACAAGAAATTAAACATAGACTTGGACTAGGATATAGTAATTTCACCAATAGCCCAAAAATTATGAAAATGTGACAAAGCCCTCCAAGAAAGGAAGAATTTTATCCAAAGCAAAGAAAATGGGTAGGACAAGCCCATAATGGGTAGGAATAAGCCCAAATCCAAGAGGAAAAATAAAATAAAATAAATTAGATGATGATATAACAATAAGAATACAGATTAGGTTACATGGCATTAAGACAAAAATTTAGCAAGCGGTGTGATTCTACATTCATCATTTAAGCAAGTGGCATGATAATACAAGGCTTTAGGACAAAAACATATATATCCTACACTCATAATTTTAGCAAGTGGTATGATAATACATGGTATTAGGACAAAACATTCATAGCCCACACAAATAATATCAACCAAATAATGGAGATTCAAGGGCTAGAAATTTGCCACCTAAAAAGGCAAACCTATCATACTTGTTTAAGACAAAAGAAAATGGAAATGAATCCCTAAATCAAAGGGACCTTGTCCCATATCTTAAGAACATATTATCATAATTTTCAAAATACAAATCTCCTTTTCCTATGCATATCTTGACTAAGGAAGAGGAAGACAAGAACATAAGTTGTTTGTTTTCCAAAAATTCAACAAAGTGTATCCTAATTGTGATAAGGTAGACCCATGATCATGAAAGGTGAATTATTTGGTGGTCTATATAAGAAAATCCACCCTTACAACATTAGAATTTCGTCCAAGTGAGGGAGAGAAAAAAATAGAAGCAAGGTAGAGTGAGGAAAGGAGAGGAAGAAAGAGGAAGGAGAAGTCTAGAAGACTAAGTGCTCCAAGTAAGTTTAACAATATTTCTTTTTGAAGAAAACTTTTGAAACTTATAATATTTATATGAGATTTTGATCTTAGAACTTTTATGATTGGTCATGATGTTGCTATATCATGTTACATATTGATCTTGCATGTGATGTATGTTTGAATACTTAGGTTGGTGTAGATAGTTCTGCATGGTTATGGCTATGGGTGGCAGAATTTTAAGCTTCGGTATTTTAATTTCTGGGAACAATCTATAAGGAATTAAAATAAATGGTTAACATAAGAATTAAAGATATATGTGTCCCGGATTTTTAGCCACTGGAATCATTCCATTTGGAGTTCATATGAGGTAGCTATGGTCTGATTAGTAGTCAAAAGTCAGAAAATGAATCATCAGGGAAGAATATGTTAGGATAGCTTCGGTAATTTAATTTCTGGGAATTATTGGTAGGGAATTAAAATAAATGGTTAACATAAGAATTAAATATATGTATGTCATGGATTTTTAGCCACTGGAATCATTCAATTTGGAGTCCACATGTGGTAGAAATGGTCCGATTAGTAAGCCAAGGTCAGAAAATGGTTCATCAGGGAAGATTATGTTAGGACAGCTTTTGTATTTTAATTTCTGGGAATTATTTGTATGGAATTAAAATAAATGTTTAACATGAACCATATATATCTATGTCTCATGGAAATATTCTCACTGAAATTATGCAATTTGGAGTTCATATGAGGTAGATATGATCTGATTAGTAAGCAAAGGTCAGAAAATGTTTATTCAGGGAAGAGTATGTTATTAATGTTTTAGTTTTTGAATTTCTGAGAATATTATGTAGGGAATTAAAATAGTGCGCCAACATAACAATTATAGATATATGGGTCATGGAATTTTACCAACTGGAATAACTCAATTTGGAGTTCAAATTTGAGAGATATTGTCTAATTAGTTAGTAAAGGTCAGAACCTAAACGAGAAGAAATAATACTAAATTTAAAGGAATAATAACACCACAATATCATACTATTTTGTTGATATGATTAACATAATAGTTTTAAATAATTGTCTTAGCTTTTCATAGACACTAAGATCATCTTAATCGAATTTAAAATGAGAGAGTTATGCTCTGATTTGTAAGCAAAGGCTGTGTTAAAAGTTAGTAAAACCTATTTTCAATATTTTTCTACCCTAGATGAATTTTTAAGGTAATAGTAGAAATCAATTTGAGGAAAAATGCTCTATAAAATTTGTAAGAACATGTGTTGGAAATGATATAAGTAGAAATAAAATGACTAAATGCCTAGACATAAAGAAAAAGAAAAGAATTATTCTAGTTACTGGAAAAAAAATTGTGATTTGTGAAAAGTGCATGTCTAAGGAAAGCTCTGGCAAGGAAAGACTTGGTACTTAAGCGTGTCCATTAGTGACACACCTCTCTTTTCTGGGAATTTTCCTGGTGCGCTGTTTACATACTACAATTACTATCCAATTATCGAGGTATTAGTGTGAAATTTTGACATGGAAATATTTTATAAAGTGAAAATTAGAAAATGATTATATTCATGGCATAATTTCAGTTTACCAATGAATTTTGAGAATGATTATGTTTTGATACATTATGGCATGAGAATATAATGAACATACTCGTTATTGGAATCATATTTTCAGCTATTAATATGAAAAGAAAAGAAATGAGCACGGTCACATGGCAATTCGTGTGGTGCACCAGTAGGGGACGCCCTACCAATGGTTATGATTATATTCATGAGAAAAGAAAGAGAAAGTGTGCCATGTCGGACGGAGCGAGATAAGCCCGTACCGAAAAGTAGAGAATACTTACCCTGACTGGGGTACCTTGAAGTAAGAATAAGTTGATAGCCATCATATGAAATTCGAAAAAATAGTTATTCATGCCATACATGTCATAACTGTATAATTTTCATGTGCATGATAAAGTGCATTCATGTGACCTAAAGATATTTTCTGTAGTTTATACAGCTGAACATGACATGATGAACTATAATGGTAAATTATGATTTATTGTTGAACTTACTGGGATTTAATTCTCACTATATTTCCATATCATGTTCAGAAGAATAAATATGCATATATTCTCTATGACACTTATTATCTCTGTACGTTGGATCGAGGTGCCCTACCTTGGGAAACTTCCAGTTGTTTCAGATGTAACTATCGTAGATGTAACTGAGATTCCGGTGGACGTGCCACCCGAACCTGTGTCCCCGGAAATAGTCGATATAGATGATTAGAACTAATATGTATCTTTGTACAAATGTTTGTAAAATAATGGTGTGTAGTTTGTAAAATAATAGTGTGTATGGAAACTCAGTATTGTATAAATTAAATAAATGTTATATTGAGTTAAGTTGTAACGAGGTAATAACTTCATGGTATTTTAAAAAAAAAATTACATAAATGGAGTTGTTACATAATTGGTATCAGAGCAGGTCGATCCTAGATGGCCAGTGGTTGGATGGTTATCTGAATCGATCTTATAGTGTCTTGAGTATGTTGTGGTTGTGCTGTGTAGGGGATCAGTGATTCATATAGGTAAGAAATTACTAGTGTTTCCTATCTATATGCCGAGGTGGTGTTATGACTGCTATTAAATATTTTTGAACTAACTATTGGGCTTGATCACCTCAATAGCAGCATAACTTTGTTTTGTACCATAGTAGGAAATGGCACCACCAAGGAGGAATCCAGCAACCAATGCAGAGGAAACCCTGCACAACCTGGCCACGGCAATTCGAGACCAAGTTATGACCACCAACCAAATTTTACAACATCTCCAGAATGCTAATAACACAAATGTTGAGATTGGTCCTAACAATCGGACGGCTGGAAAAGATAATGGCATATCCGAGTTCCTGAGGACTAGACCACCTTGTTTCCAAGGTGGTTATGACCCAACGGTAGCCGAAAGGTGGATTAGGGAATTAGAGAAAATCTTTGAAGTGATGGGCTGTACTGAAGAGCAGCAAATCATTTTTGCTGCATATATGTTAAAGGATGAAGCATAATACTGGTGGCGTGGAGCTAGAGAACTTTTAGCTCATCAGGGAAGACAGATCACCTGGCAAGTGTTCAAGGACATTTTTTTTGAAAAGTACTTTCCAAGTACTGTACGGGCAGAGAAAGAGATCGAATTTCTCCAACTCAGGCAAGGAAGCATGACCGTGGACCAGTATATCGCAAGGTTCGAGGAGCTGTCTAAGTTCTCCTCTTATCTGCGATATAACCCAGATGAAGCATGGAAGGCAGTTAAGTTTGAAGCGGGACTAAACCCGGAGTTAAAGAATGCTGTTATAGCTATGGAGATAAGGGAGTTTGTACCTCTGATAAATAAATGCAGACTCCTGGAAAAGAGTTTAAGGGCAGTGGAGGACGAGAAGCAAAGGCGAAACCTATGGAAAAGGAAGAAAAATTTTCCCAACCCTAGAAAGAACGTGAGAAGAAGTGGATATGGAGCTGGTAAGAGGCCATTGATTGCGGGTCCTAGGCCTTTTCAACAAGACCTCGCCTCAGTCAAGTGCGCTAAGTGCGGACGCATGCATGGTAACCGGCCATGCTACATGGGACAAGATGTCTGCTTTAATTGCGGGCAGAAGGGACATTTTGCGAAAAACTGCCCACAGAATGTAGGAAAGCAGCCAGAACAGAGGCCTCAAGTGAAAGGAAGGGTTTTCACCCTGAGCGGCCAAGAGGCAGCTCAATCTTTTGAAATGATTCAAGGTACATGCTATATTTATGGATTTGCTCTTATGGTGTTATTTGACTCTGGTGCTAGTCATTCATTTATATCAGAAGAATGTATTAGGAAGTTTCAGTTCCCTATTTCTGAAACTCCCTATGAGCTATCTGTAGTAACCCCTACAGGGGAACGGGTATTAACTTCATCTATATGTAAGGACTGTCAAGTCACCATCCAGGAGAAAAATTTTTCTATAGACCTCGTCAGTTTACCTTTAAGAGGTATTGAGGTCATTCTAGGGTTAGACTGGATGTCTAGAAATCGAGTCTTGTTGAATTGTTGTAACAAGACCGTTGAATTTCTACCTTCTACTCCGAAAAAGGAGGTCCAGTTATTGATGTTAAATGCCAATCAAGTTAATAGGGAGTTGAAGAATGGAGTACTTGGATACATTCTCTTGTATTTATCAAACCTAGAAGTCGAATCGAAGCTTGATGAAATTCCAATAGCCAACGAGTTTCCTGAAGTGTTTCCATTAGATATTCCAGGCTTACCTCCCAAGAGAGAGATAGAGTTCTCTATTGATCTCCTACCTGGGACAGGGCCTATCTCTATTGCACCATATCGAATGGCCTCGAAGGAACTACAAGAACTAAAGAAGCAGTTGGAGGAACTATTAGCCAAGCAATTCATTAGACCGAGTGTATCACCTTGGGGAGCTCCTGTATTGTTTGTTAAGAAGAAAGACGGGAGTTTGAGACTATCCATAGATTACAGATAGCTGAATAAGGTGACTATCAAAAATAAGTACCCTCTCCCTAGGATAGATGACTTATTGGATCAATTAAAGGGTGCCTCCATCTTTTCTAAAATTGACTTGCGGTCAGGATATCATCAGATTAGGATTAAGGAGGAGGACGTACCAAAAACTGCCTTCAGGACTAGGTATGGGCACTATGAGTTTCTCGTAATGCCCTTCGGGTTGACTAATGCACCTGTAATTTTCATGGATTACATGAATCGCATTTTTCGACCCTACCTAGATCAATTTGTTGTAGTGTTCATTGATGACATCTTGATATATTCTAAGAGTGAGAAAGAACATGAACAACATCTCCGAATCGTGCTGCAAGTGCTGAAAGAGAAAAAGTTATATGCTAAATTGGAGAAGTGTGAATTTTGGCTGTTAGAAGTGAAGTTTCTCGGACATGTCATCTCTAATAGAGGGGTAGTCGTAGATCCTAGCAAGACGGAAGCAGTGATTAAGTGGGAGACACCAAAGACGGTTACAGAAATCAGAAGTTTCCTTGGTTTGGCAGGATACTACAGGAGATTTATACAAAACTTCTCTCGTATAGCCTTGCCATTGACTAAATTGACCAGGAAGGGAAGTCCTTTCAAATGGACTGATCAATGTGATGCTAGTTTTCAGGAGCTGAAGACAAGACTGACCACTCCTCCTGTTTTAATTATTCCAGACCCCATAGGATATTTTGAAGTGTATAGTGACGCTTCAAAGAAAGGGCTAGGATGTGTGCTGATGCAAGATAAGAGAGTAGTTGCTTACGCCTCTAAGCAACTGAGACCTCACGAAGGAAACTATCCAACCCATGATCTTGAATTAGCGGCAGTAGTGTTTGCCTTAAAGATTTGGCGACACTATTTGTACGGGGCAACCTTTGAAGTATATTGTGATCATAAGAGTCTTAAATACCTCTTTGATCAGAAGGAGTTAAATATGAGGTAACGAAGATGGGTATAATTCCTCAATGACTACAAGTTTGAGATAAAGTATCATCCCGGAAAGGCGAATGTTATAGCAGATGCCTTGAGTCGAAAATCTCTGCATATGGGTCAGATGATGGTGTATGAGATGTAGATGCTAGAGGAGTTTCGAAATTTGAAGCTAGCCACTACTCTTACTCCAAAGAATCTAGTCATTAATGGTTTAAGTATAGGGTCTGACCTTAGAGCCCAGATCAAAGAAGCTCAAGCTCACGATCAATACTTACAAGATCATAAAGACCAAGGATTTAAAAAGGATGTATCAGGGAAGGATTTGTGTCCCTCAAGAACAAGAGTTGAGGACTAAGATACTGCAGGAAGCGCATCAAAGTAAATACACAATCCATCCTGGATGCACTAAAATGTACCAGGATTTAAAAAGGATGTATTGGTGGCCAGGGATGAAAAATGACATTGCTGAGTTTGTGGCGAAATGTCTCATTTGTCAAAAGGTGAAGGTGGAGCATCAAAAGCCAGCGGGATTTCTACAACCTCTTGAGATCCCTAAATGGAAATGGGATAGTATTTCGATGGACTTTGTTGTAGGTTTACCTAAGACCTCAGTGGGATATGACTCTATCTGGGTAATAGTTGACAGATTAACCAAATTTGCTCACTTTTTCGCCATAAAAATTAACTTTTCACTAGATAAATTGGCCCAATTGTACGTTCAGGAAATAGTTAGACTCCATGGGATTCCCTTAAATATTGTTTCTGATAGAGATCCGAGGTTCACGTCGAGGTTTTGGAAGGCGTTGCAAGAAGCTTTTGGTACTCAGTTGCGGTTCAGTACTGCCTACCATCCTCAAACTGACGGGCAGACAGAACGAACCATTCAAACCCTAGAAGATATGTTGAGGGCCTATGTGATAGAGCAAGGTAAAGGATGGGATAAGTACCTACCTTTAGTAGAGTTTGCTTATAATAATAACTATCACTCTAGCATTAAGATGGCCCCCTATGAAGCTTTATACGGTAGAAAGTGCCGATCTCCACTATGTTGGTTCGAGGTAGGAGAAAAGAACTTGTTGGGTCCTGATCTAGTTCAACAAACCACTAAACAAATCAGGATGATACGAAACAAAATACTTACAGCTCAGAGTCGGCAAAAGAGTTACTACAATAAGAGACATAGACCTCTAGAGTTTGAGGAAGGAGACCATGTATTTCTGAAACTTTCCCCGACTACTGGAGTTGGTAGGTCTCTCAAAACAAGAAAGCTAAGTCCGCGATTTTTAGGACCCTACCAAATTCTAAAGAAAGTTAGGACATCAGCATATCAAGTTGCTCTCCCACCTAATTTGTCCAACCTGCATAATGTTTTCCACGTATCACAGCTGCGAAAGTATCTTTCAGATTCATCACATATAATACTGGATGAACCAATCCAAATAAAAGAGAACATGACATACCAGCTAGTACCTGCATCCATATTGGACACTGACGTGAAGCAACTGAGAAATAAAACCATTCCCCTAGTTAAGGTGTTATGGGAAGGTTTGACTCCAGAAGAAGCAACTTGGGAGCTGGAAGAAGTCATGAGGAAGAAATATCCGCAATTATTCTTATAAGGTAATTTCTGAAATTTTGAGGACAAAATTTCTTTTAGGGGGAGAGAAATGTAACATCCTTATTTTCGTTTCTTTTATTGATAAAGGAACATAAAAAAATTAATTAAGGAAATAAAATTTATTAGACAATATTTTAGATATCTAAGGAAATATAGTCCTTAGAAATTCTTCACCTTATGTATATGCATAGAAAATGTTTTTAACATTAAGAGAACAAATAAAGAAGGAAAATCTAATAGGAAAGAAATTACAAATAACATACTAAAGAGATGCAAAATTCTTGGATAAGGAAGATAAATTTTTAGAAACAAGTAAAGGTCTTAAAATTTCAAAGAACATTGAATTAGGGTAATTTTTCCTAATTCAAGAACTATAGTTACTAAGTTTAAAATCTTTACCCATACATTGGGCTTTTACCTATGGACACTTCATATAGAGTTTTTCCACTTCACATAAGTTTCTAGCAAGCCCATTGGATAACCTAAACAAGAAATTAAACATAGACTTGGACTAGGATATAGTAATTTCACCAATAGCCCAAAAATTATGAAAATGTGACAAAGCCCTCCAAGAAAGGAAGAATTTTATCCAAAGCAAAGAAAATGGGTAGGACAAGCCCATAATGGGTAGGAATAAGCCCAAATCCAAGAGGAAAAATAAAATAAAATAAATTAGATGATGATATAATAATAAGAATACAGATTAGGTTACATGGCATTAAGACAAAAATTTAGCAAGTGGTGTGATTCTACATTCATCATTTAAGCAAGTGGCATGATAATACAAGGCTTTAGGACAAAAACATATATATCCTACACTCATAATTTTAGCAAGTGGTATGATAATACATGGTATTAGGACAAAACATTCATAGCCCACACAAATAATATCAACCAAATAATGGAGATTCAAGGGCTAGAAATTTGCCACCTAAAAAGGCAAACCTATCATACTTGTTTAAGACAAAAGAAAATGGAAATGAATCCCTAAATCAAAGGGACCTTGTCCCATATCTTAAGAACATATTATCATAATTTTCAAAATACAAATCTCCTTTTCCTATGCATATCTTGACTAAGGAAGAGGAAGACAAGAACATAAGTTGTTTGTTTTCTAAAAATTCAACAAAGTGTATCCTAATTGTGATAAGGTAGACCCATGATCATGAAAGGTGAATTATTTGGTGGTCTATATAAGAAAACCCACCGTTACAACATTAGAATTTCGTCCAAGTGAGGGAGAGAAAAAAATAGAAGCAAGGTAGAGTGAGGAAAGGAGAGGAAGAAAGGAAGAAAGAGGAAGGAGAAGTCTAGAAGACTAAGTGCTCCAAGTAAGTTTAACAATATTTCTTTTTGAAGAAAACTTTTGAAACTTATAATATTTATATGAGATTTTGATCTTAGAACTTTGATGATTGGTCATGATGTTGCTATATCATGTTACATATTGATCTTGCATGTGATGTATGTTTGAATACTTAGGTTGGTGTAGATAGTTCTGCATGGTTATGGCTATGGGTGGCAGAATTTTAAACTTCGGTATTTTAATTTCTGGGAACAATCTATAAGGAATTAAAATAAATGGTTAACATAAGAATTAAAGATATATGTGTCCCGGATTTTTAGCCACTCGAATCATTCCATTTGGAGTTCATATTAGGTAACTATGGTCTGATTAGTAGTCAAAGGTCAGAAAATGAATCATCAGGGAAGAATATGTTAGGATAGCTTCGGTAATTTAATTTTTGGGAATTATTGGTACGGAATTAAAATAAATGGTTAACATAAGAATTAAATATATGTATGTTATGGATTTTTAGCCACTGGAATCATTCAATTTTGAGTCCACATGTGGTAGATATGGTCCGATTAGTAAGCCAAGGTCAGAAAATGGTTCATCAGGGAAGATTATGTTAGGACAGCTTTTGTATTTTAATTTCTGGGAATTATTTGTATGGAATTAAAATAAATGGTTAACATGAACCTTATATATCTATGTCTCATGGAAATATTCTCACTGAAATTATGCAATTTGGAGTTCATATGAGGTAGATATGATCCGATTAGTAAGCAAAGGTCAGAAAATATTTATTCAGGGAAGAGTATGTTATTAATGTTTTAGTTTTTGAATTTCTGAGAATATTCTGTAGGGAATTAAAATAGTTCGCTAACATAACAATTATAGATATATGGCTCATGGAATTTTACCAACTGGAATAACTCAATTTGGAGTTCAAATTTGAGAGATATTGTCTAATTAGTTAGTAAAGGTCAGAACCTAAACGAGAAGAAATAATACTAAATTTAAAGGAATAATAACACCACAATATCATACTATTTTGATGATATGATTAACATAATAGTTTTAGATAATTATCTTAGCTTTTCATAGACACTAAGATCATCTTAATCGAAGTTAAAAAGAGAGAGTTATGCTCTGATTTGTAAGCAAAGGCTGTGTTAAAAGTTAGTAAAACCTATTTTCAATATTTTTCTACCCTAGATGAATTTTTAAGGTAATAGTAGAAATCAATTTGAGGAAAAATGCTCTATAAAATTTGTAAGAACATGTGTTGGAAATGATATAAGTAGAAATAAAATGACTAAATGCCTAGACATAAAGAAAAAGAAAAGAATTATTCTAGTTACTGGAAAAAAAATTGTGATTTGTGAAAAGTGCATGTCTAAGGAAAGCTCTGGCAAGGAAAGACTTGGTACTTAAGCGTGTCCATTAGTGACCCACCTCTCTTTTCTGGGAATTTTCCTGGTGCGCTGTTTACATACTACAATTACTATCCAATTATCGAGGTATTAGTGTGAAATTTTGACATGGAAATATTTTATAAAGTGAAAATTAGAAAATGATTATATTCATGGCATAATTTCAGTTTACCAATGAATTTTGAGAATGATTATGTTTTGATACATTATGGCATGAGAATATAATGAACATACTCGTTATTGGAATCATATTTTCAGCTATTAATATGAAAAGAAAAGAAATGAGCACGGTCACATGGCAATCCGTGTGGTGCACCAGTAGGGGACGCCCTACCAATGGTTATGATTATATTCATGAGAAAAGAAAGAGAAAGTGTGCCATGTCGGACGGAGCGAGATAAGCCCGTACCGAAAAGTAGAGAATACTTACCCTGACCGGGGTATCTTGAAGTAAGAATAAGTTGATAGCCATCATATGAAATTCGAAAAAATATTTATTCATGCCATACATGTCATAACTGTATAATTTTCATGTGCATGATAAAGTGCATTCATGTGACCTAAAGATATTTTCTGTAGTTTATACAGCTGAACATGACATGATGAACTATAATGGTAAATTATGATTTATTGTTGAACTTACTGGGATTTAATTCTCACTATATTTCCATATCATGTTCAGAAGAATAAATATGCAGATATTCTCTATGACACTTATTATCTCTGTACGTTGGATCGAGGTGCCCTACCTTGGGCAACTTCCAGTTATTTCAGATGTAACTGTCGTAGATGTAACTGAGATTCTGGTGGACGTGCCACCCGAACCAGTGTCCCCGGAAATAGTCGATATAGATGATTAGAACTAATATGTATCTTTGTACAAATGTTTGTAAAATAATGGTGTGTAGTTTGTAAAATAATAGTGTGTATGGAAACTCAGTATTGTATAAATTAAATAAATGTTATATTGAGTTAAGTTGTAACGAGGTAATAACTTCATGGTATTTTAAAAAAAAAATTACATAAATGGAGTTGTTACATAATTGGTATCAGAGCAGGTCGATCCTAGATGGCCAGTGGTTGGATGGTTATCTGAATCGATCTTATAGTGTCTTGAGTATGTTGTGGTTGTGCTGTGTAGGGGATCAGTGATTCATATAGGTAAGAAATTACTAGTCTTTCCTATCTATATGCCGAGGTGGTGTTATGACTGCTATTAAATATTTTTGAACTAACTATTGGGCTTGATCACCTCAATAGCAGCATAACTTTGTTTTGTACCATAGTAGGAAATGGCACCACCAAGGAGGAATCCAGCAACCAATGCAGAGGAAACCCTGCACAACCTGGCCACGGCAATTCGAGACCAAGTTATGACCACCAACCAAATTTTACAACATCTCCAGAATGCTAATAACACAAATGTTGAGATTGGTCCTAACAACCGGACGGCTGGAAAAGATAATGGCATATCTGAGTTCCTGAGGACTAGACCACCTTGTTTCCAAGGTGGTTATGACCCAACGGTAGCCGAAAGGTGGATTAGGGAATTAGAGAAAATCTTTGAAGTGATGGACTGTACTGAAGAGCAGCAAATCATTTTTGCTGCATATATGTTAAAGGATGAAGCAGAATACTGGTGGCGTGGAGCTAGAGAACTTTTAGCTCATCAGGGAAGACAGATCACCTGGCAAGTGTTCAAGGACATTTTTTTTGAAAAGTACTTTCCAAGTACTGTACAGGCAGAGAAAGAGATCGAATTTCTCCAACTCAGGCAAGGAAGCATGACCGTGGACCAGTATATCGCAAGGTTCGAGGAGCTATCTAAGTTCTCCTCTTATCTGCGATATAACTCAGATGAAGCATGGAAGGCAGTTAAGTTTGAAGCGGGACTAAACCCGGAGTTAAAGAATGCTGTTATAGCTATGGAGATAAGGGAGTTTGTACCTCTGATAAATAAATGCAGACTCCTGGAAAAGAGTTTAAGGGCAGTGGAGGACGAGAAGCAAAGGCGAAACCTATGGAAAAGGAAGAAAAATTTTCCCAACCCTAGAAAGAACGTGAGAAGAAGTGGATATGGAGCTGGTAAGAGGCCATTGATTGCTGGTCCTAGGCCTTTTCAACAAGACCTCGCCTCAGTCAAGTGCGCTAAGTGTGGACGCATGCATGGTAACCGGCCATGCTACATGGGACAAGATGTCTGCTTTAATTGCGGGCAGAAGGGACATTTTGCGAAAAACTGCCCACAGAATGTAGGAAAGCAGCCAAAACAGAGGCCTCAGGTGAAATGAAGGGTTTTCACCCTGAGCGGCCAAGAGGCAGCTCAATCTTCTGAAATGATTCAAGGTACATGCTATATTTATGGATTTGCTCTTATGGTGTTTATGGAAACTCAGTATTGTATAAATTAAATAAATGTTATATTGAGTTAAGTTGTAACGAGATAATAACTTCATGGTATTTTAAAAAAAAAATTACATAAATGGAGTTGTTACAATGAAGGTATCTTATGCATGTATTGGATTGATCATATGAATATGCATGTAGAGTAAAGGTTTGGATGCATATGTTTTGCTTGTTTTGTGCTCAAAATTGACTTTGGATGGATGAAATTCGATGGTCTGTATGAATGAATCTGTATTTCCAGATTTAGGTCTAATTAGAAGATGTATCCAACCAAAAAGTTGTAGATATCTGTCCTATGGTTAAAACCCCTCTGGAATCACGTTAATCCGACCTAATATGAGAGAGTTATGCCTTAACGAGTGAAGGAAGGTCAGATTTAACGCACAGAATGGTGATTCTATTTTCGGACACATTTTTTACCAGTTTATGTTTCTAATCTGTTAAAGTAGTAAACATTAAAGTTGTAGATAATTTTATTAACTTTCTACGGACACCAAAATCACCTTAATCAGAGTTAAATTGAGAGAGTTATGGTATTTTTAGTAAAGGAAGGTCTAACTGGATGGAAATCGGGGCTGTAGAGAAAACCTGAAGCACGGCCGTGTTTTGGGCTATTTTGTGAGTTTTCAGCATGGTTTACACAGTTTGAGGCATGGCCGTGCTTGGTGACACGGCCAGGCCGTGCTTGAGGCTGTTTTTGCTCTGTTTTGCATTTTTAATGCTCTAAATGAACCCCAATGAATGGATGATGTTAAGGGAAACTAAAATACAAATAAATACCTTTTCAATGATGCATTGTAGTGTGGATTCCATCCTTTTATTATGAGAAATTAAATCACATATTGCATATAGATAAGATGTATGTGAGATGGATGCATGATTCATTGATGATATTCATATAGATAAGATGTATGTGAGATGGATGCATGATGCATTGATGAGAATCATATAGATGAGATGTATGTGAGATAGATGCATGATGCATTGATGATATTCATATAAATAAGATGTGTGTGAGATGTATACAATATGAATTGATGAGATGCATATGAATGAGAAGTGTGTGCATGTGTGAAATACTTGCATTGTAAATGGATGAGGTATATGCAACTGAGGCATATGTGTGTGTTGTATATATGTTGCATTAAAGAAAATATGAGAGTGCATGACCTAGTGAAAGGCATGTATGAAATATGAGAAAATTGTATATTCATGTGATGTATGATCTCAAAGGTGTATGTGATGCATATGAAGTGAATGCTTAAAAGCATAAGTGGCATATATGATGGTGTGTTGTGTGAGTGATACACCTATATCTTAAAATGAAATATTGGGATGATCCTTATGGTGGCAAGGTGACCCGGCGACATGCGGTACCTTGTGGTGGTAAGGTGACCTGAGAGGTGGTAATGGCTGTGAGACGGTACTGGATAGGGGATGCCCTATTAGCCTTGAGTGAGCCATGGGTTATGGCCACTCCGACCAAGTGATATTGACCTATTAACAACCAAGAAATTATTGGTGTATGCATGGTGTATGCATGTCAATCATTTTATATTATATGCACTGATTATAGCTTTAAATAATGTTTTCTGTAGCCTATACAGCTGAACACGTCACTTGTTTTACTTTTATTATAAATTGTTAATGTTAGACCTATTGAGATTTTATTCTCATTAATTTTACTTATGTGTTCAGATAATAGCAACTGAGATGCCTACACTGATGTTAAAGGTACAGGTAGTGGACGTACCCTTCTGGGCCAGTTCACCGTCTTACAAGATGTAATAATAATGAATGTAGTAGAGATCCCGGCATCGGCACCACCCCCTCTATCACCCCATGCACCCTAGGGGTGTGGTGTTAGGCCAGGGCCTAGTTAGTAGGATGTACATTATGTAATATAACCAGTGTATATTTTTGGAAGAATAATTCCTAGTGTGTTACTCTTGTATAACTCTAATACTGATGTAATCTCTTATGGAGTGATTATATAAATATGTGGTATTTTATTCTTATGGCTTAGTAAGATTAAGGAAATTCACTTGTATAAACCAAGATAAAACTGAACGCATATATAAAAACAAAAAAACAAAATCTGGCTCTTACACTAAAGGGCTTAGAAAGCTAAGACATAGGAATACAACTTTTGTGTTAACATATTTCTAAATTCGACACAAATTATAACTCCCAAAACCATTCATTCCAAGCATCAATTTTCACCTCTTTAAAAGCCAAATTTCAACACCATACATGTATTACATATGCATCCAAACCTTTAATCTACATGGATAATGATAAATATGCATCATTTATCAGCAAAGTATGAGATTTGAGACACTTTTAGATTTTTTTAAAAGACATAGAATTCCAATGACGAACTTTCGTTAAATATACCAAGATATCTACTTTATCCTATCTATTACCAAAGATGTCTTGAATCTCCTTTTCTTAGTCAATCTCTAACTCTTCTTTCCTTCTAAAGATCTATATTTCCACCATCAAAATTAGTTTATGAGGCTTAGAATGAAGAAGAGAGAAGATTTAGGAGCTTAGAAGTATAAAAATTACCTTAATTCCTTCCCTATACCTTTCTCTCTCTTCTCTTTCTTTTTCTTGTTTTCTTCTTCCTTTTTTCTCTTTCCTTCTCCCTTGCTTTTGGTCGACTTCCTCATGAAGTCTTTAAGAAAAATGTAAAAGAATAGCTTGTTCTAGAAGCCCATTTTCCCTTTCTAGTTATATCCTCCAACTATCACATATCTACTCTATTACATCCTAACTATCCATTACTTATGGCCTTGTTTTGATTCCTCAATTTTTCCAAATTACTTTAATTTTTTCTTGGGAGGATGCTAATGGTTTTAGGGTCACATAAAAAAGCATATCTCTAGCTCATTTCTTGACGTTTGGTTCTAACCTCAAAGAGTTAAGAAATTAAAATTTCCCCATTCTAGTTTTCCTTTTTCCATTTAGTTACTTTATTATTTTCTAGGGTTTCCTTTAATATCTTATTTCATTCTCTTTCCTTCCTTTCACTATTAAAATTATTTGTTATCTAATAAAAATTGAGGGATCTTACACAAGCTCGTCCTTGATACAAGATAACTCCATCTTCAGATACATAGAAGTCAATGTAGTCCTTATGATCCTATAAGCATTAATCCTGGACTATGGCTTCTTTAATCTAAGTTCTAAGATTGCATTCTATTCTTAAATCCACTGATGATTAATTTGTTTAAGGACAAGGTAGTGGTCAGCTTCAGATTTCAAAATTCTTCCATCATTCTCAGTTCAAAAACCATCATTTGACTTATGTTCAGAGATTTCTGATTGAGAGCAATCGGCCACAATGTTCACCTTTCTTAGGTGATATTTTATCTCAAATTTATAATTAATGAGGAATTCTACCCATCTTCCTTGTATAATAATGAGTTCCTTTTGGTCAAAGAGGTACTTAAGGCTTTTATGGTCACAGTATACCTCAAATATTCCTCCGTATAAGTAATGTCGCCAAATTTTTAAGGTGAACACCACTACTGCTAATTCAAGATCATAAGTTGGGTAATTTTCTTCATGAGTCCTTAGTTGTCTAAAGACATATACAACTACTCTCTGATCTTTCATCAACACACATCCCAGCCCCTTTTTAGAGGTATCACTATATACTTCAAAATGTCTCACAGGATCTAGAATGACTAAGATAGGAGGAATAGTCAATCTCATCTTGAGCTCTTGCAAACTAGCCTCGCACTTTGCAGTCTACTTGAAAGGGCTTCCCTTTCTAGTAAGCCAAGTTAAAGGTAAAGCTATATGAGAAAATCATTGTATAAATCTACTGTAATATCCTGCTAATCCCAAAAAAATCCTGACCTTAGTGATCGTCTCTAGTTTTTTCCACATAATTATTGTTTTAGTCTTACTCAGATTGTAATATCCCATAATTTTTAAATAATAATGTTTTACGATAAACAAAATATATTTTTATTCTAAATGATTGTGTTTTGCTAAAAGAAAATATATTTTCAATTAAAATAATTTTTTTTTGCTTAAAATAATTATATTGGCCTTTAATAAATTTTTGTTTAATTTTTAGAAATATTCTTTCTTTTATTATGTATAAAGATATTTATTTTGTGATTTGTTTTATTAAATATTTGTCAAAAAAAGTCATGATTTAAGAGTGCAACTAAAGTTTTGCAAGAATATAATTTTGTAGAAATTTTTTGGATATTTTAGGATGAAATATAGTATTTATATGTATATAATCAAAATAATAATAATAATTTTTTAATATTTAATTATTAATTAAATAATATTTATAAGAAAAATAAAGAAAGAAAAAGGGAGAAGAATCGTCTGCAAAATGCAAAATCTACGAAATCTCGATGAATAGTGTGAATAATAACCTTCATTTTTTTCTCTAGATCTAGAGTGTCTTTTCGCTTTCGATCTCAAAACTAAGGGTACCACTGGATTCAGGACGAAGAATACTACAATTTTGACCGAATAATTTTTCAAATCAACCGCAGAATCGTCATAGATTGGAAATAAAAATTCTCAAAAGGTAAACTCTAAAAGTCTTACTTAGAGACCTCAAATTGAACATCTGACACCGTAGATAAATTCAGGAGCTAGATAAACCTTAGGATATGAATTTTTCGGCCATTTGACAACTTTTTGTACATTGCAAATAGTGATTTTCGGTAGTGAATAGTAATTTCTGACCGTGAATAGTACCCAATAGTTAACCAATGTTGACCGAGCTACCGAAGGCCAAATTGCGTGATTTTAGAGTCATTTCCTAGGTTTTTAGACCCTCTAGACTCGTTTTTGAGGTCTATTTAGTCAAATGTGGATTAGAAAAGTGCATTTTAGGGCTGTCCAATCCAGAGCCTTACCCTATGAGTATATGATTCTTTCTATGACTTGCCTTATACTCTTGATCTTTAAACGTGTATTTGATTATGTTTATAAGATATTTACACTTTTATATGTTTCTAGAATGCATTAATATTATCTGAATTGCTTAAAATGTGGAATATAGTTCAAGAAGAGTATAGTTTTGAAAATAAATTTTTGAACTCATGGTATATCTGATTTCACATGTATTTCTCATTAAATGATAAAGTGAATATTTATGCACGTGGCATTGATTTATAAAGTTATATGATTGCCTCGAGAAAGGGCATGTATATGTGATAAACTCTGATTGAAAATTTTATAACAGATGAGCTGTATTTATGCTAAAATTCGGTATTATACTAAAAGCTCTGTTTTGAATAATATGGAATATGTGCATATAATAGTTTTGTGGAGGAATCCTATTAAAAACACTTTTTGCAAAAAGATAGTGATGTTAGCCCTAGTGCACCTTGATATCTCAGCTAACAGGGGTGGTGCTAGCCTCGTGTGAGGGCCAACACATGGGATATGATATGTGATAGAGAACGGGATGCCTCCTATCTGAGCGAGATGCCCGTTATATAAGATGCAATTTGCCTTCCCTTGCTTTGTGCTTGGAAAATTGCCCATATTAGAGTCCCTTCACGTGTCCTCTTGAATGGTGGTAGGGCAAACCTTGGCTGAGATGCTAAGTATAGGTAAATCCTACACTAACAAAGTACAGAAGGGATTGAACTCTGATATGGTGGTTCTGATATGGGATCCTCCTAAAATTTTTATACGAAATGTTTTTGATACATATCAACATTTGATTAACGATCATATTGTATCATATATGGTTAAAGATATATGAATATGATTTGAACTGAGAATATTTGAAATACGGGTCTTATATGATGTACTTTTGTACTGTATTTTTCAATGTGATAAATTTAAAATATGAGTACATCCATATGTTGACCTAATAGGTCATAAGAGGTATTATCTGCTCACTAAGTTATCAAACTCACTACACAATACTTACTTTTTTTTAGATGAAAATATAGAGTTTGGTCCTTCTCCTTGAGATAGTTGACCAGCTAGATGACATGATCTCTGGGTGAGCCTACTTTGTTTCCAAGGCTTGTAGATTTTTGTTTATATTGTACTTGTACTCTAGAGTATGCTCTATATGCCACAGGTAGGATCCCTGCTTCTACTATTACTCTGATGTTTATGAACTTTGTTTGTATATGGTATATGTATGGAAGAACCTATATGTATATGTTTCCATGATAAATAATTGGAATATTCATGTTTATGGAAAATATATGTTCATGGTATATGTGTTTCATGTGCCCTAAAATTAGGGATGTGACACGGATCCTCTACTACTCCCTCACATGGAATGACATGTCTGAGGAATTTTACTTCTCCTAGCCAAAATTCAAACTTTTCTAGTTTAGCAAATAACTTCTTCTCTTCCAACTTCTTCTCTTCCAACATTCTAAGATATTGTTTGTATTCCTCCTCATTCTTAGAGTATACCAGGATTTCGTCAATGAATACTAATACAAATCAATCCATGTGGAGCCAAAAAATGTGATTCATGTAATCCATGAAGATTACAAGTGCATTTGTCAATCTAAAAGGCATTACCAGGAATTCATAGTGTCCAAACCTGGTCCTAAAAGTTGTCTTAAGTATATCTTCCTCTTTAATTATGATTTGTTGATAACCTAACCTTAGCTCAATCTTAGAAAAGATCAAGGCTATCTTTAGCTAATCTAGTAAATCATCTATGCTTGGAAGTGGGTATCTAATTTTTATAGTTACTTTATTCAAATTCTTATAATCAATACATAATCTCAAGCTCTTATCTTTTTTCTTAAAGGGTAATTGTGGGGCTCTCCACGGTGATACATTAAGCCCGATGAACTGCTTCTCCAATTGTTTCTTAAGCTCCTATAATTCCATTGAGGACATCTTATAAAGTGCAATGGAAATATGCCTGGTTCTAGGTAGTAGGTATTTCCAGATATATTACTTAAAAGAATCGACACAATAAATCTCCAAAAAATCCCAATTGTTTCAAATTTTCTCTTTTTGGAATGGAGAGCTAGATTTGCCTCAATTGTTTGTCTCTTGCCTTCAGATTTACGCAAGTTAGCTTCTGCTATTTCAAGAGTTTGCTAAAGCCCTTTTGAAAGAAGCTATTCAGGAACAAATGGAACACTAATAAAGAACTCTATTTCCTTTTCATGAGGTAAGTCTAAATTTTTTAGTGGAAAGACTTCAAGGAATGCACGGGCTGTCATTGATTTCAACAAACCTTGGCTCAGTCACTAAGTTAGATGAACATAGAAGAACATATCCAAGTACTTCACTCTTTAACTCCTTATTAACCTAGCTGGCATTGTGCGTGTGCACCGGTAACCCTCCTTCTAAGGGGGAAGGTAGAAATACGACAGTCTTTATGCAATAATTCAATATAACCCGATGTCTTGATAGCTAGTCCAACCCTAGAATGACATTGATGCCTCTTAAGGGTAAACGTATGAGGTCTACGTAAAAAATTTCCCTTGAATAGTCACTTGACTATTTTTGAACACATAAGAGGTTAAAATCCTTTCCTTTATGGGGATTATCACAGATAGCTCATTAGGGAAATAAGAAATAGGACATTGAAGTTTGCTCACACATTCATTTAATATAAAGGAAAGGCTAACTCCAGAATCATACAATACTATAAGGGAATACCCACAAATGTAGCACATGCCTTGTATCATCTCAGAATATTAGGCTGCTTCCTTATCATTTAGGATGAAAACTCTCCCCTTTACCTATGATTTCTACTTCGACTGGTTCCTCGTATTATATGCACAACTTCTCGCGTAATGTCCCTTTTACCTATATTGTAGCAGATGTCTTGTCAAGTATAACATAGTCAATTTCTACGCAAGCACCCACACTTGGTACACTTACTAACACAGGAGTCTATCTATAATGATTTAGAATTTACTGCCAAAGATCTCTTATTATCTCTATATCTTTTACCCTTGACAATTCTCCCGGGGTTATTCAACCTTCACTTATTTTTCGAAAACTTCTATCTTTGCTTGTTCTCTTCCACAACCTTCAAACTCTTCTCTAAGAGTTGGCATAAACTCTCTAATCTACATGGCTAACACCGCATTCCTAATTTTGGGATTCATCCCTGCTTTAAACTTCACTCCTCTCCATGACTCATCGTGGTTATACTTTAAATAGGATAAGAATTTGAACATTCTTCAAATAGAGTGATATGTTGATCTACCGTCACATTGCCCTACCTAAGTTAAAGGAACTCGATCTCCTTCTCTATTTGCACACTACTCAAAAAATACTTCTCCAAGAAGGTGTCTTGGAATACTTGCCATGTAATCTATTTGCCCTAATAGATCAACAGTTCTTTCTCTCTATGCCACCAGTGTTCAGCCTCATCCTTCAGTATATATGTAGTAAAGATGACATTTTGCTCCCAGTTCCCTTATCCATCTTTCAGCTATAATTGGATCATATCCACCTTGAAACAAAAGTGCCCTTGTCTTCATGAATTGAGACAGCCCATTATTATTCCCAACTATTCTGCTATTCATATCGGCCTCATTATGTTGATTATGATTATTCTTAAGGTGTTGCAAGATCTAATTAATGACTAACACTTAGTATCAAATTGCCGCAGCCAGGCCATGCAGGGTTTCCTCTATGCGATTCACTAGAGTCTTCCTCGGTGGTGCCATATCCTACTATGTCAAAACAAAATTATGTTACTATTGAGGTGATCAGGCTCAATAGTTATTTTAAAATATTTAACAATAGCCATATCACCACTTTGTCATATATATAGGAAATACTAGTAATTTCTTACCTATATGTAAGTATTGATCCCCTACATAGCACAACCACATACATATTCAAGATAATCTAAGATTGATTTAGATAACCATTTACCCACTGGCCATCTATGATCGACTTGTTCTAATACCATCTATGTAACAACTCTATTTTTTTAAAACACACACAAAAGTAGTCATTACCTCTTATCAATAAACCATATGTTCCATGAAAATTATTTCCTTAATTTAAGAAAACACAAAATGAGATCAAAAGGGGTATATCTATTATTAATATTAATGTTGTCATTAGTTCATATATGTATTCCAATGTCCTAAGTGTTACCTGTAGTACAAAAGCAGGAGAATACCTAACATTATGACAAAAGAATGATCAACATTAGGGTATGGCTAGTCAAAAATACCCATGTGCAAAGGCATACACATGTTGATAAAGGGGAAAATTGAGTGTTTAATAGTTATATTTTATCCCCTAATTTATAGTGAACTTGTGATTATTTCCCTTCTTTTATTCTATTTTGTTTTGCTTGCTTTGGATACTGCTTTGGTTTGTTTTATATTTTTAGGTGAGCAAAAGAGGCAAAAAATTAAGGGAAAACATTCATTTAAAGAGTTATATGGACTTGGAACAAGTTAAGGAAGAAGTAAGGAGTAAACACTGAAGAAATTGGATGGAATTAAACATGGCAGCCTCCAACACAGCTAGGTCGTTCTTGGTGTACCTATAGCACGGCTATGCCCTATTCTGTGCAAAACGTGGAGTGAAATCTCATAATCCAGCTCAAAGCACATCCAGGCTGTGTCCTAGAACACAGGCGTGCTTCGTGTCTATACACTCCGTATTTTTTAGGGTTTTAAGCAGCCAAAGGGCTATAAATACATGGAGAAGCATGGAGAAACATATATAGACACATTCAGACCTAGATAAACTTAATTTAGGCTTAGGAAACACCATTACATTAAGTTTAGATTAAGATTTTGATTACCTTATGTTCTTAGAGTATAATTTAAATCGATTGAAGTTAGAATCTCTTGTTCATTACATTCTGTAAATTAGGTTTTATCTTTTAGATTTACACCTATCTCTTCTTCTACTTCTTTCTCTTGGTTTGTATTGAACATTGATGATTTATTTAACGAATTTGGTTATGAGTTATCTTTCAATTATGTGTGAGTAGATTTAATCTAGGCTTTCAATAAACCTACTTATGGTATGACGATACTACATTAATTCGAATTGTGAAACCTTAATTATGATTGTCTATGGTTAATTAGGATTAACTATTATGCCTGTATCAGAGATGATAGAATGCCTGATTATCGTTTTCTCACGTCTTAGGTTATTAACTGATGAATTAAAAGGTGACAGTTAATACTGGAACTTAGTAGTTAATTAGGGATATCTTAATCATGAAAGTAGTTTAAGGTTCTCTAGGAATTTAATCAATTGGTAGGCACGGGAACCTCTATTAATTGAATCACATGGTAAGCATAGAACTTAATGGACTTAGGTTGAACTAAGAACCATGAAAGTAGGTAATTGGATTAACCTAGGTACGATTAGTAATGCTTGAAAGAGGTTATTAATTAATTAAAGCTAGACAATCTCTAATAACCTAGTTAATTGCAATTAGAGGTACATATTGATTGTTGAATATCATAAGTACAGTAAACCCTAACCCTAGGCTTTAGTTAAATGATTATCTTATTTAATTAATTGTGATTTCTCTCTATGAATTACATTGATTTAGATAGCTTGATTCGTAGAAGTCTTGTAATAGAATATTGATCTCTATAGGATATGAACTGTACACACTAGACTAACAACAACTACGATGTGCGCTTACGGTTAATTAGTGAAACAAACAAAACAGATGTTTACACCCTAATTATCTATATTAGCCTTATCCAGGGACACTGGTGCGAGTGTGGTGTGTACTGTCGCAGGTACAACCAAATTGATACCTTACCTAAAAACTAACCTGTAGTAGTGGGAGTAAGGGTCAATCCCATAGAAACTAGAATTACCTTATGTGATTGAGAAAGGGGGAATTGATAGTTGCAATTAAAATAAAGTAACTTATAACAAAAGTAATTAAGAGAGAGTGATTAATGATAAAGACGTTGGTTTCGGTTGATATCTACCGTCAAGGGATTGCATTGATCATTGACAACATAATCAATCTGTAATTAAATATCTTTCATTGGGTTTCTAACCCTGTTCCTCCTTAAGTCTAGTAAATTAATGAAAATCGCACCAATTAAACCCTAATTAACAAGCAATCCTTTAGAACATCGGTAAAGCATGACTTATTAACCGCATGAAGAACTAGAGAAACTGACAGAGCTAAACAAATATAAACACATCAGTTATATCTAATTTAGTTAATTATTCATCATAGGTTCAATGATTTATAATCCAAAATCCTCAAACCTATTTGCCTCATGAATCACAGAATTGAAGACTTTGTTCAAAACATAATTCAGCGATAGATTAAGACATACAATATAGTAGTAGGCCTCCTAGCAATCATATGAATAATCATTTAGAAGAAGAGCAGATAAATAATCAATACTCAATTCAAATTGAAATAATAAAATCAAATCCACATCTCACAATGCATGAAGATCCCTTGAGATTTCAATCTACCTCAACCAACTAAAAAGAACTAGCCACATAGGGCTATAAGAAAATCAAAAAAAGAATTGAAGAATGTAACTATGAACTTGGATCAATGATTGAATTCAATTCTCTGCTTGCTTTCCTCCCTTTTTATTAACTCCTCTTAATCGAAGTAAAATTGTTTCTAGGTCAAATTTCGGCCTATCAGGATTCAATTGGAGTTGAAAAACCCTAAATATTGCGAATTCAGTGACCTGGTGCGGCAGCAAGTGACGTGGCACTCCGTAAAGCTTCTAACGGGGTGCTACGGTGCCTAGGCTAGCTCTGGAACACTCTGGATTCTGACACTTAGGCGCCCTAGCGTTGGGCATCGAGCGCCGCGGCGCCCGGTGCTTCTAGGCAACAAATGCCACGACACGCTAGGGAGCGCCGCGGCCCTCCGAACCTGCAATGATGCAGTGCCGTAGTGCTAGAATTTGCTAAAGTGTCGAGCACAAAAGTTTTACCTCTATGTCTCTTCTTTCCATAGCTACTGGAATCATCTTAATCTAATCTTAATTGAAGGAGATATGACAAAATTAGTGACGAAAGGTCAGAATTCATCCTACTGAACTATGATTCTAATTTGCGAGCTCTGTAACGCTATGAAATCTCCTAAATTTGATGAAGTGTTCAACATAAACGTTGTAGAGGATTGTGTTATCTTTGCACGTTGATTCACTTTGATTGGAGTTCATAAGAGGGAGATATGCTCAAAACAGTGCTGAAAGGTCTGGAATCGCTGCAATGTAGCATTTTTTCATGAATTTCTTAGATTTTTCTTCTCTTTTCTTCTTCCTTTGTTCCTACAATACAAAACACAAAACTAAGCTAATTCCTAATTATATTTTACTTAAATCAAACAAAAAGTAAGTTTAAAGGTATTAATATCATGCTTAATTAAGATCACATCAAAGACCCCCACACTCAACCTTTTGCTTGTCCTCAAGCAAAATAATCCCTAAAGACAAAAAAAAACAATCAATAATGTAGTGAGTGTTAGGCTTACCAAATTTTTGCCTCATAAGATAAAAATATACTCTAGAAAATTTTTGGAAGGTTATAATCATGCACAAGATTAACACAAATGCAATCTATTATTTTATTCTTCTGAATCCCTAGTGTGTGTGTTTTTGGGTCAATAAATTTTCTTTTACCCGGATGAGTTTATATATCCCAAAATTTCTATTGTAGATCTCTAATTAGTTTAGGATTTCCATATGCTTATTCTTCATGCCACTCTCCACTAATGTAGGCCAAAACTACCTCTAAGATCAATAGGACTTTATTTACCTTATAATGTGGCCAGGGTATAAGGTAAGATAAATGATACAAATTTAGGCTCAAGCACTCAGCACCACATGATTAAATCTGATCTCTTGAGCTTTCTTAAATTTGGGGTGATTTCTCCCCCCACACTCATTTTCTTGTTTCAATTGAATTTAATATATCCTTTTTCCTCAATTCTCTAATTTTTTTTCACAACATTCAAAATTTTCTTCTATTTCCTTTGTATAATTCTTTCTTTTTCCTTCATTGCATAATTCTTTTCTTTTCCTTGCTCCACCCTTCCACCCTTCTGTAAATAAAGCTCTACAAAAAAAGTATTCAGAAAAATAATCATGGAGTGAGTGAATAGGATCAAAAATAAGGATATTCATACAAAATTTGGCTTTCGGCTTGTTTGTGATTTTTAGAAAGAAAAGTTCATTAAGCTCAAAATAGAGGAATTAAGGATATTTCATTGTTTAGGTTAGGCTTGCAAGGCTCAATCTATCAAATAATACCTAAATCATCTCCTAAATAATAGTATTAGCCTAAGATTTCGCCTCAAGTAACATTCGAATAAGTTCTAGAATCCTGTGGAGATCATGAAATATATTTGAATTATATAAACCTTCTCTAAGTAAAAGATAAATTTAATGCCCAAAGTTATTGTGCAAACATATTTCAACAGTCAAAAGTAATAAATTGAAAAAGGGATAAAATTGCACATAATCATGAATTTTCTACATTTTTCAAGAGCTAAAAAAAATTGGATAGTCATATCATTGGATGTTGGTTATGCCTAACATCCCAAAATATAAATAGAAACACTTACACAATGACTCAACTTGCTAAACGCAATAAAAGGGCATTAATAGTGAAAATCAGAAAATTGATGCTCATAATAGGGTCACCATGATTCAAACAAATAAAATTCCACCCCTACACTCAAACTTTACATTGTCCTCAATGTAAAAGAAAGATAAGAATTAGGGAAAGATATAGAAAAACATGAGTTAAGTGAACTTCCTTGAATTTGTTTGGAGTAGAATGAGCATGTTGCATTACTGGACCATGAATATTTCTGATTCCGACTTTTTCTTTTTCTTTTTTGATTATGTTGGGTTGCCTCCCAATAAGCGCCTTTGTTTAATGTTGTTGGCTCGATTCAAAGCTCCTTATGTCATTCAAGGAGGATCCTTGATGTTCACTTTGAATTGGCTTTCCAATGGATTTGCAGAATTTTGAGGTTTAGCTGCATTATGAGGAGGGAAGTCAGCATTAGTTAAAGGTTTAATTAAATGAGAACTCAACTTACCTAGGAATAACCGATGTCTTGAGTAGCTTTTGCAACAATTTAATTTGATCTTTTTGACTTCTTTCCAAAGTAGGGGGCAGCTTTCCTCTATCTTTGAGTAGGGTATATTTATTTAAGGTTATCACTGGGGGTGTTTCTCTGCTATATATGCCCTTTAAGTGGCTAAGGAAGCTCATTAAGCCTAGGTCAGGATTTTGCAAAATAGAAGGTACATGCATCTTATTAGAAATTGGTAACAAAATAGAAAGATCCTTACCTGTTTGCTGTACTTTTGGTGCTTCCTCTCCTGCTAAAATGTTATCTTTGAATTTGGCATTTAGGGTAGATTCCATAGCCTCTTTATTAGTAGGCTTACTATTGTCAACTTCCAAGTCATCTTTTTCATTAAGTGCAGAATTTTCCTCTTTTTGCACTAATGATGCTGGAGCTCGACTTTCAATTTCTAAATTTTGAGCCTCTGATTGATTGACTGATGTTGCAAGTTGCCCAATTTGATTTGTTAAGCTTTGAATGCTAACCCTTACCTCTTGTTGAAATTGATAAGTGTTACGTTCAATAAATTTAACAGTTTATTCTAAAGAACTACTTACCTGAAAAATCCTAATATACAGACTGTCTAGGATAATAAGCTTGTTTGGTATGCTGAAAATTTGCAAAATTTTGTTCTGCAAGACTATTTTGTGCATTCCCATACCTGAAGTTGAGATGATCCTTCCATCCAAGATTGTACATGTTTGAATAGGAATCATATCTCACTTGTGTTCAGGGAAACCACTAACCATATTTACCTACTCAAATGACTCGTCATAGAAAGTTGGGTACCCAAAAGACGGATGCTCCATAATTGAATGATTTCCATAGAAATTTTCTCTTTGCATATTTTCTACACGTTGACGAACAAGAGAGGATAAATTTGCCAATTGTTGTTCAAGGGAAGAACTACGTACCTCACCAGCATGTCTTAATGGAAAGCCCAGCCTAGTGCCAAATTGTTAAAAATTGGCTGCCATATTCAAAGTTGTGAACAAAAAGAAAAGCAAAAAAAATCACAAAAGGTAAATAGACATAATCCCCAACAACGGCGCCAAAGTTTGGTGCGTACTGTCGTAGGTACACCCAAATTGATACCTTACCTCAAAACTAACCTATAGCAGTGGGAGTAAGGGTTGATCCCACAAAGACTGGAATTACCTTATGTGATTGAGAAAGGGGGAATTGATAGTTACAATTAAAATAAAGTAACTAATAACAAAAGTAATTAAGAGAGAGTGATTAATGATAAAGATGTTGGTTTCAGTTGATATCTACCGTCAAGGGATTGTATTGATCATTGACAACATAATCAATCTGTAATTGAATATCTTTCATTGGGTTTCTAACCCTATTCCTCCTTAAGTCTAGTAAATTAATGACAATCGCACCAATTAAACCCTAATTAATAAGCAATCCTTTAGCACATCGATAAAGCATGACTTATTAACCGCATGAAGAACTAGAGAAACTGACAGAGCTAAATAAATATAAACACATTGGTTATATCTAATTTAGTTAATTATTCATCATAGGTTCAATGATTTATAATCCAAAATCCTTAAACCTATTTGCCTCATGAATCACATAATTGAAGACTTTGTTCAAAATATAATTCAGCGATAGATTAAGACAGACAATATACTAGTAGGCCTCCTAGCAATCATATGAAAAATTATTGAGAAGAAGAGCAGATAAATAATCAATACTCAATTCAAATTGAAATAATAAAATCAAATCCACATCTCACAATGCATGAAGATCCCTTGAGGTTTCAATCTACCTCAACCAACTAAAAAGAACTAGCCACGTTGGGCCATAAGAAAATCAAAAGAAGAATTGAAGAATGTAACTAAGAACTTGGATGAATGATTGAATTCAATTCTCTGCTTGCTTTACTCCCTTTTTATATATTAACTCCTCCTAATCGAAGTAGGAGTGTTTCTAGGTCTAGCTCTAGCGTACTCTGGATTCTGACACTTGAGCACCCCGGCGTTGAGCATCGAGTGCCGCGGTGCCCGGTGCTTCTGCGCAACAAATGTCGAGGCCCTGCGAACCTGCATTGACGTAGCGCCGCGGTACCTAGAAAACTCCAGAATTTACCAACGTTCTAAACACAAAATTTGTACCACTATGTATCTTCTTTCCATAGCCCCTAGAATCACCTTAATCTAATCTAAATTGAAGGAGATATGACAAAATTAGTGATTAAAGGTTAGAATTCATCTTGCTGCACTAAAATTCTGATTTGCGAGCTCTGTAACGCTATGACATCTCCTGAATTTGACCAAGTGTTAAACATAAACATTGTAGAGGATTGTGTTATATTTGCACAGCCACTTGAATAACTTTGATTGGAGTTCAAAAGAGGGAGATATGCTCAAAATAGTACAGAAAGTTCTAGAATAGTTGCAATGTAGCATTTTTCCATGAATTTCTTAGATTTTTCTTCTCTTTTCTTCTCTTTTCTTCTTCCTTTGTTCCTACAACACAAAACACAAAACTAAGCTAATTCATAATTATATTTTACTTAAATCAAACAAAAAGTAAGTTTAAAGGTATTAATATCATGCTTAATTAAGATTACATCAGAGTGGTGGCACCTTCTTCAGAACTTCAATATCTTAACCACTGACACATTGTTAATTATGGGAATCTACCCCAAATAGGGTATCTCTATCCAGCATATGCTAAAAATCAAAGTTATAGTGAAAAGCTGCATGTTATCACTGATTATCTGGACATGTCATAGAATTACCGTGAGATAAAATAATCCCAGTAGGTTCAACAATAAATCATAATTTCACATATGTATCTCATCATGTCATATTCAGCTATATAAGCTGTAGAATTTCTCAGGCTATAACAATGCACCATATCTATGCATATGCAAATCATGCAATCATGGAAATTATATAATGAATAATCTTTTCAAAATATCATGGACATAAATAACTATTTCATACTGTCATGGGACGTAAAAATTATGATTCTATCATAGATTGGATATTATATGTTCTCATCAAAGCTTTTATACGCCAGTCAAGGTAAGTAGGTTTCTTGCTCTACTCATTCAGAATGTGCTTTTCTTGCTCCGTTCAAACATATGTTCTCATCAAAGCATTTATACCCCAGTCAAGGTAAGTAGGTTTCTTGCTCTACTCGTTCAGATCGTGCTTTTTTTGCTCCGTTCAAACATGGCACATCTTCTTTTATCATTATCATAGATGTGAATAGGGTGTCCCTTATTTGGTATACTAACATGGAAGCCATGTGACCATTTTATTTCTTTTCTTTTCTTTTCTCGTTGATAACCAGATATGATTTAAATTTCAATAATATCATATGCCCTCATGCCACAAAATGTATATCAAATCATCCTTGTCTCATAAATCATTTGCAAAACCATAACGAGTAATACACTTATGATGGCAAAGAATTCATGCAATGGCTATGGCTAGGGCACTTAATGTGAGGGAATATTTTTCCTCAAAAACTCTTTAATTAGATTCATGATAGAAGTGTTTCAAGTTTTCTTTTAAATAAGTCTCTCTTTGACCCTGTACTATTATTTTTGTTTTACTTGGATAATAATTTGTTTCTTAATTTATGTTTGTTCCTTCTTATTCCCTCATTATCTCCCTTATTATTTTCCTTATTGTTTTTTGTCAAAGTTTCGACCACCCATTTTATTTTCTATTAATTTCCAAATACTTTTCTTTTATTCTAAGAATTTCCTTGACAATTATTTCTTAAATCTAACTTATATTTGCATGTTCTTTCTTTTACTAATTAACTAATTAATGACATCAATTCTTCCTAAAGTTATACTCCTTTTACATTTATAATTCCCTTTCGTTAGAGATTTTTATCTAAGGAATTTTGCCTAATCATATAAAAGTTCAACTCATACTCTTCCATTAAAATTCTCTTTATTTTTTCTAAATGACTTTTAGTATTACACTTCAGTAATACATTTTCCCCATTTCTTCTATTTTTGGTCACTTCTTTAGTTAAACATAGATATCAACTCCTCATTCCTAACTTTTGGTGACTTCTCCTCATTCACTTGTATATATTTTATGTAGTTTATTTTCTTATATTGACATTCTAAGGTAATTTTAGTTATATATGTTTATCCAAAATTTAACCTTTTTAATTCTAGGTTTTCAAATTATTTTCTACCTATTTTTCAAAGTGCCAATGACTAATCTTTTACCTAAAATCCTTGCTTATAACATATTATTTACGTAAACCCTTTTGTTCACTTTTTTTAGTGACATTAATTCATATAGTAATTTTAAGACATAAAAAATATTCTAGTTACAGTGGAGTAAGACATTTCAATACTAATCAGATTATAACTCACTCATTTAAACTCCGATTATGGTGATTCCAGAGCCTATAGAAAGCTAAGACAATTATCTCATATTGACTACTTAGGTAAATTCCTAAGCAATCTGGGAGGTATAGCACTCTCAAAATCAGTGTCAATGCACCACGAGTTAGGTCTGACCTATCATTAATAATTATGCCATATCTTTATAATGTGGACTCCAAATTAGGTGATTTTAGATTCTATAGGACCGTAAGAAAAAGGGATGCAATTCTTATGTTAACCATTTCTTAAATTTCACTATGGATTTTATCCTAGGACCCAAAAATAGAATGCTTTCCTGCATTGTCCTGGGTTCCAACTTCTTGACTACTTAAATTTTCTTATTATTACATATAGCTATACCTAGGCATCTTTGGTGTCCAAAAATTCCAGTCATTCATGTTTGAAACTCCTAATTAAGCTCCTTCTTTAATCTTCTTCAAATTACATTTTGTACATTTAACATAACATTTTCCTTCATCCATTTCTTCCAAAATTAGAATTTTTAACAAGTAGTATTAAACATGTTCCCAAAACCAAAACTTCAATGGTTTTTCCTAGATTTCAAGGCTTCACTTATTCTGTCAACCTAACCTTTTTCCATTATATATACCATATCCAAATCAATTAAAATTTGACATTATAATAGTCCTAATGATTTCGCCAACCATAGCTATCCATGCAAAAATTCTAAACCAGCCTAAGTAAGCATACAACCATCACATATAGCAAGATATAGACATCCATGGCCAATCATCAAGAGCATTAATAGTAAAAATATATCAAAGTACTAGGTTTAAGGACCCCATATAATGTTACAAATTTTCAAATTTTTCTTTAAATGAAATATTATTGAACCTACTTACAGCACTTCCTAAGCTTACTTAGCTAGTTTTTTCTTCTTGTTTTCTCTTTCGAAGCGGTGAGATTTCCCCCTTCTACTTGCTATTCCAATAGCATATTTTAGAAGAAAAGAGTGAGTTATAAGCCCTGGAGATGAAGAGAAAGAAGAGATTTGGTGGTGGTCTTACTACTTTACCTTGCACCCTTTATTCTTTACACTTTTTTCTTTCCTATCTTCCTTTCTTCTTCCTTCCTGTTGTGTCTATGTTATGATTAACTACAAGCGCACGGCATAGCTGTAGCTAGTCCAGCAAGTACGGGTCATATCCCACAGAGAACAATGTTAATTACTAGAATGATACAAAATATGTTATTTAAATTGATGTAATTCAATGAAGAGTTTGTCACAATTAAGTAAATTAAGAATTCAATTAACAAAAGCCTAGGGTTAGGGTTCACCACACTTATGATATTCAACATTCAACTTGTACCTCTAATTGCAATTATCTAGGTAATTGGGGATGGTTTAGCCTTAATTAATTAGCAACCTCTTTCAAGCATCACTAATTGTACCTAGGTTGATCCAATTGCCTACTTTTGTGGTTCTTAGTTTAACCTAGATCTATTAAGTTCTATGCCAACCATGGAATACAATTAATTGGTTTTCTCGTGCCCATTAATTGATTCATTCTTAGAGAATCTTAAACTACTTTCGTGATTAAGATATCCCTAATTAACTATTAGGTTTTGGTATTAATTTTCACCTTTCAGTTCATTAATTAATATCCTAAGACGTGATAAAACATTGGCCAGACATTCATCAACTCCTATGATAAATGCATAATAGTTAATCCTAATTAACCATGGATAATACAATTAGGGTTCCATAATTCAATTCAATAGTTCAGCATCATCATATCATAAGTGGGTTTACCAAAACCCTAGATCAAATCTACTCACACATCATATAAACAGAAACCAAATTCATATATATTAAGTAAACTATTCAAGTTCAGTACAATCTAAAGAGAAAGAGTAGAAGTAAAAGTAGAGAATTAAAGTAGAAAGATGTAACCTAGTTTGTAAAAAAGTAAAGATGAAATTCAACTTTCAAATGCTGTAAATTCTACTCTAGAACATAAAATCAACAATGATTCAAGTAAAAACCTAATCTAAGAGTGTTTTCTTAGCCTAAAAACTGAGTCTAAGATGTCTCTTCCAGGTCTGAATGTGTTCCTCTGCGTTTCCCTATGCATATGTATCAACTCGGTTGATCAAAACCCTAAAAATCATGTGATGTACGGACACGAAGCATGGCCGTGCTTCATGACACAGCCTGGCTGTGCTTCGGGCTGGATTCTGAGAATTTTCTACATCTTTCGCATAGAGCACGACTTGGTCGTGTTGGGGGTTGCCATGCTCCTTTCTTTCCAATTTTGTGTGTGTTGCCTCCTTGCTTCCTCCTTAGCATTTTCCAAGTCCATATGGCTCCTCTCATGATTGTTTTCCCTTGCTTCTTGGCCTCTTTTGCTCTCCTACAAACATAAAACAAACCAAAGCAGTATCTAGAGAAAAGTATAACCAAAATTAGAGAAATAACCACAAGTTTACTATGAATTAGGGTATAAAATATAACCACTAAACACTCAAATTTCCACTTTATCACTTCCTTCCTTTCTTCCCCAAAAATTTGTGTTTCCTTCCCCCTTGCTCTTGGCCAAAACCTTCCCTTGCTAATTATCTATTGATTAAAAATTACATGTGGTCTAAAAGAGCCAAACATTTTTTTTGCTATTGGAAATCATATTCAAAAATTGTATTTTAACTTTCAAATAATACACATAGGTAAAACATCAAATAGTCCACTATTATTATATCAAAAGTGTTACATTAGTGATTAATGTTACTACAGGAGTAACCTTGGGTACTACTCATGACATCAAAATAGGGATGTACCAGGGGTTACTCCTTCAAAAAGGGTTACAATGAGTTACATGCTACATAATTTACATTTTGTTACTTCTTATCCCTATCTAGCAATTCAACCCTATGTTGCATAAGGTGAAGGGGGTGGTGCCATCATAGGAATCTCTACTACATTAACCATTATCATTACCATCATCATCTCAAGGGAGTAATGCATCAACCAAATCCATCAATACTTCATTTAATAATTAAGTATTAATGCTTCTAACATCAGGTATACATCATATAACATAAACATGAACATCATCACATAATGCATGCATCATGCATTACATCAAGTTACTATCATCTTTATTTTCTAATTTAATAATCATATGGTAGTATTCAATGAAAATCATGTTATACTAGGTGAAGAAATAGGAATTTAGTGTTATTAGTTATAAAGGGGAAAATTATGTGTTTAATTGTTATATTTTATCCCTTAATTTATAGTAAACTTGTGATTATTTCTCTGCTTTGGTTCCATTTTGTTTTACTTGCTCTGGATGCTGCGTGGTTTTGTTTTCTATTTATAGATGAGCAAAAGACACCAAGAATCAAGGGAAAACATTCATGTGAAGATATATATGGACTTGGAACAAGCTGAGGAGGAAGCAAGGAGGAAACCCAGAATAAATTGGCAAGAAAGGACATTCACAGCCTCAAACATAGCCAGGCCATGCTTGGTGTACCTAGAGCATGGCCAGGTAGTGTTTTGTGCAAGACATGGAGAAAACTCTTAGAATTCAGCCCAAACTATAGTCAGGCCATGTCTTGGAACATGACCATACTTCGAGTCTTCACAGTCTGTGATTTTAAGGGTTTTAAGTAGTTAAAGTACTATAAATACATGGGGAAGCGTGGAGAAACATAAGGAAACACATACAGACTTAGAGATACTCAATTTAGGCTTAGGAAACACCATTAGATTATGTTTAGAGTAGAATCATTGTTTACTTTATGTTCCTAAAGTATAATTGAGATTGATTGAAGTTTTGTATACCTAGTTTATTACTTTCTGCAAACCAAGTTTTATTTTTCTAACTTTACACCTATCTCTACTTCTACTCCTTTCTTTTACATTGTATTGAACACTTATGAATGGTTTAATGAATATGATTATGAGTTTTCTTTCAATTATGTGTGAGTAGATTTGATTTAGGGTTTTGGTGAACCCACTTGTGATATGATGATGCTGCATTAATTAGAATTGTGAAACCCTAATTGTGATTGTTTGTGGTTAATTATGATTAACTATTAGGGATATCTTAATCATGAAAGTAGTTTAAGGTTCTCTAGAAATTAAATCAATTGGTAGGCACAAGAACCCATATTAATTGAATCATATGGTTAGGATGAAACTTAATGGACTTAGGTTAAACTAAGAACCATGAAAGTAGGCAATTGGATTGACCTAGGTACAATTAGTAACGCTTGAAAGAGGTTTTCATTAATTAAGGCTAAACCATCCTCAATTACCTAGATAATTACAATTAGAGGTACATAATGGTTGTTGAATATCATAAGTACGGTAAACCCTAACCCTAGGCTTTTGACAATTAATTATCTTTCTTTATTAATTGTGACTTTATATCAATGGAATTACATTAATTTAGATAGCTTGTTTCATAAAATTCTTGTAATTGATATTTGGTCTCTGTAGGATACGACCCGTACTCGCCAGACTAGCTACAGTTACACTGTGCGCTTTCAATTATTTAGTGAAACACAAACAAAATTTTTTTAGTGCTATTGCCGAGGAACAATAGTTTATTATTAGTTATTTTCCAAAATAGCTAGACGAAATCCTTTTCTTTTAATTTTTTGCATATCTTATCTTTCTGATTTTTTGTCTCTTTTTTTCCTTTATAGGTGTGTTTCTATTTTATGCGAAGAGATCGTCAATACTTTTTTGAATTTGACCCAAAAATTGAACGCACCTTACGAAGAAGAAGAAGAAAGTAGCAAGATCCTGCACCATTTACCATGGTAGACAAAGATAGTTGAACTTTTAAAGACTTCACTGCCCCGAATACTTATGGCGTGAATACGAGCATCGTTAGACCAGTTGTAGAGGTCAACAACTTTAAACTGAAGCCTTTTCTTCTACAGATGGTTCAGTAAAATTATTTGGAGGGTCTCCTTCTAAAGACTCAAATCTCCATCTATTAGTCTTTTTGGAATACTATGATACATTGAAGCTGAATGGAGTATCTTTTGATGCTATCCGACTAAGGTTGTTCCTATTCTCTCTGCGGGACAAGGCTCGAGCATGGTTGCACTCCCTTCCATCAGGGTCAATAACTACTTGGCAATAAATCTCTCAAGCCTCTCTAGCCAAATACTTCCCCCCCCAAGTAAGACAACCTATCTTAGAAATCAAATTACCATTTTTACTCAGAAAGAAAGGGAGTCACTGTATGAAGCTTGGGAGAGATGTAAAGAGCTTCTCAAATTATACCCATACCATGGGTTAGAAAAAAGGCTCATAGTCTATACATTCTATAATGGAATTATATATAGCACCTGTATATCTATTGATCCTGTAGCAGAAGGAGCCTTAATGAACAAAACAATTAATGAGGCTTATAAGCTGATTAAAGATATGGCTCAGAATCACTACTCCTGGTCCAGTGAGAGGTAGCCAATTAGAAAATTAGCAGGTATATATGAAGTTGATGCATTTAATCATCTAACTTCTAAAGTTGATGCATTGTTTTAGAAGCTGGATAAATTCAGCATCAATGATGTTTGTTCTTCTCCATCTTCTACATGTGAGATTTGTGGATGTGTTGTTCATGTGGCCAATGAATGCCTACTTGGAAACCCTGCACCTCAGGATTGTGAACAAGTAAACTTTGTCAATAATAATCAAAGAAATAATCCGTATAGCTACACCTATAATTCAGGCTAGAGGAATCATCCAAATATCTCATACAAGCCTAATTTGAATCAGCCTCCTCAGAATAATTTTAAGCAACCTCCTGGGTTTTAGAATTAGAGGCCATTCAATCCTTCTCCATAGCCAAAGTCAAATCTTGAGGCTCTGATGGGAAATTTCATTGCTACTTAGAGTAAACAGAATGATGAGTTCAGAGCCTAAAACCACTCAACGAATGAGGCTATAAAAGACCTAGCCTCTAAGGTTGACTCGCTTGCAACTCATAATAAAATACTAAAAACTCAGACAACACAACAAGCCAGTTCTTCAAACAAGAACTTTGGCAAATTCCCTGGCCAACTTGAGAATCTAAGAGAACATTGTAAGGCTATCGCTTTGAGAAGTGGTAAGCAGTTGGGTGAGTTAGTGGAAAAAGAGGAAGTTAAGGGAGAAGAATTGAAAGATATGCCTGAACAAGCAACTATAGAAGAAGAGCAGATAAGGGAGAGGACAAAGGAAAAAGAGCCCAAATATGTGGCTCTTGAACCATACAAGCCACTAGTTTCTTTGCCCTAGAGACATGCTAAAGACAAATTAGAAAAGTAGTATGGAAAGTTCCTTGATATGCTAAAAAAGCTGCATATTAATATTCTATTCTTTGACGTTGTCTCTCAGATGCTTTTTTATGCTAAATTTTTTAAGGAAATCTTCTCAAATAAGAGGAAGATTGAGGAGTATGCCACAGTAGTATTAATGGAAGAGTATAGTGCATTGATCCAGAATAATTTACCCTCTAAACTCAAGGACCCTGGAAGCTTCTCTATACCTTGTTCCATTGTAGATATGCACATTACTAGAGCCTTATGTGATCTTGGAGAAAGTGTACATCTTATGCCATTATCTATATGCAAAAAGCTCCAGATGGGTGATTTGAAGCCTACCACTCTTTTCTTCAATGTAAAGGATGAAAAGATTGAGTTCAATTTGAATGATACAATGAAATGCCCATCTTTCGATGATTCTTGTTGCATGATCTATGTAATTAAGCAGAATATGGTTGATAATGTAATAAATTTTTGTTCTACTGACCCACTTGAGCTTTGCCATGTGGATAGTCCTTCTCCTTGTGCTGAATAGGTAGAAGCTAATGCATATGCTCAAAGGCTTAATGAGAGTCCCATGCTTACCTTAAAAGAAAAAGCTGAAAAGTTAGAATTCAATCTCAATAAAAAATCAGCAACTGAAGACAAAGTTAAGGCACCTTAGGTAAAACTCAAACCACTTCCATCCAATTTAAGGGATGAATTTCTGGACCCTGTGTAATATCCTTAATTTTATTTCTTTTATTAATAAAAGTACATAAATATTTAATTAAGGAAATAAAATTTATTAGACAATTTTTAGATATCTAAGCAAATATAATCCTTAGAAATTCTTCACCTTATGTGTATGCATAGAAAATGTTTCCAACATTAAGGGAATAAGTAAAGAGAGAAAACTTAATAGGAAAAATTAGAAATAACATACTAAAGAGAGGCAAAATTCTGTGGTAAGGAAGATAATTTTTTTTGTGTGAAGTAAGTAAATGTCTTAAAAATTTAAGAAGACTGGATTAGGGTAATTTTTCTAATTCAAGAGTTAGAAATTTCTAAGTTTAACATCTCCACCCATAAATTGGGCTTTTACCTATGGACACTTCATATAGAGTTTTCCTACTGCACATAAGTTTCTAGCAAGCCCATTGTATAGCCCAAGCAAGAAATAAAACATAGACTTGAACTAAGATATAGAAGTTGGACCGATAGCCAAAAAATATGGAAATGTGACCAAGCCCACCAAGAAAGGTAGAATTTTATCCAAAGAAAAGGAAATGGGTTAGAATGAGCCCAAATCAAAGAGGAAAAATAAAATAAAATAAATCATGTGATGAAATAATATTGTAATAATAATAAAGATTAGGACACATGGCATTAAGACAAAAAGTTTAGAAATTGGTGTTATAATATATATATCCTACATTCATCATTTTAAAAAGTAGTATGATAATACATGGCATTAGGACAAAGCATCTATATCCTACACTCATAATTTTAGCAAGTGGTATAATAA